>JAWMAG010000065.1:6730000-6852500 GCA_037013455.1 Ceratitis rosa
TGGTATTGAGAAACCCCGTGAACTGTCTTCATCTTAGCACAGTGGCAACCTAATATGTATGATTCTTGGTTCTATTGAGTGTTGTAGGGAACGGTCTGCAAGTATACCTTCTCTTCGAAAGCAACTAACAGCATAAACTTTGTCTCTAGAAAACGAGCAAACCTACGATATCACTGGCAGAAAGCAGAGCTCTTCCTTAGTACGTGATGCAAATCGAAAGTTCAACGTTTAATATAACATTTTTGTGAATGAAAGTGACCAAAATTAATTCTCGCGAATCTACAACCCATGGACACACTGTTATTCATGCAACATTATGCAATAAAAACTTCACTCTGCATCGCACCGCAGCGCATTTGTCGAATTACAATCATAGCCGGACGACCTCTATCACCTTAACTACAGGACTATGCAAACACACTTACACACACACACAGCGGTATTGTGCGGTAGTAGTTCGACAATGTGACAGTCCGTTTGACAGTTTGTCTGTGAGCTTGTACACAGTCGAATCGGAACTGGACGACAGCATGTAGTTGCCTCGGCGTGTACTGTCTGCCATCATTTCATTTCATCATTTGGCAGGTACTTGCGCTGGCGATCGCAGAAATTTGCATAAACCAATAAAATCAGTCAATCGAGTTGCTGCTTACAACAACAACAACTGTTAGCTACACACATATACATACATATACTGTATGTGTCCTAACTGTGTGGCGGTGTGGATTTGTGAGCGAGGGAGACTGTTTGGTATATGAATGGCGTGGGCGATTGGATGGATGGCTGGATGGACCATGTTGCGACACTAAGCTACAACAAATGCTAAATTGTTGTTGTTCTTCTTCTTCTTATTCTCCCTGTTGTTGTTGTCCTTATAACCGTAGTTTGCATTTGTTGTTTTTATTCATGTTGTCCTATACCAATATGGCAACACTGTCCAATTCGTCGAAATAATGAAGCTATGCTAATGTATGAGGAGAATGTTGTTGTTGTCAATATGTATAAGTATGAGTGTATGTATATATTATATATTGTAACCATTTGTTCTTGGCTGTCGCTTAGCATAAGTAAAATTGTCCGCATTCTCCTAAGAGACAGCGCTGACACTGTCAATAGCAATAAATTTGTGGGCGACCCAGGTATGTGGGCTTCTATTATATAGAAGACAACTATTTATTGAAAGTGCAAAGCTTTTCTAGCAATGAGCACGCAAACAATACAATCCAGTCCGCGGTGGAGCTGCCAAGTGGATCCTTCTACACCTGAACTTTTCAACGGAGTGAAGATCTTACCCTTTCTCTGCTTCCATCGGCGGCGGTATTCTCATCCATCCGAACAAGATGAACTCGCCAGCGTCTCTCTTTATTCGCTGTAATGTGGTATACTTAATTCCTACTCCTATGTCCACGCCGCGCAGCCTGGAAACGTGAGCAAGCCTTATGCAAGATGCGGTAACCAACCCGTTTGGAGACTTGAGTCACGGCTAAACGAGAGTAACCTTCAGTGGAGCTACTCCGACGTATTAAATTTAAGGATTCGCTGCAGTTTATTTGCAGCTTCCGTCCACCAGAGATGCGGCCCCGAGTGGATGTCGGTCCTGAAGGAAACGGCTCGCTAGCACAATGTGAGCTTAATACCAAACTACTCGCCTAGCGAGGTTGTGTGCTGGGCTCGGAATCTGCCAGGTAGAAACCAGCTTCTATGAAAAATTTTACAATTCCTCGAAAGATAACCCCCACTTTTGACGACGACCACTGCAAACGTATTAAAAACTATTATTTAAGGACATGTAGCTGGCATTCCCGATCTCTTAATTAGGTGGGAGCCGCTGCCCAGTTGGTTGATGTCCTCATAGGACTAAAGGCTGACATCACTGCCGTCTAAGAAGTGCGTTGGACGGGACGAGGAGGGAGGCGAATGAGTTCTTGTGATATTTTCTGCAACATCCATATAAAGGAGCGCAAATACTTGGTGGGAGAGAGACTCCGGTGCCGTATATTGGCATTCGCCCCCGTGGGTGAACGTCTCGTTGCAATCTGCATCAAAGTGAAACTGTTTAACATTTTGCTGATTTGCGTCCACGTCCAGACGAAAGAGAAGGACTATGTAACCAAGGATGCCTTTTAAGAGCACTCGCTAAGGTGGGAAAAGAAGGTCGCTTCAGCACAAATATCGGAAAATTTAGCCTCCATGTTGAAACATCCCCAAAAGAGTTGAGATTGGTCGACTTCACCCAGGCCCGCAATATAGTTATCTGTAGTACTAGCTTCCAGTGCCAGAAAATCCATCGAGCTACCTCGCTATCTCTAGTTTGTAAAACTCAGAACCAGATTGACCGTATTGTGCAAGACGGACGACACGTCTACAGTGTTCTTGACGTACCTACTTTCCGTATATTCAACATTGACTCGGACCATTATTTTATAGCAAAGAGGATACATAAGCACCTCTGGGGAGCAAAGAATGCTCATCAACAGAAACAAAGAAGGTTCGAACGGTTTCCTACTCAACTTGCACTACTGCGCTCTGAGAGCACTGATCACGAGCTCGGTATATTCTTACAGGTAAGAGATGCCAAGGCTGACAGACAAGAGGACACAATATCGGAGCCGATTTGTTTCCATGTTGACGTCACAAAGCCTAATGATTTGAAGCTTTTTGCGCTGCCGAAGATACTATCGCCTGAAAATCTACTGTTAAACCCGCATAAACCTAAACTCACAGATATATGCAAGTGCACTTCAACAAATTGATGAAGTTTTGTGCAAATAAACATAAGTTGCCTGTTTGAGCAGCAAATTTCGGCGAGCGACCAGCAAGCATTGAAGGCAAGACGACGAGGTGAGTCATTGTGCTGTACATTGTGCATATTCCATTCAAGAGTGTATCCAAATTTTTATTGACCCACTACTTGCCGTGGTAGCACAATCAGCGTCGATCTACATACATATGGACATACAAACATATAAGTACACGCATACGTGTAGACTCCTCACTTAGTCACTCCGCTGGGTACTGTTAGTGGTTGCGTGGACGTAATTAAGCACCATAAGGCATTTCAATTTTCCAACACATCGATTTCGAACGCGTTGCATGCATCACCGCCACGTAGACCGTTGGAAGCGGCACGTTGCACGTTGCCCGTTGACATATTGCGCATTCGCACACACATTTATACGTTAAGCTGACCTTGCTTTCACTTTAACCATCACTATGTCTACGTGATGTTCAAGTGTGGAGCTCTTTTGGGACAAATGGCTACTCATATGGAGTTAGCGTGCTTCTTCATTCAACACCTCGCTCTGAGACAATGTGGGGTTTCGTGTTCCCTTGTTGACATTGCAGATGAGCCTGCGTTGCTGGTGTGCATACACTCAACTCTGACGGACTGCCTACGACGAACTGTGATGTTCAAGCTGTTGATGATATCGGAGATGGCGTAAATGAGCCAAAAAGGCCATATTAAAGAGATTGCGTTAGCGCACGTGGTTTAGCTTGTTATCAGGTCACGGTTGATCAATTTCTACAGGCGTGAGTGTGATTCTGTGTACGCAAACTAGTCCCTCAGTTTTTGTGAATAAAAAAAAGAAATAAAAAAAGATTAATAAAATAAAATAAAATAAAATAAAACAAAATAAAATAAAATAAAATAAAATAAAAATAAAATTAAAAAAAATAAAAAATAAAATAAAATAAACTAAAATAAAATAAAATAAAAATAAAATAAAATAAAAAAATAAAAAAATAAAATAAAAAAATAAAATAAAGTAAAATAAAATACAATAAAATAAAATAAAATAAAATAAAAATAAAATAAAATAAAATAAAATAAAATAAAATAAAATAAAATAAAATAAAATAAAATAAAATAAAATAAAATAAAATAAAATAAAATAAAATAAAATAAAATAAAATAAAATAAAATAAAATAAAATAAAATAAAATAAAATAAAATAAAATAAAATAAAATAAAATAAAATAAAATAAAATAAAATAAAATAAAATAAAATAAAATAAAATAAAATAAAATAAAATAAAATAAAATAAAATAAAATAAAATAAAATAAAATAAAATAAAATAAAATAAAATAAAATAAAATAAAATAAAATAAAATAAAATAAAATAAAATAAAATAAAATAAAATAAAATAAAATAAAATACAATAAAATGAAATAAAATAAAATAAAATAAAATAAAATAAAATAAAATAAAATAAAATGAAATAAAATAAAATAAAATAAAATAAAATAAAATAAAATAAAATAAAATAAAATAAAATAAAATAAAATAAAATAAAATAAAATAAAATGAAATAAAATAAAATAAAATAAAATAGAATAAAATAAAATAAAACAAAATAAAATAAAATAAAATAAAATAAAAATAAAATAAAATAAAATTAAATTAAATAAAATAAAATAAAATTAAATAAAATAAAATAAAATAAAATAAAATAAAATAAAATAAAATCAAATAAAATAAAATAAAATAAAATAAAATAAAATAAAATAAAATAAAATACAATACAATAAAATAAAATAAAATAAAATAAAATAAAATAAAATAAAATAAAATAAAATAAAATAAAATAAAATAAAATAAAATAAAATAAAATAAAATATAATAAAATAAAATAAAATAAAATAAAATAAAATAAAATAAAATAAAATAAAATAAAATAAAATAAAATAAAATAAAATAAAATAAAATAAAATAAAATAAAATTAAATAAATTAAAATAAAATAAAATAAAATAAAATAAAATAAAATAAAATAAAATAAAATAAAATAAAATAAAATAAAATAAAATAAAATAAAATAAAATAAAATAAAATATTTGAAATAAATAAAATAAATAAAATAAAATAAAATAAAATAAAATAAAATATTTGAAATAAATAAAATAAAATAAAATAAAATAAAATATTTGAAATAAATAAAATAAAATCAAATAAAATAAATTAAAATAAAATAAAATAAAATAAAATAAAATAAAATAAAATAAAATATTTGAAATAAATAAAATAAATAAAATAAAATAAAATGAAATAAAATAAAAAAAAAATAAAATAAAATAAAATAAAATAAAATAAAATAAAATAAAATAAAATAAAAATAAATTAAATAAAATAAAATAAGATATAGTATAAATAAATGCAATAACAAAAGAAATAAAATCGAAAAATAAATGAAGAAAAACTAAAATTAAAATAAAAGAAGATATACAATTGTTAATGATTTATCTTGAATTAAATAAGTTTGAATCTAAAAATCCATAATATATATATATATATATATATGAACACCACATAAGTGTGGTTTAACCATTTATTAAGGTGCAGACAAATCAAAAAGGAAACCTCTTTTTAAATAACAATTCAAATTTTACTAAATGCCGAAACAGATACAATGTTATTTAGTAACCAACAAAAGCCAGATATTTTACTGCAATTAAGCTATTAAAACCAATTAAAGTATGCGAAGATTAAATTGCTAGAAAATGTCTAAGAAAGCTTTCACACACATATTTAGCATATAAATGTGTTGATTTATTAACAATCTATAATAATTTGTAACATATTTTAAGGCGGACATATTCTTATTTAACATATTTTATCTGCTGAACGTACATATGTTTTATATAATATTATTCCACAATGTCTTGTGGTTTCTCGAGAAAGTTTCAAATCACATACACGTACATATATATGTATGTACAAATGTTGGCGAGGTGTTAATATATTAGTGTTGGCATTAATTTTTGATTTATAAATAATATATGCAAAATTTAATTCAAACTTTCTATATGCAATTTCGATGACAAATAAGTAAGCGCATGTGTGTGTGTGTATATATGAGTTTAATATTATAACTTTTTGGTGAAAATTCTGAAAATTGTTTACCTATTTAAATAAGTAATGATATAAGCCTAATTACATACATACATATATAGGTATGTGTATATTTGTGTAGGAGTAGTGCCTACCAAGGCATATATTATAAATATATATATGTATGTAAATATATTTCGATTGATTGAAATTTTACTAATTCATCTCAATATTTTAAGGTGAATCAATATTATAATTACAAATATGGTGATTTAAATTTAATATTTCTATTTATTAAATACAAATATAGACTTCTCTAGCTAATGGCATGTGTATATGTAGGTATAGTAATATATATGTAAAATTATATTTGAATTAAATATAAATAATTTACATTTGTATTTGATTTATAGCCATATATATATATATATATAGAGTTATAATAGTGATAAAATATACAGAGCCTGAGACTTTAGTAGAGAAAGTATGAGTGAAGATACCATTTTATAATATTAGAGATCTAAAACCAGCTTCTACGACAGGCTACATCTCCGAAACTATGAGAAAGTATAAGTTGTACCGCTGAACGTCTGAACAAGCGGCCCAAAACTCACGTAAAACTAATTCGCGGTCATCCGTTCATCATCATCATGAAGATACTTCTACACCATAGAGTGTTGCAATACTTCTGCGGCTGGCAATTCTCTTAGGCATGCTGCGTACAAGCTTTGCACATTCTTCCGCACTTATAGCGTACCACTCGTTAATTAAGGCATTCTTTAAGGGAGTTTTTGAGTTTTATACTGTGTTCCTCAATCTTGCGTTTGAAAATAGCCCACATGCGCTCAATGGCATTAAGATCTGGAGACTGTGCAGGCCAATCTAACAAAACAATGTTGTTATCTCCAAATCAACGCATCGTAGTCGCTTTGTTTGTGACAAGGAGCATTGTCTTGCTGAAATTGAACCCCGTCTAAATTATTATCGCCGAAAATGCGAGTTAACGAAGACAGAAGGCAGAAGAACAGCTTCTAATACATTTATGTACTTTTGACTGTCCACGCGACCCTCGCAAACGAACATTTCGCAGCCATGCACAGCCCCAGATCATAATGCTGCCTCCTCCATGCTTAGCAGTGGGTACCACGCAATCTGGATGATATTCTTCCCCAACCCGTCGCCTCACGAACGTCACATCAGGTGTTACAAATATCTGTAGAAAAGAAAAAAATAATGTTTTCATAAGATTTGCATTATGTCTTCAAAATTGCTTTAGGGTAAGAAGCTGTAGCTATGGCTGTTAATACTTTAGGATGATCTTAGCTAAGCTTATCTCGAAGTTTTGATTCATCAGACCACAGAACATTCGGAACATTCGACCAATCTTCTTCCGTGAAATGTTGGTATCGGCGAGCACATTCCAAACGATTTTTCTTATACTTTTCTCAGGGCCACAGCTTCTTTTGGGCTTTACATCCTTTTAAACCTGCTTCCAGAAGTCTTCTTATTGCTGTTCGAGCACTAACTGGTCTACTAAATTCATCCGAAAGGGCAGAAGAAGATTTTTTGCGATCCTTGCGAGACTCGCGTATGAGTATTCGGTCTTCTCGTTTACTGGTTAGACGTTTTCTTCCAATTTTTATTTATTATTTTGTAGAATTTCGTCTCCACAAATCGCCTGATAGCACATTGGACCGCGTACCGTGTACATCCCACCAAATTGGCAATCTCAACCTCAGACTTACCTTCTTCACTTCACTTAGAACTTGAATTCTAACTCTATCATCGTAACTAATTGCACTTTTTTAGGCATTTCGGTAAATATGAGCTGTTTTTATTCAATAAGATTGCTAACTTTTCACTAAATGTAATTTACACTTTCACTTTCACTTTCAAATTTTAAATGCGAAAATATTTTATGAATTTCTTAAAAATGACAAATTTTTAGGTTTAGCTTACCCAGAGTTGCTATGACTTTTAATATTACACAATTTATGCGTTAAATCAACAGTTAAACAACCATTAAAAACATTTACAAAAGGAAGTGGTAACTTTGATAGCCGCATTTGAGAATACTTATATTTTAGTGGGGTGTGCCTAATATTTTTGGCCAAGGCTGTAGATTAAACGTAGTTATGGCTACATAAGTTGGGAAGGAGAGAGTGAGTACGCTATATTATCAATGATGATTTTTAAAAGTTCTTTGAGAACAATTAGACGCGTTTCAATATATGTAGCTTTAGTTGTTTTTATTTCTTTCTGTTCTCCTCCAAACTCAGATAATACGTAATAATTCATTTAAATATGCCATTGAGAAGGCGAAATGAGTGTTTTCATAAATAATTAAATACTTAAACATATGTATATGCATGTATGTATGTATGTATTCCACTTGCTAGTGCAATAACTAAATCCCAGGTAAGCCATTAGTTGTTGTTGTTGCCTGTTCCAGTTACTCGCTCATCACAGATGCGTCGAATTTCATGCATTTGAATATTTAGTTGCAACTCTAAATAAGCTGTAAGCATATATATATATATGGTACATACACTTATGAGTACACAAACAAAATTGCAAATATTTCTATGAATTAGTGCGAGTATTATTGTACATATGTATGTATGTGTAAATAGTATAATATAATATATCCTCAAGCGTGAGTTTGATTGCTGCTTTTTGCATGGGACACGTGTATTTTCATTTGTAATGATTTGATTAAATTTACATTTGCACTATATATACCTATGTATATACTAATGTGGTTCATAATACATTTATGCATCTATATACTCGTACATATGTATATATGTGTTATTGTTTACAGTTTTGTTTTCGGCAACACTTAAGGCCATTTCGGTTTTATTCAATAATTAAGTCGATCGAACGCTCAAATGTAAATATATATGTACATATATATATATACATACATATATATATTTAAGTGAATAAACTGATACAAATCTACATTAAATACAACTAAGACTGATTTACAAAGTTAGGCCTGAGGTACTTTGTGGTATTTCCATTTATTTCATTGAACGGTCATTGGCGGTCTGGTGCTTCAAGGGGAGAGGGTGGTTTGCTTTGTATCTATCTACCTAATAAATATTTCTGACAGCCGAGTCGCACAGTTCACGGTTTCGACGAATGAATTGTTAATGTTTCATACGAAATCTTTCCGATCAAAGCAGTGCCAAAATTTTTTAGTAAAGAGTGCCAAACCCTAGCAGTGTAGCCCTGCCAAAGAAGTAACATAAAAGTTTCCTTCGTTTGTTGGAGAAATATCAAGACGTAGAGCACAGATTGGAGGCGGAGTTTGGTCGAAAATTCATTTAGCGGTTTTTCCTCTTCTATTTTTTCAATATCAACAACAGCCCTCGTTCCTTCTCTTCGCTGTTTGGCGCCAAGTGAGACCTGGTGGCTCTCCACATGAAACTTCAAACGGAGTGGAGGTCTTCTTCTGATTTCACTCGTGGGTACTTCATCGAATACTTTGTAAACTGGAGTGGTTTCATCCATCCATAGCCTGCGTAGCCACTGCTACAGCTCATCGTTCCATCGGCTGCTGTATACGCCGTTCCCAACTCATAAGAGACCATAAATCTAACGCAAATCCTTTCTCACGAAAACTCCTAACGCCAACTCATCAACATCTAATTATCGTCCCTGCCATCGCACCATATAGCAGAACGGGAATGATGAGCGACTTGTAGAATTTGATCTTTATTCGTCGAGTGTGAACTGGAAGTTGCAAATGTGATCCGAGAACCACACAGGACCTACTCTTCTTTCGCTTCTATGCTGCTTCACTGCTACAAACATTGCCTTGAGAGCGTGAAAGCACAAATAGCGAATTGAAGCCATCTCCATATAATTCTGTAGAGTCACAGTCTGATGGCCGGCACTCGACAATGTTACTTTGAAGTGTAAACTAGATAAAGTTCAGTAGACGGTAGCCATTCACATTCAACAAGAGCCATTGAAACTCTCCTTAACTTTCTCATTACTACATAGGCATCCATTTTTTTCTGCAAAAGACTTGATGGTACTAGAGGTCGGCTTTGGACCAGTATGTCCAATTGCTAATGGCGGATGGTACCCACATGCAATGTAGGTAGACAGATATGAATATTGGTCAAGCATGCAAGATGAGGACAAGTTAAGGAGCATAATGCTTTGCTGTGCAGCAGGCAGGCACCTCCTAGAAGCCGAACCTTCACCTAGGCACATCAGGAAGGGAGTACTCGACTTAAAGAGCATCATCCAGCAACACATGCAACAACCGCTGGACAGGACGGCGTACCAATAAGCACTGAACGACATTCACCAGGAGCCAGTTAACACCTTCAAAGGCTCCCTTCCCGTGAATGGCGTACTCGGAGTAAAACCACCACCTATAGCAGACAACGAGCTCGAGCTGCCTCGAGAGACCCGCGTGACCCTTGCACAACTTAGAACTGGATATTGTAGTAGATTAAACTCCTACCTATCCAGACTCGAACCCAGCATACCCAACGTATGCCCTACATGTATGTGGAGAGTCTCTGCACGACACTAACCACCTCTGCACATGCCTCCTTAAACCGACTCATCTAAACCCCTCTCCCATTGGTCCGATCCCTTCGAAACAGCACGTTTCCTGGACCTCCCCTTAGATGACCTCGGCGACTTAGATTGACAAAGCCTGCCCTAAGCGGGGTTAGCTAGCCGATACAACAACAACAACAACAGGACGAGCACGTAGAGCCTTGCGCAGAACTTGCTTCACCAAGTGCCAGCAAACTTGTGGGTTTCATAAAACGCAATAAAAAGTTTTGAGAAGGGAAAGGGATTTTTCTCGCAGGCTTAGATAGTTCTTTATCTGTCTAGGCTAAAACATGGATAACTTTCAATCAAGCGAATGCTTTTGGGCATGTTGATCTCAAGCCAGCTCAGCGAGTACTGAGTACTGTCTATGCCATCCGATATAAGTTCAATAGTGAATGATCAGAGAGCCCATAAAAAATAAATCTTCAACCAGTACGGTTTGGGAGCCAAAAGTATCTAAGTGAAATCAATTTTTCTTCTTTACTGGCTTAGATATCGCTTACGTGATTATAGCCGAATTAACAACATTGCGCTGTTCTCTAACTGGCCTTCCAGGAGGTCTTCCTCTTCCTATGCTTCTAACCCGCGGGGGTATTCACAGTAGGACGGAAACAATGAACGACTTGTAGAGTTTGGTCTTCGTTCGTCGAGAGAGGGCTTACTTTTCAATTGCCTACTCGATCCAAAGTATCAGCAGTTGGCAAGCGTGATTCTGCGCTGGACTTCCAGACAGACACTGTTTTTGGGGTTAATACCCGTTCCAAGATAGACGAAATTATCTACGACTTCAAAGTTATGACTATCAACAGTAATGTGGGTGCCAAGTCGCGAATGCAATGACTTTTTGTTTGGCAATTTTGGTATACTTCTCGATTTTTTTCCCAACAAAGGTAGGGACCTACAGTTCATACTAAGCCGCCTCCGAACGGCTGATGGTTTTTTTTACGAGGAGATTTTATTTTATGTCAGAAATACCTACACTCGAAGGGGCAGGTATTCACTGGTAATCGAGGGGCGACTGCAAACTCTAATTTTCAATGTTGGTCGAAGCAGGACTCGAATCTTGGTCTTCCGACTGTTGCAGCCGCTGCTAAGATGAACTTTGAATTCAATACTTGCTACCTAATAAATATAAAATATAAGTAGGCATATACCTATGCTCGTATTATACTCTATATGGTATATGTACTACATATGTACATGTGCCATATGCTTGCATTTAGTATATATGTATGTACTTATATATGTCCAAGTAATACTTAGTCACTGCATTAATTGTTTGCTTCTGCATAAATATGATGTTTGTAGTTATGTATGTACGTGTATGTTTAATATGAATTACATCATTATTCATACAATATTTACATTTCTACACTTACGCCATATGCACATACATATATACATACATATGGTACATATGAATCTGTATACCGTTTACTTGAAAGCCACTTAAAATTGCTTACAGTTAGTTGGTGTTGTTATAAATTGAAAATTCATGTTGAAGTTGTTATTTAATTAAATTATAAACATTATTAATGTTTTACAAATACATAACCGTATGGCAATATGTATGTATGTCCCTGAGGGTAGTCTAAAACGATGAAAGACTTGAGACCGACAATTGAATTGAAAGTAAATAAGTAAGTAAGTAAGTAGACAGCCATCATTGAAGGGTTTATTGAGCTGGAAAGTTACGCCTATCAAGTGATCTTGTACATATATACGTACGTACTAGTTTATGTTTATATAACTGACTATTATAGCTAGACTTTGATAGTGATACTTAGGTATGTATATACACAAGTCAATATATTTATAATATCATTTGAGGTATGTTATGAGAAATGATACTAATCATCTCTCAGGTTCTAATTCTCATTGAGGGACAAGTTTGCGTGCAAACATACGGAGAAATGGGCATGGCTATGTCAAGTCAACTTTTCATTCTTATACGATCGGTATACCAGGGGTGTTAGTTGAAGTTTGCCGGTTTTACTAGCAAATGTCGCTAGCAATATGTATGAATTTCTATGATTTGGCATGTATGTAATTTTTTTCTATTGACATTAACCTACAAAAATACGCAAGTCACATTCCGCCAAATTAATAGCGTAATATTTATTTACCTCAGTGAATATGTCGAGTTTCGAATTTCGTTCCAACTAAATCGCATTTGCGGCATTCGTTGGTTTTCTTATTTCATCAAAAGAAAAAAGCAGCTGAAGCTCACCGGTTGCTGGTAAAAACTTATGGTGAGCATGCTCCAGTGATTAGAACATGTGAGACATGGTTTCGTCAATTTAAAAGTGGAGATTTCGATTTGACAGAAAATGAACATCCTGGTGCAGCGAAAAAGTTCGAGGAAGACGAGGAATTGCATGTTGATCCAACCCAATCGCAACAAAAATTGGCAGAAACACTACATGTGACTCGAGGAGAAATTTGCCAACGTTTAAAAGCCATGGAAAAGATCCAGAAGTATGGAAAATGGGTGCCACACCAGCTGAACGATAGACAAATGAAAAATCGAAAAACCGTTTGTGAAATGCTGCTTCAACGATTCAAAAGGAAATCTTTTCTCATCGAATTGTCACGGGGCGACGAAAAATGAATTTATTTTGAGAACCCGAAGCGAAAAAAATCATGGCTTTCCCCTGGTGAAGCTGGCCCATCGACTGCAAGGCCAAATCGCTTTGGCCGTAAGACAATGCTCTGTGTTTGGTGTGACCAGTGTGGTATGGTGTACTACGAGTTATTAAAACCTGGTAAAACGGTGAACACGGATCGCTAACGACAACAAATGATCAATTTGAATCATGCGTTGATCGAAAAACGGTCGGAATGGGCCCGAAGACATGGCAAAGTTATCTTGCAACGTGACAACGCGCCGTCTCATACCGCTAAACTGGTGAAAGACACATTAAAAACACTTATTTGGGAAATATTATCGCACCCGCCGTACTCTCCAGACCTCACCCCGTCCGACTATCCCCTTTTCGCATCGATGGGACACTCCCTCGCAGAGCAGTGCTTCGCTAATTTTGAAGAAGTCGAAAAATGGCTCGTCGAATGGTTTGCCTCGAAGGAGAAAAAGTTTTTTTGGAATGGTATCCATAATTTGCCTGAGCGATGGGCGAAATGTGTAAAAACCAATGGTCAATACTTTGAATAAAAGAATTTTGAGATTCCTCTGAAAATTAAATGTTTTCTTTATCGAAAAAACCGGCAAATTTCAACAAACACACCTGGTATGTACATAGACACCTTGAGGTGGGTGCCTTAGTTTTGGCCAATCACCGTTTCTTGGTTCAGCAATTATTTCTTGTTTTATTTGGAATAAATTCTCACACCACAGCTTTGTTTTATACATTTCGGAAATGAGGTGCGTTTCTCAGATTATCATTTGATGTACTTTCTTTGGTATTGTAAGTGACGCCTTTACGCGTAGAAAAAGTTTAGCTTGGGAAATAAATACACCCCTGCATACACGTATATACGTGTATGTACGTACGCACTTAATAATATTGAAGTATGTATATACTCGTACGTGTCTATAGGCAAGAAGGCATCCACCGAAAATCAAATTAAATTTAAATAAACTACCGTTAGTTGTGCACATCTAAAGTTGCATACTTCGTGTGCTATTTGTACGCTTCACCCAAAGCTTGGAGTACATCTGCTTATGTACCTCTCCCTCTTCCCATTTCGGCATGCAATTTTGGTGTGTATTCATAGTAATTTACCTTTCGGCACTCAGTTGGATTTTTTAAGTGGCGGTTTGAAAACTTGAGAATGCAAATTGAAATGTAATAAATGTATGCAAATGCGTTTATCGATGGAAAGTGTTGTTTTTGTTGTTTCAAAATTAAAATTTGTGGTAATAAATTAGAAATGCGGATGGATTACACTTCAACGGTTTTAATTCACACACTTGTCTAGAAATGATAAGTCGAAGTGCCCAAGAAGTTCATTGAACCTTTTAAGAACATGAAATCATAGTACAAAGAGAGAGAGAGAGAGAACTATCGAAATGCTTATCAATGTGAGCAGAAAGATGAGCTGGATCGGAATTTGTTTCTTAAACAGCTGACTGTGAGTTTACTATATGAACATGGTGGTAACTGGCATAGATTCCCTAGTCTTATGATTTGGGCTCTCCGGCACGCTTTCTAGAGACAGTTTCTTTGCGAACGATTTATGGTCCTTTGCGCATTGGCAACGGCGAAAAACGGAAACCGATGGAACTATGAGCTGTAAGAGCTATACAATGATATTGACATAGTTCAGCGAATGAAGTGACAATGGCTGCGGGTTAGGGGTTCAAGAATTTACCCGCGGTAAGGCATGCCTGTCGTAAGAGGCGACTAAAATCCAATAGTTCCCGCGACAGTCGGGTCTTTATACCGGAACGACCCGGATTTTTTATCCGGCCAAGGACTGTCATTCCCGCAAAATTCCCCAAAAATTACTTTGAGGAATATTTTTGCGGCTACAACAACAATGGCTGCTTTGGCCAGGTCATGTTGCCAAATGGACGAAAGCACTCCAGCTTTAAAAATATTCTGGAGAGACAAAATCGTCAGAAATTAATCCGTTGTCTGCTCGTTTGATGAGAGTTATAGATTTTGCTTTGTTATCGTTCATAAGTATGGAAAATAAAATAAAAAAAAATAAAAATAAATAAAATAAAATAAAAAAAAAAATAAAATAAATAAAATAAAATAAAATAAAATAAAATAAAATAAAATAAAATAAAATAAAATAAAATAAAATAAAGTAAAATAAAATAAAAT
The DNA here is from genome assembly GCA_037013455.1 of Ceratitis rosa. Classification (NCBI taxonomy): domain Eukaryota; kingdom Metazoa; phylum Arthropoda; class Insecta; order Diptera; family Tephritidae; genus Ceratitis; species Ceratitis rosa. The sequence continues at coordinate 6,745,213 of JAWMAG010000065.1, forward strand.
AAAATAAAATAAAATAAAATAAAATAAAATAAAATAAAATAAAATAAAATAAAATAAAATAAAATAAAATAAAATAAAATAAAATAAAATAAAATAAAATAAAATAAAATAAAATAAAATAAAATAAAATAAAATAAAATAAAATAAAATAAAATAAAATAAAATAAAATAAAATAAAATAAAATAAAATAAAATAAAATAAAATAAAATAAAATAAAATAAAATAAAATAAAATAAAATAAAATAAAATAAAATAAAATAAAATAAAATAAAATAAAATAAAATAAAATAAAATAAAATAAAATAAAATAAAATAAAATAAAATAAAATAAAATAAAATAAAATAAAATAAAATAAAATAAAATAAAATAAAATAAAATAAAATAAAATAAAATAAAATAAAATAAAATAAAATAAAATAAAATAAAATAAAATAAAATAAAATAAAATAAAATAAAATAAAATAAAATAAAATAAAATAAAATAAAATAAAATAAAATAAAATAAAATAAAATAAAATAAAATAAAGTAAAATATAATAAAATAAAATAAATTTAAATACATAAATAATAAGAAATAAAGTAAAATAAAAATAATTAAATTAAATTAAGTAAAATAGAATAAAATATATTTAATTAAAATAAAATAAAATGAGATCAAATAATTTATTATTTATTTAATTAAAACGATTTCATTTAAATAAAAGTTAATACAATGTTTAATTCAATTTAAATGAAAAAATAAAAAGGCTAAATAACATAATGTACACCAGAATTAAATAAAAATTGTATATAATTGGATTAAAATAAAGTAAATCAAATAGAAATTATCAACAGAAGGGAATTATTACGATTATATATTGTATTTCGAAAATCGGAGCAAAAATACAACTCTTTTACAATAAAAACTCGACAATCGTTAAAATTTTCTCATTTTATCGTTTTATCATTAAATTCCATTTGTATGTCAGCCACGCATTTATTGCCATCAAACTATTCTGCTTAAGTGCTGATCGAAAACTTACAATAATGACTTACAACACGCCCACAGTTTGGCAAATAAAGCGACTAACAACAATGCGCAACATGGCATTACTTGTGAGTACTCAATTGATTTTCCCGTAGTACCAGCAGCAGCAGCAGCAGCAACAACAAACTATGCTACTGCTACTTCACGCCCAACATTGAAAATCAACCATCCGGCAATTATCGACAGCCAAGCAACAGCCATTTTGCACAACCCTCTCAAATGCAATACAACCACAACTGACAGTCCTCTACGCCCCGTACCGCCGCTGTCATTGCCCTCATCTAAATTATCAGCTAAGCGTACACACATACACACACATACAAACGGTAGGCATAGAATTTCACAACACCATAGCTATGTATATATGTATATGTACTCGTATATGTATATATCCCAGGCATCATTACCCAATTGCGAATTTCAATAGAGAACTTCAAATTTCAATTGGGTTTGTACGCACGCGATATTGCGACTACTAAATCAGTTGGGCATAGCGGTATGCATACACATACACATGCACATATAGTTATAAGTGCATACATACATATGTACCACTGCATACGTACAGTATTTACATGCCCATTTACAGCAACTGCACCTGTAATTATGCTGTACATCACGGTTACACTCCAATAACCGAACATTAGCACTTCCCGACGCTTAAGCCATTGCTCTCATTTAATTGCATTCGTTCCATTGGAACTCTATTCAAGTCAAGCCAATTCAATTCAATTCAATTCAATTCTATTCTATTCGCCACATTATGTAGCTGCTAGTCATTATGGCTTATAATCGCACTGGTTCTCGATTAGGTGTGGTAAATTTTGAAATCGTTATTTTTTGAGTGATTTGAAGTGTGAGAGTGTAGACTCTGGTAACCCGTACAAACATTGTACTGGAAGTGCAGCTCTTTAGTCTGTGTGTAGGCTGAAGTTATACTGAAAGAAGCTGAGGAAGTTTTATTGGGCTCACTAAGACTTATTTGGCTTAAGGCTCCACTGACATAATCCACGAAAATAAAATTTAAAAAAATTAAAAATCAAATTCTAAATAGAATCGTCCTAGATATTATTGGGTGTTAAATCGTGCGGTTTTCTAAGAGAGGGCTCTACTAGTATTATTTCGCGTCGTGTTCATCTGTGGCTATATTCATTTCAAAGGTACTGTCATTTCGCGTTTTAGCGTGAACAACAACAATTTGTTTCATTCATTTGAAAATGTCGAAATTTGTACCAGATAAAATGTTTTTGCGGGGAGTTCTTCTTCTTCATTACCTTAAGATGAAGAAAAGTGCTACCGAAAGCCATCATATTTTACTGGAGGTTTATGGTGACCATGCTTTAGCCGAACGAACGTGCCAAAAGTGGTTTGCACGGTTTAAAAGTGACAATTTCAACTTAGACGACGGACAGGCAAAAAAAAAATTCAAGACGAAGAATTGGAGACATTGCTCGTCGCAGATGCATGCCAGATAAAAGAAGAACTTGCAAAAGTATTAGGAGTTGATCAAGACAATTTTTTCACAATAAAGTCTTAATTTTCGAAAAAAAACCGCACGAATTAATGCATACACCCAATACGTACTCGCAAAAATGCAATATACATACGTTAACATATACAGGGCTCTCCAATAAGTGGTGTTATTTTGATATTCAAAGAAAAATGGTATTTTTTGTAATAAATGATTTCAGTGTAAAATAACAGCCAAATGACCGCCATGGCTAAGCTTACAGTACCGTATACTTTTTAAGAAATTTTCCAATACCAAATCGAAAAGTGGCTGCTGTATGCTTCTCGAATTCTACTTTTGAGGCGTTGAAACGACATTGGCCTGTTGGCGTAGAGCTTATCTCACACGTGACTCCAAAGGAAGAAGTTGCTAGGTGTTTTCGGTGGCCAATTGATCGAGAGATAACACTATACGGAAAATTTTCCTTTGAAAGAACGCTGATTTCGTTGCGTGTGTGGCACGTAGCGCAATTTTGTTGAAAATAAACGTTGCCCAGATCAACACCATCCCAATTCGGTTATGAAAAATCATTAACCATCTGTCGATAGCGCAATGCATACACCGTCACAGTTGCTCCAGCCTCATTTTCGAACCCGCCAGATCATAAATCGCACCAAACCATTACGTGTTGAAGATGGAAAGGCTTTTCAACACAAAATCTTGGGTTTTCCATGCCCCAGTTGTGAAAGCTTTGCTTATTGACGTAGCCATCGAGCTGGAAATGAGCCTCATCAGTCAAAATGAGCTTCCGATGAAATCCCGGATCATTTTCATGCATTTCAAGCATTCAATCAGCAAAGCCAAGATGTTGTTGATAATCCACCGGCTTGAGTTCTTGTGTTAACTATACTTTATAAGCCTTAAGACCCAAGTCTTTATGCTAAATACGGTGTAATGACGTTTGTGGAATACCAAATTCGAAGCAACGACGGGGAATGGACAAATCTGGGTTTTCTACAACTTTTGGGCTACAGCAGCAATACTCTCAGCTGTTCTTGAGCGACGTGGGCTTGCTTTATTCCTCACATCATTAACTTGTTCCAACAGCTTCATATTTTGGTTATCCATCCATCTTGATTTCCTAATAAACCTCATAAACGGATGTGTTAAGTCGTGCTACCTGAAGAAATTTCTACCCGTTCAATGCGTCTCGTCGAATTTCCAGAGGGTCTCAAAGCTGGGTTGCCCCATAGGAGAGTTTTCAGTACCTTAAGGGTTCTTCCCATTTTGCAGAATATTCAATTTAAGTTTATCGATTGGGTAACCTGCGGGATCGGCTTGGCGTAGGCAGTTATGTCGTCGTTTTGGTGGGAAAAGGTGTGAGGATATCCGCTTTCGGCCTACTGGTATGAAACGGACGACAGCGGTCACGAAAGTTTTCCAGAATAGCTGCTCGGTTCGAAAAGGCTGCTTAGGGCTTTCTCATTGCCCTCGATGCCTATATAACCCAGTAAATATGAATCCTACTTTTACCAGACAGTTTTTTTATAGCCTCTTTATATAATGCAACCAAAGCCTACTTCATGTTGAGACCCAGCATTCATCATTGGATGATATTCGACCAAATCGACCTCGCCCAGCACGCAGTGAGTGCACGAAGACCTTGGAGAGTCGAGTCGGCGCCGTTCGTAGCAACTCGCACTGAGGTATGGAACGACTTGGCACATTTTACTTCGAGATCTCAAATTGAAAGCGTATAGACCAAGTGACATCGCTTGGCTCTATAGGCTCTTGAAAAATTCCAAGAAGATGCGACGTTTTTGAGACAAATTTTGTTCAGCGATGAGACCCATCTCTAGCTCAGTGGAGTGAAATCAAGCAAAATTGCTGCATTTGGTACGAAGAGCAACCTGAAGAGATTCAAGAGCTGCCATTTCATACAGAAAAAACAAGGATTTGATGTGTTTTGTGGGCCGATGGTATCACTGGTCTATAGTTCTTCGAAAATGATGCCGGTGAGAACGTAACTGTGAATGGCGACCGACTAATCGTTGATTGAAGTTGGAATTTTATGATCTTGATGACAGTTGGTTTCAACAAGACGGCACCATTTTCCATACAACGCAACTATCAATGGATTTATTGAGAGAACACTTTGGTGAGCAGAAATTTCCACCTTTTTGGTCTGTCGATTGGCCACCAAGATCATGTGATATCACACCGTTAGGCTTTTCCCTGTGGGGATATGTAAAGTCTATGCTTTGGCTTCGATTCACGCCTTGGAGAAAAACGTCATGCGTACCACTCGCCAGTTACCAGTCGATATGCTTGAAAGATTCATCGAAAATTGAACTCAACGGAGCGACCATCTGAGTCATAGCCGCGACCAACATTTGTAAAGAGATAATCTTCAAAAAATAAATGCCAAGGAATGTTCTTTCGAATGATAATAAACAATCCCCATTAAATTTGAATTGTCAGTGTTTTTTTCTTTAAAAAATTAGGGAACCTCCAAAGGATTAACTCTCTCACTTAGTTTGCTTGATGAGAGCATCTAACAGGCGTTCCAAGGTTGTAGCTATAGGAGAAATGAAGTTAAACTGATTGGAGGTTAGCCCTCAGCATAAAGGAGCCCTGTTTTACCAACTTTGGATAGGTGCTGAGACCAAGACGTAGCTTTCTCTAAAGTAAACTTCGTACTGCATACTTAGGAATTCAATTTGAAGGGGGAAAAATAGAAATTGATGGATAAGTCAATACTCTATGCTAGTACCGAGAGAATGGTTTTCATTATGCTCTTTTGGACTCAGACAAATCCATATATACCTATAAAAATTATAAAGATTGGCTCAGCCGTTTTTGAATTGTAAACTTTGTTCTATGTATAAGCATGTTATAAGCACTCGTATATACCTATATGTATGTATGTATAAAGTACCCGAGCGAGTCCATAACTTAAATTAAGCACTTCCTTTTATGAGTAATTACAAACAACAATGGAATCTATGACCTTCGGTATTTAAAAGACTGCAGGAAACTAAAATGACTGCGCACAAAACACACACACAAACACAAGCACACATCAATACATATATAAAAAAAGGGACAGGGAGGGAGCTCATATGTATATATTTACTGCATTCTTATGATTTTATGCTTATGCGAATACAATGAGAATAGCAGCGCATAACGAAAGAGCAATCGAACAAAGCGTAGCAAAACAGCGAGATAACGGTAACTGTCGAGTGATAAGCCACAGTCGACGCATTAAATCTATTCGCTCGATGGGTTAGCTGCAGAATGCATTCAACATTAAGAAAGGTGGATATCCTGCAAGTAATACATATTACATACATATATATGTGTGTGTATGTATGTATGTATCCATGTATAGAGGCATGGAATGCATTGCGATAGTTACAGATTGCATACTGCTCCACTAACCTTGAGCGGGCCAATTGTTGTTGTGCGCCATACATACGAGTATACCATATATGTTGTCTGCAGTAATGAGGAATTTTCTCCATCTGTCTGACAGTGCATTTTCCTCTGTGTTCTTGTAGCTTTGCCTTCAACTGCTACTAAATAGAATATCTGTGCCATTACAAATCACTCATACGCCCGGGTGGCTTTAACGAGTAACTACGTCTGTGACATGCAAAACAGTAGAAATTACAACAACAACAACAGGAACAACAAGAACAAGAACAAGAACAACAACAACAACAACAACAACAACAACAACAACAACAACAACAACAACAACAACAACAACAACAACAACAACAACAACAACAGCAACAACAACTACAGCAGCATCAGCAACAACAACAACAATTACAAAAAAACAACAACAACACCAACTGCAACTACAACAACAACAACTACAACAACAACGACAACAACAAAACAATAACAACAATAATAATAACAACAACAAAAATAACAACAATAAGAATAAGAGTAACAATATACATTTCTCTTTGTATGCACATATTTAGACAAGTTCATTTAGTTAACGAATGCGAGAGTATTTAAGGAAACAAATGTTGCGAATGTAGAAATAAAAAAGTAGAAAAAAAGAATAGAAACATAACATAATATATGTATGTGCTGAGTGCTAGATAAGTACACCGGTAATTAGGTAGGTATGACAATACATACAGCCTCCCTAACCTTTCATCTGACACTTCCAGAGAGGCCTTGGCACCTCTTAAATGGAGTTTTTCAAGTGTAAAAATTCCAACACGATTCTGAAATCAATACTTCATTGCTCTTTAGTATATCAAGCTTCGACTAGTTGCTTCAGAATTTCCCCATTACAACTGATTCTTATCCAACGGTTTATAGATGTGACGAACTCTTTTGAAACATATCTGCGGCGAGCTGCTTGCAACCCACTCTTTTCCTTTTAATTGTTCTAGGCACACCTTACGCGATTGTAACCGTTGATAGTTACCAATTTCAAGAAACCCCTACGGGTTAGGGGCTAACGAACTTAACCGTGGTAAGGAATGCCTGTCGTAAGAGGTGGTGATTAAAATCCAATAATTCCCGCGACAGTCGTAAACGTTCGAAGGATCATGTTATTAGGGCATTCACCTGGAAAATCCGGTCGATTAATTGGAAAGGAGCCGCTGCACAGCTTGTAGATGTCGTAAAAAAATTTAAAGCTGACATCATCGCCGTGCAAGAAGTTCGATGGACGGGAAAAGGACGGAAGAAGGTGGGTACTTGTGACATTTACTACAGCGGCTATGTAAGAGTACTGGTATTCACACTAGTGGATTAACGTCTAGCGCATCGAAGCGAAGTTTCTCAAAATGTCGTCTCAAAGGAGGAGAAAGTTGATGTGACCCAATATGCTTTCTATAAGCACCACTTTAATACCAGGGTGCGCAAAGAAGATGTTTTTGGCACAACAGTCGGAAAAGTCAGCTTCCATGACGAAACATCCCCAAACGCCCGGTGGTTGATCGACCTCACCGTGCGTGTAGTACCAGATTTCCAACATCCATCAAACTACTTGGCTGTCCCCTGATCGAAAAACACAAAACCAGATCGATCATGTTGTGACAGAGGGAAGACATATCTGCAGTGTTTCTGATGTGTTACGTACCCAGAATATCGAACTGGAGTGGGAGAGAAAACAGACTACCTATTTCGCAAGCATGGGATCGACCACAACACGTGCAGAGAGGGATTGATACTAAGAGCTGAAGACGGATGTAAGACGTATTTGCAGGAAAAAAGGAAGAGACCGAAATGTGTGATTATGAAGAGCTCGAGAAGCTGGTCGACCAGAGTTATGCTCAGAAGAAGAACCTCACAGAAAATTTCAAGACCGGAGCATACTCATGTAGGAACCAATGTGGAAACCTGGTGACCGATGTTCAGAGCACTTACATGTATGAAAAGAACACCTCTCCACCCAAATCCCAGTCGATGATGATGGAAAAGACGTTCCATTACCCGATTATGAATATCAATCGTCCGGTTAAAGAACAACAAAGCGACTGACGCCGTTGGCTGAGCTATTGAAACATGAAGGTGGAGTGAAGAGTTGACAAGGAGCTTGCATTAGCTTGATGAGATAAAGCATGCCTAGTCCAGATCCCACAGTTTGCGTCATTTATTGTAGGTTTAGCCTCCTAAATATCACATTTAAGGTCCCATCAAGAGTTTTGTGTAAAAGACTAAAGCCAACCGGCGTCAACAAACTGATTGAATCAGTATGGCTTTAGATCTAGTAAATCCACCATTGACCAGATATTCATTACGTGCCGAATTTTAGAAAAGACCTGTGAAAAAAGAAACCTTTTCATCGATCATGGAACACCAGAAGCGCAGTCAGAATTGTGAAGGAGCTCTTTGAGCCGTACGGTACCAAACGCGGCTGCAGACAGGGTGACTCTTTAATGTGTAATTTCTTCAATATATATATGTGTAGATATTTACTTTAACTTTCTACAATCTGGTATTCCATACATATATGTATTTCCTCACATTTTCATGACAATATTTTCTATTTACCACATACATAAATACATACATACTCGTACATACATACATACATATATTGATGAAATATTCAATAGCAAATTTGAAGATTTCATCCGCTTAGCGTCAAATGCACTTTAAAACAGCGGGATTATTAAATAAATGGAATGCTCAAGTACATATACACATACATATATATACACATATGTATGTATGTATATCGATATGGGAATAGCAAACGAGTTAAAGACATGAGCAGTGATAAAATTGTATATTTTATGCGAGTGAAAGCATACAATAAATATATAACTATGTGATAACGTATGTACATACATATTTCTGTATATATATTTATATGTATGTATATGCGTGTGCAAGCATGAATTCACTCTCAAACGTGCAAACGTAGAATAACATTTGCGGATTTTAAATTTTGTGCAAAATTATTCTACGCTTATTATTGCTATTGCTATTGTTGTTGTTGTTGTTGTTGTTGTTATCATTTTTGTTTTTGTTGCTATTGCAAATTGCAGGAAAAATAGCAATTGCGAAAAACATTGATGCCGGTGCCAAATTTGTTACGAGCGCTGACAGCAAGAGAAGCACGAAGAGGGGCTAGTGAGAGTTAATACAAACAACACTCAATGCAGCGCAGCAAGCAGAGCAGCAGAGCAGGCAGAGCAGCAGCGGCAAGCCAAGAATGTATGTATTCGCCTCTGCGTTGTGCGTTGTGTTAGGTGAGAGCAGGGGAGTAAAAGGTTGACTACTAGCTTGTTGCAAATGAATACAACGAAATTTCAAAAATATAATCTTCACAAAAAATAACAAAAACAACAAAAAAAAATAACAAATAAAAAAAAATGAAAAAAAAAAACAGAAAAAATGCGGGAAAACTGCAGACAGATGTCAAAGAGATAGAAGATAGAGCGCAAAGCACAGCAGAGCAGAGCAGAGCAGCGTTAAGCGGAGTGAAGCAGCAGAAAAAAAGGCGGATAAGGAAGCGCATGGCATTCTGTGCTTGCTTTACTCTATGAAGATGCTTGTTATGCTCGAATATATGTATATATGTATATATATAAAAATTGCTTTCACAGTCTTTTGGTAAAATAAATGCACACTTACACACACATAGAAAAAAATACCCTGCAATCAAAAGTAGAGGGTATAGGAGTAGGTGACTACACAATAGACTCGAGACGAAGGCCGGAAGATGCCCAGTAGATATAGTAGCCAAAAGAGTGACTTACGAAGTTAGGCGCAATCCAACTAAACTTAAAGAAACCATGCAAAAAATTATAAATGAGTGCCAACAGAGGTGATTTTCGTCTCCGAAAGGCAGATGGACGAAGAAGCTGAACTCAAGTGTAAACAAATTAATCGAAAGACAAGATGGTGAAACTGATTATTACCTTACGTACGTGGTGTGACAATTAAGTAATGAGACTGATTCTACAATATAAGAACCGTATATTTCAAAATTATACTATAACTCTGCCAACCCCTTCAAAGTAGTCCCCTTGGGCAGCAAATTTCAACGATTCCAGTGCGTTTTCCATCCTTCGTTACATTTCTGGTACGCTTCGGCTGGGATGTACGCAAGTACCCTCGTTACGGCCGCCTGGATGTACTCAAACGACTTTAAATGTGTTCCTTTGACCACCGATTTTGTTCGAGGGAACAACAGAAAGTCACAGGGTGACCTCAGGCGGTTGTTCCAACACGGCGATCCCTTTAGAGGCCAAATACTGGAACACGCTGAGGGCGGTGTGGCACGTCGCGTTGTCGTGACGATCCAGTTAGAGAGATGGCAAATATATCAATGGAGAGCAGAAGAAGGATGCTGGGAGAAGGGAAAGGGAATTTCAAGGTCACAGGATTACCACAGTCGCGGCAATATAATCAGTCTCATTACATGATTGTCATACCTCGTAGTACCTCACGCACCGCAAAATTCTGTGAGATGCCATGACATCTTGGAGCGGAAACTCTTCCTTTCCGACCACGCTTAATAGACTATTAGTGGCGCAGAGCAAAAACCATCGACGAAGTGGTCCTTTGTGTCTCTTCTTTTTCCACAGGTCTTTTCTAAAATTCGGCACGCAGTGAATATTTGGTCAATGGTGGATTCACCAGGTCCAAAGCCACACTGATCAGTTACAATCAGTTTGTTGACGCCGGTGGGCTTTAGTTTTTCACACAATACGCTTGCTAAGGCCTTATATGCGATATTTAAGAGGCTAGTCCCACGGTAATTGGTGTGGGATCCATATTCTGCTGCACCTTGTTAGCTCTTGACCGGCATATTTAGTTAGTTCAACAGATAAGCCATCGGCTCCAGCCACCTTGCTATTCTGTAAGCGCGCAGTCGCTCGGTTAATGAAGCGAAGTTGTACTAGTTTGGGCAACAAAGCTAACCAGTTCAATTTTAGCTAACAACTAGTACATTCCCCTGTAGGGTATATGTGTGACATTCGCTCAAAATGGCAATCGCATGTTAGAAAACAACAACTATTGCACATATAATAAAGAGCTGAAAGCTTAAATCTACGCCACAGTGCAACATTGCAGCAAGACAATCGTCATACTTTGGTGTGTGCGCGGATTTTCAGAGATTCTTCTATGTTTTCACTGTCATTTTACTTACAAACTTGCTTACCATGACGCTAAATACATCGTACACTTGCTGTTGTTGTTGCTGTGATTTTTGTTGCTGTTGTCGCAGCATTTATGTCGGTGTGCTTTAGATTTCTTGGCGCAGCCAAAATAAGTTTTTGTCTCAATTTGAATTTGAATCGCCATACATATTAACCACAGCTCTTGAGGTGTGCCTGCAGTGCGGGGGTAGAGTGGTGGGAAATTGCATTGATTCAACAATAACTTTCAGTGGTGAAAGGTACTAACGATCTATATACGAGTATTTGTTTTTCAACTGTGTGATTCAAACTTTTTTTTTAGTGGAATCCTAGACGGGAACGAAAGAGCCGCTAGAGAGGTGTTAAAGTAGCTTTATCTTGAACAAGGAGCCCAGTGTTGGTGTTAGATTTGTAGTGGATGAGAGAGGCACCGACATCAATAACTATCGTGCAACCTGGTGGGTGAAGCTCTCGTCGTAATCTCGTCGTAGTCTCGTCGTAATCCGCAAAAAAAAAAACGAAATTCTTCAACGTATCGCTGATTGTTGACCATGCTTCGATGGAAGAGAAGGACAATGTGACCAAAGATGCTTTCTATGGGAGTCTAGCATGCATTTATGAGTACTGCTCCTTCATGACATCAAGATCGTACTTGGCAATTTTACTATCAAGGTCTTTAGACAAGACATCTTTGGTACAATGGTCGGAATTGTCTCCACGACGAAACATTCCTTGATGGGGGACTTCACAGGTACTCGAAATGTGGTCACATATAATACCAGTCGGTCAAGCTATTTGACTGTAACCGAATCGAAAAAATCGGAATCAGATCGGCTATGTTGTGTAGCGATGATTGAAGACTCGACATCAAGAAGTAGCAATCGCATAAAATAATCCAACAGTTTTCTACTCGACTTTCATTCCTGCAGGTTGAGAGCACTCTTTACTAACTCGGTAGAAGTGGTGTGAAGGTCATCCTCTTCATCTACTTCCAGTGGCGGGTACTGCAGAGAAAACTGTTAAAGCTGAAGTGTTGCCAACCATTCGGTCCACATGACCTAGGAAGCGTCTCTTCATTCACTGAACCAAGTCATCTGAGTTCATCATTATGCGGACCATAAATCTTACCCAAAACCTTTCTTTCGAAAACTCCTAACGCCGACTCATCAGATGTTGTCATCGTCTCTCCGCACCATACGGCAAACCGGAAATATGTGGAACTTATAAGGTTTGGTTCTCGTTCGTCAAGAGAAGACTCTACTCTGTTCAATTGCGTATAAAGTTCAGAATAGCACCTGTTGGCAAGAGTGATTCTGCGTTGGACTACAAGACTGACTCGGCGTTAGATTTCAAGGCTGGACCCAAGACAACACAACTTTAACTTCACCCACTCAACGGTACTACAATTCCGCCTATCCCTTACAGCAAAGTATAAAGAATAGCTTCACGAATGCCATCTTTGATGTCTTGAATCGACATTGGTCTGTTGGCGTAGACTCTATCTTTTACATGGCTCCAAAAGAAGAAGTCGCAAGGTGTTAAATCACAAGATCTCGGTGGCCGATTGAACGAGAGATAACACGTTCCGGAAACTTTTCCCTTAAAAGAACGGTGGTTTCGTTACTTATGTGGCGCATAGCGCCGTCTTGTTGAAAGTAAACATTACCCAGTTCAATACCATCCAATTCAGACCATAAAAAATCATTAATCGTCACTCGATAGTGCAGTCCATTTTCGAAAAAGTAAGGTCCAATGATCCCGTCGGACCATAAACCGCAGCAACAGTAACAAGTTGAGGATGGACGGACTTTTCAACAATAAATCTTGGGTTTTCCGAGCTCCAGATGCGAAAGTTTTGCTTATTGATATAGCCATTGAGGTGGAAATGCGCCCCATCAGTCTTCAGATGATTTTTTAAAGAAATTTCGGATCATTTTCATGCATTACAAGGACCAGATCGGCAAAAACATGATGTTGTTGATGAACGGCCGGCTTAAGTTCCTGTGTTAACTTAACTTTATAAGCCTTAAGACCCAAGTCTTTATGCTAAATACGGTGTAATGACGTTTGTGGAATGCACAATTCCAAGAAACGACGAGGAATGAACAAAAATAGGTTTTCTGCTTTCTTAAAAAGTGACATTTCTTTTACATTTATTTTTTTTTTTAAATATCCTACGACAGGCCGTTTCTTAACATTTTATAAAAAAAAAAATTCAAAAAAAGTGCCGAAAAAATTAGCAGTAAAATTTTTGAGAAAAACCAAAATGAAAACTGTAAACCCTTCCTCAAAGACTTGGAAATGGAACACTTATGACGGCAGCAACCCAATCACTGCAACGCTTTCATTCATAAAAGCCGAAAGGCTTTCCTTGAACTTGTGCTGTCGTGTAGAGCAACGACGCTGCAACTAACTGTTTGTTTCAATTCCAAATGTTGCCTGTGTACCAATGCCATTTTGTTGCAGGTGCAGAGTTGTATTAAAATGTACTTAAATGCTACTTACGTGCCACAAGAGAGTGAGTGGGAGAGAGAGTGAGAGAATGTGCTTAAAGAGAGTTACTTACTTTCGTCACTCTCTCTCTCGCTCTCACGCATGTGTAAAACACAGTCTCGCGCCAAAAATGCACTCACAAAATTACACTCTCACTATGCGTATGCTCCTTATTACCGTTAGAGACAAAAGCAATTATCGTCAAACTTTTGTCTTTTCCACAGCTGTGCGTGTTGTGTGGGTTGTATGTATGTAGTAATCTGCTGGCGTGCTGTGTGGCGGGTGGAATTCGTTTACGCGAAAGTGAGTTGACAGTGTTCGTATTCTTCGTGTCTTCGTTCCACATTCGTTATACCACACTGTTCGGCATGGACAAGTAGAAAAGCATTGGCCGAGTTTTTGTAAGAATGCTGCCGTTAATGCTAAGCGCTCGGTTAGTTTCGTTAAGGATACCAACGGTAATGGTAACGGTGAATTTTTGAGTACGCGTTCATAAAGCACAAAGCGTAGCGCGTTTGGCTACTAAAGTGTCGGAAAGCGTTTTTTTAATTTGTTATTAATTAAACTCAGCTCGGCTTACTTTAAGCGAGAGAGTGCAATGGGAAAAATCATAAACAAATTGTGAAAATATTGTTTAAAAAAATTAAAATAAAATAAAATGATATAAAATTTTAATGAAAGCTAATACTGAAACTGTTAAAATATTTGTGTAGCCTGCGAGAATTGCATAATCAGCATTTGCATATAAAGAACAAAAAATAAAAAAATAAAAAATAAAAATATTAAAAAAATTATTCTTACAATTGCAAAAATTAAAATTACTTTAAAAGGTGTGTGCATTAGAAAATCAGTCGGCTATCCTCTGCCACCTTGCAAACGCATGTATAATACATACAACAACAACAACACAAGCGACTGCACCTCGCTTTAGCTGACATTCCAACGTCGCGAAACGAAAGCGTGTCGATTGAGTCCGTGAAAACGCCAGCAACCCTGCTTGTTATTGTTGTTGTTGTCGCTGTCAAATTGTGCAGTGCATTCGTTGACGGTGTGCCAGTTGAACACTGCTGCTACAGCGTCGTCGTCAACGTCGCCAACGTCAGCTACGCCAGCACAAGCATACACAAGCTTACACGACGAGCGAGCGTAAATTAAAGTAGACGAAAGTCGGTCAGTTGGAAGTTACGGTATATGCTGTACGCGTGTATGTACATATGTATGTATGTATGTATAAATGTAGAAATTGCTACAGCTTCAGTAGTGTCGTGCTGCCACTCAGGTAAGCCGACTGTGCAGCAGTGAAGGCAGTTAAGCAGTAAGGCGGAGTATTGAACGCATACCTGACCCCGGTTAATGTCAAAAGGTGTGTGTGTGTGTGCGTTATCGCGTATGTTTTACCATTAAACAATTAATGCAGTAACAATTACTAAAGTTGAAGGCTAATTTTGTGCGCTAAAAAAAGTATTTTCTTTTTAATAAATAATAATAATAATAAATAAATAAAAATAATTAACTGAAACACAAAAGTGAATGACCAAAAATGTTTATTAAAAGCAAATAATTCTTTTAACTACAGATATGAATGTACTAAATTAATTAATTAGTAAATAATGCTGCATAGAAGTGTTTTAAAAATCTGTGGCCTACATTTAGGCAGTGCAAATATTTGTAAACTAAAGTGATAATAAAACAATTTGGGCAAAATATTTAATTTTTCAACTATTAATAAATGCCCGTGTTAAAACGGCTTAATTTGATGAAATACAACAACAACAACAACAAACACAACATGAAATAATAATTTTAAACAAAAATGTCCAGTGAAATTAAACTTCAAATATTACTAATAATTTGATTTTTTACTCAAACGCCTTGATTTGCTGCATGCTTTTTAATAAAAATAAAACAGTTGCCTAAAATGCAATTAAACAAACTGAAATAAATAATAAATCAACAAAAAGAAAAAAATTAGATAAAAAATAAATAAAAAAAATTTGAAAAAATAATTGAAAAAATTATTAAAAAAATTCAAAAAAAAAAAAAAAAATTCAGCAAAAACAAAATTTACATACCTTTTTTGTCTCAAACAAAGCGACAATTAATTTTAAAGCCTGCGGCCTACATTTGTGCAATGTCAGTTAATTAATTTAATAAGCTGTAGCCTACATACAGGCGTCGGCGAATATTGTGAAATCCTACAAATCAACAATTTCAGGCGCAATATTAAAGAAAATATTAAATTTAAATAATTTCTCTAATTTAAGTATTAATAACTGCTAAAAGTTAGCTTTTTTATGTGCTGCGCCTAAAAGTAGACAACAATGCTTACATGAAATCAGCGTAAATAATTGAAAGCAAGCCTGTTGAATTTTTCTTAACGTTTCTACGCTCAAAAGTATGCTAAGAGTAAGCTTCAAAAGTGTCTATAACTTTTTACGGCGATTTCTTTATTTCAATGTAGCATAATTTTAGGCGCGCTAACACAACTGTTGATGTGAAAAATGTTAATATTAATGGGAAAGATTTGCCAAGGTAGTGATTAGCGAAAATAGAACATTTAGCCTAAAAGTATGCAACTCTTTTTCGCTAATGTGATTTACTGCTAAATTCAATTTTATAAAACGCACATAAAATGCTTGTGAAATCGCCTAAGTGAAAGCTGCAAATATTGAAATGTGTGAAAAACTCAAAAGTAAGCAAAAATATTCAAAAAATAAATTAAAAAAAAGCGCCAGCATTCGACAAATGTCTGTAAAACTTGTAAATAATTGTAGACACGCATGCATATTTGCCAGATCAGTTAACAAGTTTGTGTCAAGTGTGTACCTTTGCGCCCCTCAAATTATGCCAGCTACACTTTCACTTTGAGTGCGCGCAAACACTAGAAACTTTCTCGTTTTTTTTTTTTTTTGTTTTTTTTTTTTTGTATTTTGGCGTAGGCCGAAAATCTGTGCTTGCACTCCAAACAAGATTCATATGTAAGTGCAACTCTCGAAAACTCGAAATATTTGTGTATAATTTCATGAAAAAAAGGACGAAAAAAGGACGAAAATCAACAGTAAGTGAAAGTTTGCGCGCAAAATGTTACATACTTTCAGGCGGCGTTGTGTGTACACGTAAAGCAAAATTCTAAAACTTGAGTGCCAGCTTTGAGTGGCAACAAATTACCATTTCACATTCCATATTAGATACCTTTTGCGAAGGCAGCGTGTGGCAAAAGTTTATGTCGAAAAGTTAGCAAGTTAAGTGAGTTGTTGTGAATGTGTTGGAAAGTCGGTCAGAAAAAGTTGCAGTTACACGAAAAAAAAACAAACAAACAAACAAACACACACCAACAACATATAAAATCAGCAAAAGTCAGCGGGTGTTTGTCACGTCTGTAGACGCGCGTGGAAAAAGGTACTCTCAAGAGCAAGCAAGGAGAGCTGAAGGCAAAAAAGGAGAAAAATTTGAAAAAATAAAAATTAAAAAGTTTTTGTGTGTAAAAGTGGTTTTGTGCACACACACACCCACATACATTTCCTGCTGCATTCTCACCAAAAAATCTTTTGCTAACAAACAGTTTGTAACTGATATGCCGCCGACTGACTGTCTCACTGACTAAAAAAACACCAAAACACCAAACCAACAACAACAACAACACCAACTGTCTAGCTGAGGCAAGTTGACGCTTGCAGCCAAGCGAAAAGTCAAGTTACACCATTAGGAAGTGATGGTGTTGGCTTAGGCGTATACTTAACCTACAATATGGAGCGCAGCACACAGTTGAGAGGCGACGTTTTTTGGTGCGTACTTTTAGGCGCATAAGGTAATACATTTTTATTTAAATGCAAACAAATCGAAAATTGTGAATTACTGAGTGGCGAAAAAAGTTATAAACTAAATTAAAAAAAAAAAAAATAAAAAATTTAACGCATTAAATTCATATGAGTGAATTTTTATGGTGACCCAAAAAATTGTGAAAAATTAAATAAAAAAAAAAAAATTAAAAAATAATTTTAAAAAGAAAATAAAAATAAATGTGTTTTGGTGTAATAAAGTGTATGGGTAGAAGATTTTTATGACCTCCATAGATAACACATAAAAATCATAAATATACATATATGTATATGTGCAAATTACGCTTTAAAGATTCAAAAGTGTACAATTTATATATGCAAAAAGCAAATCAGTCAAGAATACGACAACCTTTTGATATTTCTATTACTTGTTTTTTTTACATTTAATTTTGCCTAAAACAAAATATATGGTACTGCTTTGTTATTGCCAACGAAGCATGCTTAGCTGTATAAAAAAAATTGCGTATAAGCATACATGAAGGACATCAACTGCGTGTAAATAAAGATTTCATATTCTCAGCTCGTAAAATTCGCAAGGTTATGCAGTTCCGTTGAGCGCTTTATTTCCCTGTTGGATTTGAAGGCAAAGCTGCAGCAGTAATGGTGTGAGAAAAATACATATATGCATATTTACATATATGGTACATATATAAAGCAATGTATTTGTGCGTAAGAGCTAAACAAAATTTTCAGGTAAGTCATAGTAAATTTTTTTCTAATTCGTACAAATTTCTATGCACATGCAAATATAACAAAAAAAAAAATCTCATATCTACTCACCTACTTAGCCCAATAGCCATGTTTACTGCGCTGAAATGAACGTTAGCTCACAAAGGTCATAAATAAATTCTTCTGCTGTTTTTTGTTGCTTGCTTTGTTTTTGTTCAGTTTCCATTTTTTTTGTCTTTTTTTTCTGTTTTTTTATAACTCATAACTTTTTGATGGTCATTCAAGTTTTACACCTTTTGGCCTTTCGAGTCGCTTTATCATGCATTTTATTGCCATCAAATTTCATAGTCATATTCGTACATGCTCAGGAAGTGAATTGGGTTTTTTTTTCTCCTATTTTTATTATACTTTTAGCATTGTTTTATTTCCCTTTTCACTTGATAACAATTTCTTGAATTTTTATTATTTGCTTGCTATTTTCTATTTTGCACTTTGAATGATTTTTCGTTTACATTTGCATTTTTGACTTATTTCAATTACTTATCCTCCTTCCTTCAACATGACGGAGGAATATTATATTTATTGTTATATGTAAAATAATCAAGCTGTTATGGAAAAGGCACTAAATATGTAGGATAAACTCTCCATAAGAGCTTGATAGATATAAAAAGCAAGAAGTGTTTTCTTCAGGTATGCAGAAGGAGCTTTTTCACCTTTTATGAACATGTGGAACATGTGATTTTTTAATTGGTTTTTAGACCTTAAACCGCTTATATGAATATATAGATTATCTAGGGGCTTTTTGTGATAGTAATACCATTTTCAGATAAAAAAAGACAAAAATCTACCTAGAACAAGTTTATTGCTTAACTTACCATAAATAATTAAGGTTTTTGTGATCTTTTGATGCTCAGCAGTTACTTTCTGAATCTCTAACAATAATTCGCTAGCAAGCCTGGACTTCATTTCCCTTGTTAACACTTTTCCATTAAGGAGATGCCTTGATTGAACCTTTCATTTAATCGTCACATACATCACCCCAATTTTGTCGGTAACAAATCCAACTTACTGTGCAGCATATGCATTTTTTAGTAAAAATTACACCCCAAGGCTTTATATGACATCATGAGTTCATTTATTAATTCTCTATAATTTTCTAATTTATGGTTCCCAAAACAAGTTATAGACAACATTCACAAAATACTTTTAGTCTAGATTTTCCCCGTCAATCTGCTTTTTTTCGAAGGTATATTAGTTTCCATATTTATGCACCTGCGAATATTCCCTCTTTAAATATTGCCTCATTGATTTTCGGGTCCCTAACTTGTGCAGGCTTAGAAGAAATTCGTCACTAGAATCCGGCGTTGCTGATCGATTTGGAGGAATTTTGACACAGACAAGTAAATCGACAAGTAGATCCACAAGATGGGTTTAGATAGTGGGTAGTGCGTTTGAACTTGCTTGTGATGCCTTTTCTTTGAGGCAAACAAGTATAACAATCACAAATAGCAAATGCCTTGGTTGTTGCTTCCATACAAATTTCCATAACTGGAGTTTATTGTTCGTAGAGAGAGAGAAAGCGGATCTATCAGCCAGAATATACTACGAAATTTAATTTCAAGCTCTTTCCGCTTGGCCAAGTTGTGTACTCTTCATGTTAGTCGTCTACTCAAGCGAGTTCCCAGGTACTTAGCAGAATCATATTGGGTGATTGGATTGTTGTTTAAAGCGATAAGTATCCTGCTTCTAATACATTTTTTCAAGCAGCTCCATTTGATGAAGTGCCTTTCGAAAAAGTAGAGGCAAACGCAACCATAGAACGGTAACTTGTAGCGATGTCGGAAGCCTAGATATTTTTTTTAGATGGGCAGCACAGAATTTTGATTTCTCCAAAGGAATTTTAGGACAGAAGATGTCGAGTTTTTGAATTGGTGGGCGCTGATCAATAAAGACGTTAATAGTTTTATTAGCTCTCCTCAGAGCATAGTTTGAGGTGATGATTTAATAAATTGGGTATTCCTAAGTCCTCTGCATGGGAGAGAAGTGCTCTTCTAGTAGCTTCCACCATTCTTTACCATTTTTTTTTTTTGCTAAATTCCAATTTAATTTTTTTCTTCTAAAATTAAAAATAAATAAAAATGGCAAAAAGTTATAGAGCAAAATTGTGAATATTTGCCACAAATTGAATAATTTTAAATATAGAAAAAGTCTGCAATTTGAAGCAAAAATAATGGCTTACTTTTTACTTATCCTAAAATAAAAACCGAGCTTTGTTCTATCCACGCAAAGAAAAATAATGTTCCATGCGTGTGTTGCACTATTTTTGGAACTGAAAAAATATAATATTATATATTTTATTGTTTTCTCTAAAAGTTATTTAACATTTTGCCGTTCATTGTATGTATGTATAGAAGTCAAAAACTTAAAAATTACATAAATAAAATGTCAGAAAAACAAAGAAATAGATTATTCGTGTACCTAGTTGCTTTTCTTAGATAAGTTTCCATTGCAATGGTAACAATAAAATATTTAAATTTTTCATGTCAAAAAGTTCAATTCTATAAAATATTTATGTCACATTTTTATGAATTATTATCATTTTTTTTTCAATGAAATAACTAAGCAAATAAATCAATAACTTAACTTCATTTCTGTGTTATCATGAAGCGCCCATAAATATGCTACATTATTTCTTAGAATCACTACAAAAGTTATTTGTCCACATCTTTTGTGTTTAAATGTATAAATTCCTTTTGTGTACGAAAATGCTCATATGTATGTATGTGTAGGTACAAATGTATTTGACCAGAAGTCAAATAAAGATAGATAAAATAAATGCAATCAAATAAAAGAAATAATTTAATAATTTCATGTAGTCCAGTATGTTATGTACACAAAATATTTAAATTATTTTTTTTCGAATTTATTTGTGTGAATGAATTGTCATTTGACGCAATATGTAAAATAAGATTTCTAAAGAATTTAACCTTTTTGGCTTTTCACTTTTGACATTTCTGTCGAAAATGATTATTTTATGCCATTTTTATTGTAAAGAAACAATGAAAAAAACTTGTAGAACAATGCTGTTGATTTGAAAATTAAAATATGAAATTTAAAAAATTAATTTATTTTATGTATATACAAACTTTCATAAGTGTACTGATAGTACAATTTCATATCTATAAGTGTTTTGTACATCCTACTTGACAACAACTGTAAGAAAATTTACATAAGTAAACAATTCTATTTATTTGCTGTCAGCAGCTGCAATAATATTTTTGTTGAGAAGTTTAAAAGAATTTTTAAAATGCCAGCGATTGCAATGCAGGCGTGTATACATATATAGGTACATATGTATTTACTTAAAATATATGCAAATAAGTTCTTATTTGTTCAAGATATTACAATATTTACTTGTGCACAAACTTGTATAGTGATATTTATGATTTGAACGTTTATAAAGATTTATTTAGTTGTTTGTTTTACACTTTGATGTTAAATAATATTAAATACTGTTTGTAAAATGCAAATATTTGAAATGTTTTCATCAATATGCAAAAAGTGCAAATAACATTTAGTAGATCAAATAAAATGAAAAAAAATGAAATAAAAAAAATAAATAAAATAAAATAAATTAAATAAAATAAAAAAATAAAAAAAAATTAAATAAAATATAATAATGTGAAATAAAATAAAATAAAATAAAATAAAATAAAATAAAATAAAATAAAATAAAATAAAATAAAATAAAATAAAATAAAATAAAATAAAATAAAATAAATTAAAATAAATTAAAATAAAATAAAATAAAATAAAATAAAATAAAATAAAATAAAATAAAATCAAATAAAATAAAATAAAATAAAATAAAATAAAATAAAATAAAATAAAATAAAATAAAATAAAATAAAATAAAATAAAATAAAATAAAATAAAATAAAATAAAATAAAATAAAATAAAATAAAATAAAATAAAATAAAATAAAATAAAATAAAATAAAATAAAATAAAATAAAATAAAATAAAATAAAATAAAATAAAATAAAATAAAATAAAATAAAATAAAATAAAATAAAATAAAATAAAATAAAATAAAATAAAATAAAATAAAATAAAATAAAATAAAATAAAATAAAATAAAATAAAATAAAATAAAATAAAATAAAATAAAATAAAATAAAATAAAATAAAATAAAATAAAATAAAATAAAATAAAATAAAATAAAATAAAATAAATTAAAATAAAATGAAATGAAATGAAATGAAATGAAATGAAATGAAATGAAATGAAATGAAATGAAATGAAATGAAATGAAATAAAATAAAATGAAATGAAATGAAATGAAATGAAATGAAATTAAATTAAATTAAATTTAATTTAATAAAATATATAAAAAGAATAATATTTTTTTGCTGTAGAAGAGAAGAAAATGCTTTCCGCGTCACGAATGTGGTATAGGTATGTCTTGCAAGTTATTGAGTAAAAAAGTCTTCTTTGAGAAACCTGGTCCACTTATTACCCTGTAGCTTGCTATATTTATCCAGTTTGCCTCACTCTGTAGCATTGCTAGAGTTCTTCACTTACAGAGGTCCTACCAGCTTTTCCAGTGCCGCTAATTCCGCTGGCCATCGTTAGCTCAATGTGTGGAAAATACCAAAAGAATATATAAAAAAAAAATAAATGCATTTAAATAAAAAATAAAACAACAAATAAACAGAAAGTAATAGTTAACTCAAGCAAAAGTTATACATTTACCATTCATTCATTTAATTGCTTACTAAACTTCGTGATTATAATGCGAATTTTGTGTTTTTGTGGTACTTTTATGGTTTGCCAGTTGCGCTGTTTATTTCGAAAAGTATACGCTACGCTTTGATTTCAACTTTGTTGCCTTTATTGGTTGATACTGCATAAAGTTTCGTTTCACTCTCAGTCACTCGTATGATTTATGCAAAAATAAAAAAAAAAAATAAATAAAAATAAAAAACAAACCAAAAATGAATCAAAACCGCGGAAGTGGTCAGTAAAAAATAAAATGGCATAAAAAAAAAGTATAAGAAAGTCGAAAAATGGAAAATGTAAAATATCAGCGCATTTTGAATCACTTTCCGACCATACAAAAAAATAGAAATATAACTTTTCACACACATTCCACGCAGCCGAATCGTGACTGTGACCCGGCGTTGGCGGATTGGTTGGGCGTTTAAGTTGAGATAGAAATATTTATAAATTTTTTGTTTTTTTATTTTTTGTTTCTTCTCGCGGCACCGCCAAATCCTAAATGGACTAAGTCATTTAACTTTCGCTACACCGACAAACTGTAAACGCCTACTTTTCATGCCCGCGCCCACACAATTTGCCTTGCCACACCCCGCTTACGAATTTTGTGGCATTCCAGCGTATTTTTTTCTCCCAGTTATTCACTCGAATTCGTGTGCCTGGTGTTGTTATTGTTGTTGGCTTACTTGCCGCTAAGCTACGCATATTGTTTTATTTGTTATTATTATTATTATTCTTTTTTTTGTTCGCTTTGGTCCACTTCCTTCCGCCCGCCGTATTGCCAAACTCACCCAACCACCAATCCACCCAACGAATTGAGTATGCAACTGCTGCTGTTCCCATTCTGCCTCATTCGCAATTCATTTCCTGTATGAAAACCCGCAATCAAGTGGTGGATTAAGTGCTGCTGTTGCTGCTCTTGCTACCGTCGCGCGGTCGCCTGCCAATGCGTTGTTGCTCGTTGTCGTTTGCCATAGTTTGCCTCTCTGTTGTTGTTGTTTTTTTTTTGACTTTTTTGTATGTACGTACTCGTCAAACTCTGTGACAGCTTAACAAATGCTTAATAATTAATTAAGAAATTCGTTGAGTTGGTTGCAAAAACTAAAAAAAAAAAATAAAAAAAAATAAAAAGAAAATAAAAAAAATACTAATAAAAAAATACATCACTCGGCGCTTAAAAGCCTTCTGTTTCCACTTCGACACGCCGCTGACTTCTGACTGGTATTATTGAAACTTCAATTGGCTTTCGTTAAATATTTTTATTTCGTTCTCAATTATTTTCTAGGTTCTTGTGGCAATTTTTTTTTTCAGCTTTTAGTAATTTTTTGAGGTTATTATAGATAATGGGTTTATAATTTTCATATTTTCATTATTTTTAGTTGATACATTTTTTTTTTGGAGAATTTAAGATAGTAGTCTGCTTTAGAGGCTTCAAAAAATGCATTATAATTTACTATCTTAAATCTATTCTAAAACTATCCAAGAATATGTCTTCAAAATTTTCAAAAAAATTTCAGTGGCTAATTCGAAATATTTTAGAAGCTAAAGCAGTTTTAGTGGCCAAGCGTCGAGCAGGTTCGAATGCTCGCGTCGAACTTTGAAGCGCGTCTTCTCAAGTTTTCATTTTTTCAACTCTCATAAAACGGTGCCGGTGATAGCAAGAAGAGTATATCGAAAAAATAAAAGTATTAAATTATCTTCTATTTAAACATTTTTCTATTTGAATTTTTTTTTATTCAAAAATTTGATTTTTTTTAAATCTCGAAAAAATCATGGAATTTTCCAACTTCTCCGGTATCTTTTTGGTTCACATATGATAGAAGAGGCGCTCATAAAAATTAAAAACAGATTTGGTTCGACTGTTTCACATGCATCGCACGAACTCCATATCCGGCACCGTTTCACGAGTTCAGACTGCAGCCGCTTTGGAAAACTCATCACAACATTGGGGAATTCCAATATTTTTTTGATACTAAAATTTTTTTTTGCAGCTTAATTATAGTAAGTTGTTGTCTGAAAATTTTGTTTGCCGCAGTAATTTCCTTCCTTTTCAAAAAAATTGCTGAAAAAACGCTTTTTTCGGGTACCAAAGCAGAGCACTGCCTTAAAAGATGCTTTTTACATGTTAAATTTTCCGACCTTATTTTGAGAATAAAATAATTTCTCAACAATTATTGTATTTTGTTTTCATATGATTTCCCGTATCTCATTTTATTTTACTTTTGTTTATTTCATTAAATTTTATTTAATACGATTAATTTCGTTTTATTTTATTTCAAACTAAAAATTACCCGCGTTTCGAAAACTAAAGAATTTCTTTTTACTACAACTGATATATGGCATATAGATTAATTTCATCAAATAATTATCAAAAATCTTTTTTAATTTTTCAAACGATTTTCCAAGTTTTAATTTAATTTTGTTTTATTTATTTACTAATTTTCAAAAAAAAAAAAATTCATTTAATTTAATTCAGTTCAATTGATTCAATTTAATTTATATTTATTTAATTTGATTTTTTTTAATGTAATTTAATTTATTTTATTATAGTTTTATTTATTTAATTAAATTTCATTTTATTTCAGTTATTTGGATATATTTAACATTTTATTTTATTGCAATTCATTTTATAAAATAAAAATTTATTTTATTTAATTTTATACGAAATTTATTATTAATTTTTTTTAATTTAAATTTGAACAATATTCTATTTTAATACGCTTTTTTTTTGTTTGTTGCATTTTATTCTGCTTTTCAATTTTAATTTTAATTTATTTCTTTTGGTTTTATTTTGTTTTATTTTACTTTACATTTATATGTTTTATTTTTTAACTTTAAACAATTTATTTTTATAATTTCATTTTAGTTTATTCTACATTATTTAGTATTATTTATATTTATTTAATTTAATTTGACTTAGTTTTTCCAGTTGTATGTTTAGTTTATTTTGTATCATTTTACCAATTTTTATTACAATTAATGGGATACAAAAAGATTAAGGTGGAATAGGAAATAAATTGGTTTTTTGTTTGAATTTATTTAGTATTATTTTTATTTTAATATAAGTTTTTTATTTTGTACCACTTTATGTTATTTGATTTTACTTTATTTTCTTTTTTTCATTTTTTTATTTTATTTTATTTCATTTTATTTTATTTTATTTTATTTTATTTTGTTTTATTTTATTTTATTTTATTTTATTTTATTTTATTTTATTTTATTTTATTTTATTTCTCTTTTCATCACCATAAGGGTATACATCAAGTATCGGTTGCTTTGCAACAAAATACTTAAAACTATTGTTTTTACAAGTTGAATTATTTATCAGTAGTTAAAATTATAAATATTTACAATTTAAAATGGATACAAAACATGTTGATTACATTTCTATAAAAAATAGTTAATAATAATTAGTCTATGTTCAAAAATTTTCTAACTATAGTCGTTGTTGATAATATAACAGCCTTTTGTATCACGTGCCGCTTTTCCATCATTTTAAGTTTGTCAAGACTTTTGTTTAGAGTTTTTGGTATAACACCGGTAGATGATACAATGATTGGAATTATCTCCACATTTTGCAGTCTCCACATATCCTTGATTTCGTGTGCTAAGGTGTGATACTTTCTACACTTCTCTGTATAGCACTCTTGTAGGTTGTGTGTGTTTGGTACACCTATGTCTATTAGCAGCGCCCGTTTTTCTCGCTTTTCGATTACAGTTACATATGTCAGGTCTATTGTGTGGAGTGGGATGATCTGTCAGAATTGATCTATCCCAGTAAATCTTCGTTAAACTGCTCTCTAATATTGCTTGTGGGTTATATTTGTAATACGGACATTCCTCCGTAATTAAACCGTATCTTAGTGCTAAGCATTGGTGCACAATTTTAGCGACGTGGTTACGTCTTGTCAGGTATTCGGTAGCTGCTAGTGGGGCACAAGCACCGGTAATATGGTGAATTGTTTCCGGTTGTTTTTGACATCGTCGGCATAAATCGTTTTCAATGGCGGCTCGGATAATATACTTCTTATAATTTTTAGTTGCAATGACTTGGTCCTGTATAGCGCACTTAAAACCTTCGGTTTCGGAGAAAATTCCTGGTCTGCATAGCCAATCGTTGGATGCTTTTGTGTCTATTTCCGGTTGATCGACTGCGTAGGGGTACTTTCCGTGGATCGATTTCGTTTTCCATTGCAGTAGTAATGCGTGGAAATGCTGCGCGTCTGTTAGCATATCGATTGTCAAAGTGTCATTTAAATTTAATGGCGTGTACTTTTGGTCTGATTGACATACGGCTTTGTGGAGTTGATTTTGTTGCTCGTGGAAGTACTGCCGAAGGTTGTATACACATTTTCGGTGTAGATGCGTGATGTCTACCATGCCTCGCCCTCCTTGTTTTCGCGGTAGGTAGATGCGTTCTACGGCTGACTTCGGATGGTGTATCCCGAATTTTGTAAGTAGCGTCCTTGTAGTCCTTTTTACGCTTTCCAAATCTGTATCAGACCATTTTATTGTTCCAAATGTATACGTTAGAACAGGGATAGCATACGTGTTGATGGCTTTGAAGAGGTTGAAACCATTGAGATGCGACTTTATTAGGCTTTTCACTCGCTCTATGTATTCATCCGTTGTTGCGCGGACGATTTCAGAGTGATGCATTCTTTTAGCTTGAGTCAAGCCAAGGTATTTATATGTATCATTTTCTGACATGGCACAAATCCTCTCATTATTTGACAACTCGAAGTCTCGCATAACAATTTTTCCACTTACTACACTAAGTCGTGTTTTGTGTACCAAATTTTATTTTATTTTATTTTATTTTATTTTATTTTATTTTATTTTATTTTATTTTATTTGAGGTTATTATAGATAATTTATTTTATTTTATTTGATTTTATTTGATTTTATTTTATTTTATTTTATTTTTTTTATGTTAATTTATTTTATTTTATTTTATTTGATTTTATTTTATTTTATTTCATTTTATTTTATTTTTTTATTTTATTTTATTTTATTTGATTTTATTTTATTTTATTTTATTTTATTTTATTTTCTTTATTTTAATTTATTTTATTTTATTTGATTTTATTTTATTTTATTTTATTTTCTTTATTTTAATTTATTTTATTTTATTTTATTTTATTTTATTTTATTTTATTTTATTTTATTTTATTTTATTTTATTTTATTTTATTTTATTTTATTTTATTTTATTTTATTTTATTTTATTTTATTTTATTTTATTTTATTTTATTTTATTTTATTTTATTTTATTTTATTTTATTTTATTTTATTTTATTTTATTTTATTTTATTTTATTTTATTTTATTTTATTTGATTTTATTTTATTTTATTTTATTTTATTTTATTTTATTTTCTTTATTTTAATTTATTTTATTTTATTTTATTTTATTTTATTTTATTTTATTTTCTTTATTTTAATTTATTTTATTTTATTTTATTTTATTTTATTTTATAATATTTTTATTTTATTTTATTTTATTTTATTTTATTTTATTTTATTTTATTTTATTTTATTTTATTTTATTTTATTTTATTTTATTTTATTTTATTTTATTTTATTTTATTTTATTTTATTTTATTTTATTTTATTTTATTTTAGTTTTTTTTATTTTATTTTAGTTTTCTTTATTTTATTATATTTGATTTGATTTTATTTTATTTTATTTCCTTTTATCTTATTTTATTTTATTTTATTTTAGATAAATTTTTTTTTATTTAATTTTATTTTATTTTATTTTATTATCATTATTTTTCTATATTATTAAAATTATTAGCTAATTTTATTTAATCACTGTCTTTTATATTATTTTATTTTATTCACATTTATTTTACATTTTTGATTTCATTTCATAAATATTTATAAATTTAATTTATTTTTTATTATTGATAATCTAAATCAAGATTAAATTTAATTATTTTATTTTATTTTAATAGTGTTAATTTAATTTAATATTTTTGTTTATTGTGTTTTATTTATTTATTTCTATTTTTAATATTAGTTCCTCGATTTTTTCTATTAATTTATATAATTTTATCTCATTAGGTTTTTGGTGTGTATTTCTATATATTTATTTCTTTAAATAACCATTAATTCCTCAGTAGAGACGCACTTGACTATATTACTTAATTGAGTGCATAAATTTCTAAGTACTGACAATACAATATATTCACTGCTTTGTCACCACTTGAACTTATTGCGTGCGCAGTTTGTTTTTTTTTTTTTTGCCCAAACACATAATCAACAAATAGAATTACATACTAACGTAAGCGCAAACACACCTACAAGTACATAATAATTGCTGGTCACACTGCTGCTTGCCGCTATTCACTTCTTGACCGCTAAATAGTCCTTTGTTAGGCTTGCGGCGCACCTGTTGGCGGCTGGTGAAAGCTTTTATGGTTGTGGCTTTCAACAAATTCACCTTTGAAGGCGCATAAGTGCGTAGGTAATTGTTTGTTAATGTGCCACATGCAACGCACAAAGAGCTCGCTGTGTGTGTGTGTGGGTGTGCTGCTGCTTCTGTGTAAAGGCAATAAAAGCAAATATTATAATAATTCAATTGAAAATCACTTGAATGATACAGCACACTCATACTACAGTGTAAGTGTTTACCAATAATTTTCGGCTATAAAATAAATATTTATTTGCTGATTTTGGTGTGTTCTTCATGCACACTTATATATGTATATATATACATACACGTATATACTTTCATCAATTCCATCCCACTGGCGGCTAGTAAAATTTAAGCGATTTTCTTATTGCCCTTTAACGGTAATGATTATTACCTCTCTTGAATGTGGGTTACAAATGATATAGGTATTATTGGTTGTATATTTGTGGGGGGGTAAAAATGATATATGTACTTGTATATATGTATTTGGAGTTGGTTATAAAAGCGTTAAATAATTGTTTATTAGCCTTATGGGTATATTTGCATGAGCTGCATATTGCTTGACATGCTTACATATTTATTTATATTTAAGTTGGTTATTTTCATTATTAAATTGGCTTTATTATATAATATAAATAGCAGTGTATGCTATGCTTAACCGTTATATGCGATAATATGATATTCGTAATTATTAGTCAGAAATCAAATTGCATGTTAATCTTTTACAAATATCCATATCAAAATGTAATTAGCCAACAATACATATGTCTAGCATTTGTTGATTAAGAAGTCACATGCATATGTATGTAAATAAGTAATTCGTATTTAAGCTTTTAGGTTTCTACTGAAAATGTCATTTATTTAATTGCCATCTGAATGCATTTATATACATTTAATTGAAATATTAAACACATCTGTCTTGTTTTTTTCTTTATAAACTTTAAGTATATTAAATATATATTTATATATTAGCTATAAAAATTTATAAATATAAATATAAATATAAATATAAATATAAATATAAATATAAATATAAATATAAATATAAATATAAATATAAATATATTTATAAATATAAATATAAATATAAATATAAATATAAATATAAATATAAATATAAATATAAATATAAATATAAATATAAATATAAATATAAATATAAATATAAATATAAATATAAATATAAATATAAATATAAATATAAATATAAATATAAATATAAATATAAATATAAATATAAATATAAATATAAATATAAATATAAATATAAATATAAATATAAATATAAATATAAATATAAATATAAATATAAATATAAATATAAATATAAATATAAATATAAATATAAATATAAATATAAATATAAATATAAATATAAATATAAATATTAATATAAATAAAAATAAAAATAAAAATAAAAATAAAAATAAAAATAAAAATAAAAATAAAAATAAAAATAAAAATAAAAATAAAAATATAAATATAAATATAAAAAGCTTATTTCGATTATGATCTATACATACGCATATACAAATATCATTAAAATCATGATGTTTAAGCGACAGCTGTTGCTTGCTGCCTTCCAAAAAGTTTATTTACTTACTCAATTGCGTACTAAATTTTTTATTTACATTAATTTGCCTGTTGGTTTTATGTATGTCTGTGTTGGTTAATAAAATTATATTGCTTTGTATTTATACATATATATACGATATTGTGTCTGCATAAAAATCTATAAAAAAAAACTCATATAATATTAAACCACGTCTGACCATGTCTAATTGTTTCTATTTTAGATCTTCTACTAAATATTTTTGTATTAAGTAATTAAATACATATATACATACGTACGTACATGCGAGTATGTATGTACATAATGAAGTTAACATTACGATGACTAAAATAATTATAGGCGAGACGTTAGGTGAAGAAACGAACCCCTGAAATTGTGTAGATTATTTTATTGCTAAATGCATACTTGTATTATATATTGTTTGTACTAAAGTTGACATATCTATGACCTTAGTTAATTTAGCAAAAGAAAATGAATGCGACATTTAAAGTATAAGTACAAGAAGAATATGAAGGATGGCTGTTTGCTAAGGCATTAATAGTATAAGCTTAACATTTAACATTATCTGTTAGAGATTTAACATTGACGACTGTATTTCGTTTCGGATAGAAACAAAATAAAATGTATTTTGATAGATGTTGTTATCGTGAAATAACATGAAACGCACAAATTCATCGTTAACGCTAGTTTCAGAATGTCTGTTTGCTATGATGTTAGTTAAATTATAACATTACATGTTAGTGTTTTAACATTATCTGTTACCAACTTAACATGACAGCTTTTATATTCTGGTAACGAAATAAAATAACATTTCAAAATGTTTGAACCGAAACAATAAAAGTTTTTTGTTAAATGTGAAATTTGTTGTTACGATGCAGCCTTGCTTTTAACTCAAGACCTTTTTGGGGTAGAGGTTATTAAGACTAACATTTAGGGCAGTAGTTCGCAACCTTTTAAAGAAAACTTACTTTCATTTAACATTAATTTTAGAATAAATTAGAGAAATGTCCATTTTTAGTTCTGGACCAATTCGTAACCAGTTTGGAATGAGTTCAGAATTAGTTAAATGTTGAAAAGACATAGTAATGCGCATTATTTTGAGTCGATTTTGGAACTAGTAGAAAAAAGAAATCTCGCTCGACGAGAGAGAAAGAGAAAGAGAGTGAGAGAGAGAGAGAGGGAGAGGGAGAGAGGGAGAAAGAGGGAGAGAAAGAGGGAGAGAAAGAGAGAGAGAAAGAGAGAGAGAAAGAGAGAGAGAAAGAGAGAAAGAAAGAGAGAGAAAGAGAGCGAGAGAGAGAGAGAAAGAGAGAGAAAAAGAGAGAGAAAGTGAGAGAGGAGGAGAGAGAAAGAAAGAGAGACAGAGAGAAAGTGAGAGAGATAGAGAGAGAGATAGAGTGAGAGAGAGATAGAGAGAGAGAGACAGAGTGATTAAGCTCATTTGCCTTATGGCTCCCATGTCACTGTTGACGGTCATCAAATTTGAATTTGTAGATAATTTGTCTATCTCGAACCGCAATGCAGAATAACTCTTGCCAACAGAATGCTCCTCTCTCGAGGAACAAACAAAGCACAAACTATACAAGTCGTTCATTTGTTTCATTTGGTGCAGATCCGATGAATGGACTCTGTGAGTCTACGAGAGAAAGGTGTGAAGGAAGATATAATACCCTTTGTGTATGTGAGATGGCAAACACCACAGTCGTTGGTACGATGAGCTATACAAGATACCGCAACATGGTCATAGTATAGACAATCAAGAGACTGCGGCTACACTCGCTAGCTCATGTTGCCAATTTTGAAAGTATTTGAGCTTTTATCCATCGGTGGAACCTGAGAAAGAGGCAAAATTAGGTGGAAAAGGCCATGGCGGAGAAGGAACGGCGAAAAGAACCAACAGCAGGGGCGCTATAAATTCGTATAAAGGAAGATGAAGATGAAATTTGAGACCAGTTCAGTACTAATTAAATTTGCAAAAGTTTCAATGACTTTTTGCATTGATTTTGCGACTAGTTTGACCCTACGTAGAAGCTAGTCCAGAACTAGGAGCATATCGTCTAGAGGTTATTAATTTATCAAGAACACTTCTCCTGTATTTAAATATTTTTCACACGCCCATACGTCAAAGTCAGCGCATACATACATCTAAATAAATACATCAAAGTGCGGCCGACAGCAGTGACGGGCTTTTGAAAATCTATTAAAACTTTTGGCCACAGCAATTTGTTGGCTAACCCGACTTGTCTGTATTTGGTTTTGTAATAGTTAATATTTCGTTGTTGCATTGTTATTATAGTTGTAAATGTACATACATGACCGTAAGTAAGGTATGTATGTATGTTGCCTGGTAAAAGGAAATTGCAGTAAACGAAGTAATTGAAATTGATTTGATGCAAAGGAAATACAGAGAAGATGAAGTGGAAACTAGTCTATTTTCAGTTATATATACCTACATATGTACACATATGTACAGCAGATATGCTGGTTTACAAACGAGTGACATACCATATGTACGAGTATATATTTATGTGCATACGTCAATTGTATTGTTCTTCAAATATGTTGTTTGGCTACTTTTCGACTGTCTTCTTAAACTATATTAAGTTGACAGCTACAATGGCAGCAGCGTTACTTGTTTGACATATATTCTATGCACAACACATACACACACACACACAATTGCTTGTAGCTTGCATTTCTACATGTATGCATGTTCGTAGTTAGTTGTTAGTTGCTCATACGACATGGCGGCCAGTGGTGGTGTGTAGCATATATTATATTACATATGTACATGCATGGTTGTTATACTACTAGTAGCTAGTGTTTATTGGAGCTTACATACAGACATACATATGTATATTTTTATTTTTTTTTGTTGTTGGTTTTTGTGGCAAACTTTTACATACGTAGGCCATACATATATTGTATTTTTGGGCAAGTGAAAATTTTTGTTTCGAAAACTTTTAAAATTTGAAGCTTGTTGTCTGTTTTTTTTGTAAAGTTTTCGTTGTCCTTGCCATGTTATGTGCTGAACTCGGGCAACAGTGCATAGTTTCTAAATTCGAAAATACATATACATATATATACACCATTCGGCTCTGGCCGTGCGGTAATTGCAGAAGTGTTTATCAATTTTTTCGATTTTTCTATTTTTCGATTTTTTTTTTGGCTCTCCGAGACTACCACTGCCTTGGGGTCGCACAACTTTCCATTAAAGTTATTCATGGTGCATGTTCAAGTACAAGAAGTTAGTTCTTGTGTATAGTGTTTAAGTTGGCAAAAAAGCATAAAAGCATCGAAGCAATGGTGCGATTATTATTTTTGAAGAAATTTCAACTTTTGTGCATTCAAGTGGAAGTTGTGATTGGAAAATTAATTTTGTCAGCAAAGTATTAAAACAAATAATAACAATCACAATAAAAGAGTCAAAATTAGTAATTGGAAAATGGAAAGAAAAGTGTTAGTAGTTACACTGTCTGCTACTCAAGACTATTGTTTAATATAATATATTAAAATTAAAGAAAAGTATCCGGAGATAACTGGAATCTAGCATTTAATGCTCATTTTCTCTTTGCTAGTGCCCATTTTTAAAGCACGCTCAAACAAAACTGACTCAACCAATGACAAAACTGTCAGAAGAGCTTTTTTAGTACAAAATGTCAGCTTTCTAAAGACATCTAGCGGAACCCGATCGATCTTATTTAACCGGAGATACAGTTAAATAAAATCATCTATTGGAAAAATAATGGATTTCTTTTTACTATAAACAGTTGAGGTTGGTGCTGAGTTCTGGAACTGATATATAAGTTTCCTGAGCACTATTGTCTGCTACGAGCGCTTATTGATTCATTTCATAGAAATCGAAATTTTTCATTATAAAACTCATAAATAATGAAAATCTTCGGTTTTTCCCCCAATGATATGAGCAACTTCTCTCATGCATATAAATACATACATACATATGTATATATATAGTATGTAGATATGTATGTATGGTAAAGTTTTGTAGGTTGAAAAAAATATATACATTGAAAAATTTCTGTTTTTTTTTTTTTTTTTTTTTTTTCTATACGAATTCAGCCACCACAAAAGGCATAGAAATCCCGAAACGAAATGAAATGAAAAAATTGACGAATTTGCATAACAAAACATAACGAAAAAAAGTAAATGTCGGTCATGTGTCTCCGTCAACATTCCCATATCGTTTTATGTGTGTGTTTTTTTTATACATTTATGAAGTTAAGCTCACAAACACACACACACATGCACACAAACTCATATTTTGATGCTTATATTTGTCAGTATGTGTAAATGTGCTGTCTAAACAAATAACGGCAACAGGCAAACACTGTTTTGGTTGCACATATGTGACAACGAATTTATTGCATGTCATGGCATATACAGTTATATGGTACATATGTATATGCGTATGCATGTATGTATCCATATGGACATGTTGCTCATACGACTTGTTGTCTTATGAGTGCTTTGTGCTTGCATATTTATAAATACAAACAAGTGTGTATACATAGATGTACATATACATGAATGTATGTATGTATGCATGTATGTATGCATTTGTTTGTCATTCCATACGCTCAAGTGTATTGTAAAATTATGTGGCAAAAAAGTAGTTAAATGAAAAGCCATCAAAATTGGCTTGAACAATGACAAATGCGTTAAATTCAACAAAAAAAATAGTAAAAAATAAAAATAAAAAATGAAAAAAAAAATAAAAAAATAAAATAAAAAATAAAAAAAAAATTAGAAAAAAATTGAATAAGAAATTGAAAAAAAATTATAAAAAAATTCAAAAGAATGCGTGAAAATGTGTACATTTTTTAATGCATTTTCTTTTGTGGATTTGTACTTCACTTGCTGGCTTATCTGTCGAAATCAAGAGAAAATGTGTAGCAGTTAATGTTTTTATGAGATTTTAAATTTTTTTTTGGAATTAATAACACGTCTGATTGCTAATTGCATTATTCGAAAATAAATATGCCTGTGTGTGTTTATGTTTTTATTATAAAATGTGTTTGATGGAAAGATACTTGCCATAAAATTACACTCTGCGATCATATATCTTTAGTTCCTCAGCAATAGGTGCTCACGTGACGGTCTGACTTTTCCTTCCAGAACTATACTGAAAATGTTAAAATAAACTTTTTTTCATTGCAAAAGAAGGCAGTTTTTTGCTATATAAAATCACTATTTTTCACACACATATTTCTATTATTAGCGCAATAAAATAGTAATAAATTATGATATCTGCCCTTAATTGAATGAAGTATTAATTTAAAGCAGCAGAAAAAGATGTCCAACGCAGCAAAACAGGCTTGGATTTTTCTTTGGACAACATGCAGTCATTATTTGTTGTTTTTTTTCTTTGCACACTAACTATAAATTAAGAATTTCATTTTATATGAAAACATGGAAGTTGCATGAAATGAATATATTTGCTCTTCCTAAAAAAAATAAAGAAATAAAAGAAAAAAAACTGAAACAAAATATTATTTACAACATTTGGAAACCATCAATCAAACGCCAACAAATCCGGAAAGTACACAAGGCAGTGCGACCACACCCTACAAAGCACAAAAACACAACTGTTGTAATAAAATAAATGTATAGTAAATAAATAACCGAAAGTACATATAGTAAATATTGAAAAAGTGGGTAAAACAGTAGCAGTTGAGCAAAATATTTATATAAATATTTTCACTTTTCCTGTAATGAAGATAAAAAGCTCACTCCAGCATAAATGCATGTAAAAAAAAGTACATACAAATTATTACACATTATTGGTGTAGGAAAAAGCTGACGAACGCAGAAAAACACGTTACAATGATCGTAAAAAAGTGAAGAATAAAATCATTAAAAAAAAATATGAATGATGTCGTAAAATATGGCAATTGATGAAATCAACAAAAATTATAGCCGTATAATATTTATTTCTACAATACATATATGTACATGCATTTATATGTACTACAAATGGATTTTTATTGGCGTTGCGTGTAAAGCCGTGGGGCACACTATGTTAAAAAATTAATAGAAAAAAAATAAATAAATAAAGAAAAATACAAAAAGAATTAAAAAATAAAAAAATAATAAAAAAAATAAATAAATAAAGAAAAATACAAAAAGAATTAAAAAAAAAAAATAAAAATAAAAAAAATAATAAAAAAAGAAATAAAATAAAGAAAAATACAAAAAGAATTAAAAAAAAAAATAAAAATAAAAAAAATAAATAAATAAAGAAAAATACAAAAAGAATTAAAAAATAAATAAATAAAGAAAAATACAAAAAGAATTAAAAAAATAAATAAATAAAGAAAAATACAAAAAGAATTAAAATAAAAAATAAAATAAGTAATAAAAATAATAAAAAAATAAATAAATAAAGAAAAATACAATAAAAATTAAAATCAAATTAAAAAATAAAAAAATAAATAAAGAAAAATACAAAAAGTATTAAAAAAAATAAAAAATAAAATAAGTAATAAAAATAATAAAAAAAATAAATAAATAAAGAAAACTACAAAAAGAATTAA
This sequence comes from Ceratitis rosa, assembly GCA_037013455.1. Classification (NCBI taxonomy): domain Eukaryota; kingdom Metazoa; phylum Arthropoda; class Insecta; order Diptera; family Tephritidae; genus Ceratitis; species Ceratitis rosa. Next base: position 6,782,648 of record JAWMAG010000065.1, read on the forward strand.
AAAACAATAAAAAAATAAATAAATAAAGAAAAATACAAAAAGAATTAAAAAGAAAAAATAAAAATAAAAAAAATAATAAAAAAAGAAATAAAATAAAGAAAAATACAAAAAGAATTAAAAAAAAAAATAAAAATAAAAAAAAATAAATAAATAAAGAAAAATACAAAAAGAATTAAAAAATAAATAAATAAAGAAAAATACAAAAAGAATTAAAAAAATAAATAAATAAAGAAAAATACAAAAAGAATTAAAATAAAAAATAAAATAAGTAATAAAAATAATAAAAAAATAAATAAATAAAGAAAAATACAATAAAAATTAAAATCAAATTAAAAAATAAAAAAATAAATAAAGAAAAATACAAAAAGTATTAAAAAAAATAAAAAATAAAATAAGTAATAAAAATAATAAAAAAAATAAATAAATAAAGAAAACTACAAAAAGAATTAAAAAACAATAAAAAAATAAATAAATAAAGAAAAATACAAAAAGAATTAAAAAACAATAAAAAAATAAATAAATAAAGAAAAATACAAAAAGAATTAAAAAAAATAAAAAAATTATAAAAAAAGATAAAATAATAATAAAAATAAAATAAATAAATAAAAGAAAAATACAAAAAGAATTAAATAAAATTTAAAAGAAAAATTAAAAAAGCTGTCCACACTTTTGCGTAGTAAATAGTAATCAATTATTTTTGCATTAAATTCAAGGCTTTACTGGATTTCCCATAAAATTTCAGATATGCATCATTTTGCTCGATAAATTTTTGCCAATTTGAAGGTCGTTACGCCGCGTTCATAGAAACACTTGACCCTTATGGCAAAAAATTGTCTACAATTGATTTTCTTAGGTTTCTCTCTCTTCTTCACCAGTCAAATCATTTGCATAGACCGCAACATCACTCTCATCACTTGGTGCGAGGTCCGAACTGTAAAGTGAATGCATAAGAATCTCCCGACCAAGCTCTCGGAACTACTGGCGTCACTATCATCGTGTGTAATCTGGCGTTGTACTGATGAAACACAATTTCCCAGCTGAGTGCTACTGAGCCTCCATTAGTATTTCTATCTATTTATGGTAGCTTTGATAGAAATTGACTGTATTTATTATAATATTTTTTGGTTAATATAAAAAAAAATAAAACTTTAATTATGGTTTATTACATATTTATTTTTTTATGCTGCACTCATACATCTAACAACACTTCAATATGCCATTAATTGTGTTTTTAGATTTTAAAATAATTTATTATGAATCTACGCAAAAGCGCCAGAGTGAAAAGAAACAAAACTTTTCCAAGAGATAAATGATTTAAATTACTGCGCCATTGTTTTGCGTCCCATAGCGCTTCGATGCTTACTTCGCTTTGTTGCCGAATGTTACTCGTACACATACATATTCGTATATACATACATACGTATATAAAGCACACAAAAGCCCTATTGCACCTCAGCGCACAAAAGTAGGCAACGCTGCAGGCGTGTGTTAATGAACATAAATTATCACAGCAGCGAGTGCTGCGGTGTAGATCGCTCAAAGCATGAAAGAGCCAAATGAAAAAAAAAAAAACAAAAAAAATTTTAATAAATGCGTGTGGCATGGGCTTGTGTGTGTGTGTGTGTGTAATTGGTGTATGTGTGTGTGTTACCGCAGCGTATTATGAACGTCAAATCTCACACCTCCCACATACACACACACATTTATATATACATACATATATATGTACCTAAGCTCGTATATATGTATATTAAATAATATTTTGATATGCGAAATACCCGCAGCACCTCATGGTTAACGGGTCGCCGCTGCTGCTGCGTTTGCCACATTTTGCTTTGGTCGCTTCACGGCTTTTTGGTTTGCTTTGTTAATGTTGTTATTAATATTATTATGTTGATGATGATTATTTTTATTATTATTATTTTAAATGTGGAAATGTGTGTTTTTGGAAACGTTATGCGAGTCGTTAGGAGAGATGTGCCTGAGTGCTGTGTTGATAAGAACGCAACAGTGGCGAAAGCAACACAGCGGAAAGTAACAACACAAAAAGCAAATACGCCGTAAAGTACGCACACAACAACAACAAAAAGAACACAAGCAACAACAACAACAACAACAACAAACAACTGCAACAACAACAACAACAACAACAACAACAACAATGACAACAAGAACAACAACAACAACAACAAGAAGAAGAAGAAGAAGAAGAAGCAACAACAACAACAACACCACCAAGAAACAACAAAAAACGCCAACAACAACAACTGCATAAATGTACAGCAACCACAAGAGAGAGAGACAAAGCGCTTCAATGAGTTGGCGCTTTTTTTATTGACAGCTAGACATCGCGGCTTTCTTTGTTTTTGTTTTTTACTTGTTTGTTGCGCCATCCTTACTCCTGTACGCAGTTATTGCCATTTCCGCATTTGCGGTATTCTGCATAGCTTAGCAATGAATTTACCACTTACTTGTTTGTTATTCACCGAGTGAGCTCACTCACTGCTGTGATTGCCAGTTTTGCTTCAATCGTCTTGTCGACGGTGTTGCTTTGTATGAGCGTGTGTGCGTGCTTGTGATTGCATAATGCTGTTTGTCTGTGATCGGTGTCGACTTGGTCTTGCTTCTTATCTTCTTCGCCGTAAGACATCCTTTGAGTTTTTTCTATTCTGCAGTTTTGGTAAGCGTGTGTGTGTGTGTATGTGTGTTTTAGTGTAGACACAGGCGTAGGAAAAGTGCATATTAACGTTTTTATTGCCTTTTCGCATAGAAAGTGTAAGCTTAAATTGCTTTGAAGAGATTTGGTGGCATACTAAATTGTTATTTATGTGAAAGTGGCAGATAAACAATGGAAATCTTTACTCCAAACAATTCTCTGACTGCAGAAGAAGGTAACGAATAGCCGTTCGATGGTTCGTTTCTCAGTTTTTTGCTGCTCAGGTGCGTTATCCGCTCTTGTCGCTCTTTTACATGCGACTTCAACAGTATTAAAGTCCGACTTTTTATTGACTTCCGAGTGAGCATTGAGCACAAGTCTAAGCTCTTCAGATTTCGTTAAAATTCAATAAGAAGCTATGAAGCTTTTTAACTGATCCTGTAATCGGCTATCTTAATTAAGCTCCAGTGTGAATTTGACCCAAGATATTTTCGATTATTATTTAGGTATTATTTCTATAAAAAGAAAATAAAAAAATTATAATGAAAATAAGTTTGAAAAAGATAACCTTCCAACCACTCATTCGAACCGCTCAAACAAAAATTTAAACACTTTGTAAAAAATCATTAAAATGTAACATTGTGCTGTGAAATGCTGTTTAAACAAATATTTCATTTACTGCTACTTTTCATAGTTGCCATAAAAAAATTTGGTAACGAACACTTTGTTCTTTATAGTCCTTATTTCATTACATTCAAACAGTTTTTTTTTAGTATTGAAAGTGAGTGTTAAGAGTATGCGCGTGTGCAGCAACACAATTACCAACAACAAAAAAATATAATGAAAAGCATTTGCTGCTTGTTGATTGCCTGCTATTGTCAGCTGATATTCCGCACACCAAAAAAAAAAATATCTACCAACAAAAAAAATGTAAAGTGGCGGGAGAAAGCGGGTTCCAAGCATACAAAAATGTAAATGTCTGCCAATTTTATATCTATTATTTTTTTTTTTTGGCACAATTTTCATGAAAAACATGTTGGTCTGTGGCGCTTTTTCACAGCGCCAAAGCAATCAGCAGCAGCATCATTAACATAATAATGTGTAGTGATGAAGGCCTTACAGGAAAAAAATTAATATAATATAAATAAAATAAAATAATATAAAATAAAATAAAATAAAATAAAATAAAATAAAATAAAATAAAATAAAATAAAATGAAATAAAATAAATTAAAATAAAGTAAAATAAAATAAAATAAAATAAAATAAAATAAAATAAAATAAAAAAAAATAAAATAAAATAAAATGAAATAAAATAAAATATAATAAAATAAAATAAATATAATAAAAATAAAATAAAATAAAATAAAATAAAATAAAATAAAATAAAATAAAATAACATAACATAAAATAAAATAAAATAAAATAAAATAAAATAAAATAAAATAAAATAAAATAAAATAAAATAAAATAAAATAAAATAAAATAAAATAAAATAAAATAAAATAAAATAAAATAAAATAAAATAAAATAAAATAAAATAAAATAAAATAAAATAAAATAAAATAAAATAAAATAAAATAAAATAAAATAAAATAAAATAAAATAAAATAAAATAAAATAAAATAAAATAAAATAAAATAAAATAAAATAAAATAAAATAAAATAAAATAAAATAAAATAAAATAAAATAAAATAAAATAAAATAAAATAAAATAAAATAAAATAAAATAAAATAAAATAAAATAAAATTAAGTAAAATAAAACAAAATAAAATAAAATAAAATAAAATAAAATAAAATAAAATAAAATAAAATAAAATAAAATAAAATAAAATAAAATAAAATAAAATAAAATAAAATAAAATAAAATAAAATAAAATAAAATAAAATAAAATAAAATAAAATAAAATAAAATAAAATAAAATAAAATAAAATAAAATAAAATAAAATAAAATAAAATAAAATAAAATAAAATAAAATAAAATAAAATAAAATAAAATAAAATAAAATAAAATAAAATAAAATAAAATAAAATAAAATAAAATAAAATAAAATAAAATAAAATAAAATAAAATAAAATAAAATAAAATAAAATAAAATAAAATAAAATAAAATAAAATAAAATAAAATAAAATAAAATATAACAAAATAAAATAAAATAAAATAAAATAAAATAAAATATAACAAAATAAAATAAAATAAAATAAAATAAAATAAAATAAAATAAAATAAAATAAAATAAAATAAAAGAAAATAAAATAAAATAAAATAAAATAAAATAAAATAAAATAAAATAAAATAAAATAAAATAAAATAAAATAAAATAAAATAAAATAAAATAAAATAAAATAAAATAAAATAAAATATAACAAAATAAAATAAAATAAAATAAAATAAAATAAAATAAAATATAACAAAATAAAATAAAATAAAATAAAATAAAATAAAATAAAATAAAATAAAATAAAATAAAATAAAATAAAATGATATAAAAAAATTGAATAAAATAAAAAAATAATTAATAATAAAATAAAAAATAATGAATCATAAAAAATAATAAATAAAATAATAAAATAATAAAATGAAATAATACTAAAAATTGTTCCAGAATTTTGAAGGAAATTTTTTAAAGAACGTTGGTTTACTGCTTCCACCGAATTATGAATTTTAATTTTTAAATATTTATTATTTCTCTTTTTTTAGTTCTTGATTGCTCATTTTGTCACTCGCCTTTATGCATAGGCATACCATAATCGAATTTTTGCTCTCCTGCCTATGTTTATACGAAATGAATTGAATTAGTGGTACATACATACGTGTATACAACCAGCAGCAAAATTGTGTTTAGATATTAACATGTGTTATCTAATCAAATAACACTTTGTTATAAACTCTCATGTGTCGCAGACATAACCTTTAATGAATTTTTACAAAATACAATCACAAGTTTACATGCTTATGTATGTACTTCGATCATTTGTGCGCCATATTTGATTCTAATAAAAACGTAGTTACCCTTGAGGAGCATCTTTTTTCTAGCATAATTTGTAGTCTAGTGCATTGTGGATCCCTTAGTGCCACCACCGGCTGTTGCTTTTGTCATTTATGTCACAATCACTGTCTTTTTACAACATTTGTTGTTGGATGTGTGTACTCGGCGTGTGTTAGTTTGCTTGAACTTTGTCAGCTTCGGTTATGTGAAAAAAAAATGTTTGGTACATACATACATACCATACTTTTATCATTTCTTATTTGCGTTTTCTTACTTTCTTTGCTTTCAGGTTTTTTGTTGATATTCTTTAATGCGCCCACTCATCGTCGCGTGCAACTCGTAATGATTTGCATTTAATACCCGGTTCGTGGGGTTTTTAATTTAATATAATATTATGTCTATTTATATATGTATGTATATAAGCAAATAAGAATGATTAATTATATTGAAATTTATTTTTCCATTACTTTTGAAATAACTATTGTGCTTTATTGGGTAATTCAAGGAAATTCAAGCAGCGATTAAGTCGATTATTTACTACAGAAGAAAAGTATAAGGCCAGGAACGGCCCAGCAGATTCTTACAGACAAAGAGTTGACTTATGAGCAGGCTTAATGAATCCCATTGCTACTTGCAGAATTTCTAAGAAAACTAGGCCGAATCGGAATCGGAAAAGGATACCCGCAATATACTCTCTAAAAAGACAGGACATCGCTAAGGTTGTAGGAGTGGGACGGATACCAAAAATTGAGAGGGGAAGCAAGACGTATGGGCAGACAAAAAAAGAATGAGGTCGATATGCATAACTATGATCCGCTTGACAAGCTGGCCGAAAAAATTAATGCTCGAAAATTCTACGAGAAGATACGGCGAATTACAGAAGGTTTCTTGTAGGACACAGAAAGTTGATCTAGTGTCTGATACCCAGAGTACACTGAATTTATGGGGAGAACACTTCGGAATGGCAATCAAAATGGAAGACCCCGCCCTAGAGAACCCGAAAACCAATTGATAATGATAGAGATGACGTTCCATTACTCGACTATGATGAGGTTTGAACAACAAAGCGGCTGGAGCTGATGGCTTACTGGCTGAGCTATTCAAACTTGAGGGTGTAGATTTGACAAGGTGCATGCATCAGCTTCTTTGCAGAATATAGTCGGACGAAAGCAGGCCCGATTGTTGGATCCTAAGTGTGCTCCGCCCAATCCTTAAAAAGAGAGATGGTCTGCGCTAAGAATAAGGCCTATCGTCAACAAACTGATCGGACCTTATCATTGTGTCTTTAGAACTGGAGAAGAAGAAGAAGCAGAAGAAGAAGAAGAAGCAGAAGAAAAAGAAGTAGAAGAAGAGGAAGAAGGAGAAAAAAAAGAAGTAGAAGAGGAAGAAGGAGAAGAAAAATAAGAAGAAGAGAAATAAGATGTAGAAGAAAAAGAAGAAGAAGAAGAAGAAAAAGAGGAAGAAGAATAAGAGGAAGAAGAATAAGAGGAAGAAGAAGAGGAAGAATAAGGGGAAGAAGAAGAGGAAGAAGAAAAGGAAGAAGAAGAAGAAAAAGAAGAAGAAGAAAAAGTAGAAGAAGCCGAAGAAGAAAAAGAAGAAGACTAATAAGAAGTAGAAGAATATGATGAAGATCAATTCTCCTCTATAAAGATTTTGTTGCGGGGCAGGAGGCGTTTAATATTATACTCCCGGGGGCAATCATAGCTTCGTTGGACAGAAACGGAGTCCGATCTAACCTAAGATGTTTTAACTCAAATCTTCTATGCGATATAGCTCTCTATTACAAAATCTCAATCAGCCTAAATACGTGTAACTACAGCTCTGCAGAGTTTTCGTATGGTGAAAGTAGTTGGAAAACGTGCAACTCACGGCTCTCATCATTTTTAGTATAATGAACGACTATAGCACGCAGGTAGTAGGTGAATCCTTAAGAGCTTGAATATTTAACAATCTGAGCTTGCGCCGAGTGGTTACTTGAGGTTACATGAGAGGAATAGGTGAGATAAAGCCACTAAGCGGGGAACACATTACTTCGGAAGGTGGTTTCCTAGAGATGGATCAATATCTACTCACTCATGATGAATTCCAGAATTGTGAAGGAACAGAAGGAGTGTTCTTCATCACAGTCTTTGACGTCCGGGAAACAGCGATATTCTTGGAGACTGCAATTTTGATGACCCGGCATATTTAGTTACCACCACTTCGTAATGCCGGACAAAGGGCAATATGTCAACATACGGATGGGCGAGCTTGAATCAACTCAGCGTGGTCTTAACTTGGGGTTTCTGAGCTGGAATCTGCCGATCTGGGGTTAAATCGCACGGTTTTGGAGACCACGCCACATACCCACGGCGCGTGATAATGCGCTCACCAAAAGTTTCCATCAATAAATTGATAGTTTTGTTCGCTGTATGGCTTGTTGCGCCGTCTTGTTGGAACCAAAGGTCCTCCACATCAATATTCTCCAATTCGGGTATGAAAAAGTCATTAATCAAAGCACTATAGCATTTCCCATAGATTGTAACATTATGGACGGCTTAATTTTTGAAGAAATATAGACCAATGAGGTCCTCTGTTCATAGATCACACCTAACACTGGCTTTTTGTGAACGCAACGGTGTCTCGACAATGGCTTCTAGGTAACCATCACTCCAAAGATGAGGAGTCTATTGAACACTACCTCTGTCACTGTCCAGCCTTGACATCTGCGCGACACAAATTCCACGGGAAAAGCTTCTTCGACTGTCTCGCTGAACTAGCTTCGGCCTAAATTTTATAATTTATAAACCATTCGAAATGGTTCGAAGATTTGAGTAGATGAAAGCAGAAGCCTCACAGCGGTATCACAAGGGGCCTTTTGGTCTAAGTGAGCTCAACCTAAGTCGGCGTCTCTGAGAATGCGTATTATCCACTAGATTAAACGTGGTGCGAGACCGTTCCATGATTGTTCGTATTCCCGATTTTGACAGCTGTCAAAAAAAGATCATACCGTAAAAAAGTTTTGCTCACTGAGAAGCACGCATCTAAAACAAACACCCTTTATTTCAGAATTTAATTGGAATGCGGTAAATTGAATTTTTCAATATTCTACTGCAAAAAAAAAAAAAAATTCAAAAAAAAATCCAAAAAAAAACGAACAACAACAATTATTTACATATTATTCTACCTAAATATGTATAAGTGCATTTCCGTGCATGTACACATATACATACACATACATTAATATACATACAAATTAATTTCTCTATGCACTTGCACTAGGCTCACCATAAAATATATGTAAAGGGTGGTTAAATTGTAAGGGCCGATGTTGAATGTGAACCACACCTAAACGCCAATTTTTTTCCGAATTTAATTTGACATTTCTCTATTTCAGACTTACTCAATTTGAACCATGGAGAGATACACAATCCAACAACGTGTTAAAGTTATCCAGACTTATTATGAAATTTTTCGAAGAAAATCATCTTCAATGATGAGGCACATTTTCACCTCAGTGGATTCGTCAATAAACAGAATTGCCGCATTTGGGCGAATGAGAATCCAAGAGTGATTGTCGAAAAACCAATGCACCCACAAAGAGTGACTGTTTGGTGCGGTTTATGGGCTGGCGGCATCATCGGGCCGTATTTTTTCCAAAATGAGGCCGGTCAGGCAGTTACTGTGAATGGTGTTCGCTATCGTGAGATGATAACGAATTTTTTATGGCCACAATTGGAAGATATGGATGTGGACGATATGTGGTTTCAGCAGGACGGTGCCACTTGCCACACAGCTAACGAAACAATGGGTCTTTTGCGCAACAAATTCAATGGCCGTGTTATCTCACGTAATGGCGATGTCAATTGGCCCCCAAGATCATGTGATTTGACACCGTTGGACTTTTTTCTCTGGGGTTATTTGAAAGAAAAGGTGTACGTCGATAAGCCAGCAACAATTCAAGAGCTAAAGGATGAGATAATTCGGCACATTAACGGCATAGAAACTCCATTATGCCTCAGCGTCATCGAAAATTTGGACCATCGTATGGAGGTGTGCCGCCGAGGTCGCGGCGCTCATTTGGCCGATATTTTGTTACATACATAATTGAGTAATACCAATATATCATAATAAAATAAAATTTCAATAATTTCCTAAATAGTTTGTGTTTTATTCAAAATCAACATCGGCCCTTGAAAATTTAACCACCCTTTATATGTCTAATCATCGTAAATATTTTATAAAATTATGCCTTTGAAGTGAATCGATTGAATTGAAAATTCATTACTAACGGTATATACGACAAATAATTGACAGAAAATAGTTGAGTTGAGTTGAGAAAATGCTTGACGGAATGTTAAGCCTATTTTATTGCTATATGAATATGTATGTATGTATGAGTAAAGGCAACTAAAGGTTTTTCTTTTTTTAAACTACAAAAGTGGCTTATAATCAAATCAAATAATATAAAATGTTAGCGATAGAATGCTTTTAGGCGCTCATATGTATACATATATGTATGTATGTATAGTAGTAGGCATGTAGGTTAGTTTTTATTATAGGGCTAACCAACTTTTCCCGGTTTCCATTGTAATTGAGTAAGGCAAATTAGACTTTCGTGTATTGTGTGTGGTCTACTGATATACATATGTATATGTATATGTATATGTATATGCCAACACTATTTATTAAAAATTTAAGCGATTTGTTATTGTTGTGGCCATGGCATGCCATTAGCGCACGCACGCAAGCGAAGTGAACAAAGCAAGCGACAGCTGAAAAAGTATTTAAGTTTTGGAGTAAAATAAACAATGCATAATGGATGATGAATGTGTGTATGTGTGAGTGTATGAATGTATGAATGTTAGCCGCCATAAATATACAGGGTTTTGCAATAAGAGGTGTTTTACTTTGATATTGAAAGAAAAATGGCATTCATGGCGACATCTACCGGAAGATTCAATTTAAAATAACTTCACTTATTGGAAAACCCTTTACAGAAACTCTTGATATATTTAATTCTTTGAAGGCATAAATAATAATTGCTGTTGGTAAGCATACAAATAAATATGTACGCTGATTTATAGACGCATACATATATATATGTATATAGGTATAAATTCTTTTAACTTTATCCGTCTGTGTTTGCGTGTCAATCCATATTTGTATTTAATTACATATTAGAGGTAAATTTTGGAATCAAATTTAATATTACGCATTTTGAAGTCTATGCGAGTATATACGAGTATTCTTAGTTACATATTTATGTACAATAATAATTTCAATAGTATCAATACTGTCATACCAACTAACGACTGTAGGAAAGGCTTTTGAGCAGTGGAATCCTTTCAGTTACCGGGTAATCTATGTAATCGTATATGTTTGAGTTATTTGTATGTTACTTACATAGGTATGCAAATATATGTTTTATGGATGTGCCTTTGGGTGGCATATGTAATTTAAGTTGTTCACATACTATTATACATACCATATATTTCCAGACGACTCAGTAGTCAGACAATTTATAAATAGATACTGCAAGTCAGAGAAATGTAAGTCAATCCAAATGTGTCATACCAAAGTTAAGAGCTTACGTATATATATTGTATATATATAAGTACACGTATGCCTGGCAATATATTGGGTTGGATTTAAATTGATAATATTTATTTGTATATACATACATAAATTAATTATGTATTTGTATACAAGAAAAGTTATATTTATAGACATATATACATATGAATGTATATATATAACATTTACAGGTGTTTCTAATTAATTTATGAAGTGTTAGCTTGTTAATCATAAATTATTAATATATTTAAAGTTAAACCTATTTTATATTTTCTGCCAAATTTTCTCTAAAATGATGGATACAAATCAAGACGATAAATTTCACGTTAACCAAAAAATTAAAATCGATGGAAATATTTGGAAATATTATCATTAAAACAGTTATAAAAATAAGTTTTATTTCGTTTTTAAACGAAAAGAAATACTGTCGTTAATGTTAAGCCCGTAACAGTTAATGTTAAAGGTTAACATTGAAGTGCGCTGTTAATACTATAGCAAGGAGCCATTTTAAAATTAGCCATAACGATGAGGTTGGGCGCTTTATGTTATTCAAAAAAAAAAAACAAAAAAAAAATTCTATCGATCCGGTTGAAACAATTGGAAATATTTTACGAATAACAAAATTTAATAAAATAAATTTTATATCGTTTTTACTCGAAACGAAATGTTGCTGTTAATGTTAAATCGTTAGCAGATAATATTAAATCTTAAAATTACACTGCGCTGTTAATACCATAGCAATCAGCCGGGGCGATAAGTTTGAGTGTTTCATATTAATAAAAAAAAAAAGAAAAAAAAAGAAAAAAAAAGAAAACAAAAATCTATCGATTCGGTTGAAACATTTGCAAAAAAATTTAACGACAACAAAATTTAACAAAATAAATTTTATTTCATTTCGAACTGAAATGAAAAGCTAATCGTTAACAGTCACTGTTAAATCGTTAACAGCCACTGTTAAATCGTTAACAGCCACTGTTAAATTGTTAACAGTCACTGTTAAATTGTTAACATTCACTGTTAAATTATTAGCATTCACTGTTAAATTGTTAACAGTCACTGTTAAATTGTTAACAGTCACTGTTAAATTGTTAACGGTCACTGTTAACTTGTTAACAGTCACTGTTAAATCGTTAACAGTCAATGTTAAATCGTTAACAGTCACTGTTAAATCGTTAACAATCACTGTGAAATTGTTAACAGTCACTGTTAAATCGTTAACAGTTACTGTTAAATTGTTAACAGTCACTGTTAAATCGTTAACAGTCAATGTTAAATAGTTAACAGCCACTGTTAAATCGTTAACAGTCACTGTTAAATTGTTAACAGGCACTGTTAAATCCTTAACAGTCAATGTTAAATCGTTAACAGTCACTGTTAAATCGTTAACGGATAATTTTAAAATTACACTGCGCTGTTAACACCATAGCAAGCAGCCGTTTTAAAATTATTTTTAATGATGAGTTTGTATGGTTTGATGTCTATCTGTAAGCATGCAGCGTTTATAAATTCAATTAAGTAGCACTCGAGCACTAGCTACTATTATGCACTATTTACTTTAGGTTCCCACTTTGGGCTTATTAAAATTCAAATTATAATATTTATATATTAAATTATTAATCGAATAAATTGGAGAAAATATGGTGCATATTTATATAATAATTACCTGACGAATATGTAAATTTGATAAATACTTTTATTTTTTTTTTATATGGTTAATTTGTAGAAATTTAATTAAATTCGACATGAACTGAATGTGTTAGACATATATGTAATTTATTTTGAATTTTTTCTATTTATAATGAGGTAAAATCAGTTAAGTTGATTGTGCTTTCCCCTAGAGAGCGCACCGCATACTTAAGTAATGGCGCTATATGTGTACGTATGTATGCATTACTGTTATAAATTAAACATTGAATACTGCACACGCTTTTACGGGGTACGCACACGGTAGAGTTCATAAGTTTAACTGGCGACATTATCGGTTTGTGTACGCCCATAATTACACGCAACTATTAATATTAATACGATTGCGTGTAATATGGTGGCTACAACCGCTTAGAAGTACTTATATATATATATATATATATATATACGTACGAGGTGTGACAATTAAGTAATGAGACTGATTCTATAAAAATCTTATATTTCAAAATTATACTACAACTCTGCTCATTTTGTTGGAACCAAAGGTCGTCCATATCAACATACTCCAATCCAAGCATGAAAAAATCATTAATCATGGCACTATAGAGTTTCCCATTGACTGTATTATATGGCCGGGCTCATTTCATATTCTCTCAGCCCATAGACCACACTAAACAGCGACTTTTTGCTTCTCAATAATGGCTTGTGGTTTATCATTACTCCAAATGTGGCAATTTGCTTATGAACTTTCTACCAAAAGTGTGTTTCATATACTCTTCTTGTGAAAATCGGTATCGATGGTCACCTCGTTTGGGGCCCATTCACCCAACGTACGATGCGTTGGATGATCGTTGGCCTTTAATTCTTAAATTCCACAAAATATTTTATAAAGTGGTTGAGCATAGTTTCAATTGTTACACAGTTACAGGCAAGGTATGACCAAGCTGATATTTCTCGTTGAAGGATGCATTGATATACTTCTGGCGATCTCTCATCCGAGACTTTTTTGGCTCTTTCATGTAATGAGTCTAAAACCCTACGCACAACCGCTCACTCCGCTCGGTGCAAATATGGCGTACATTACTCAAATTTTTTCCAAGTTTTCAACCAACAAATTAGGTTAGGTTCAGGTTGTAGTGGCTGTCATTTCGACCACATCTAGGCCTCACATACATTAAGACCAGAAAGTTTCCGGAAATTGTCATTTAATTGTTGAAATCAGTTGACCACGAGTCGCAACGGGTTCCGCGGAGTGGTGACTTGAGTTTTGGAAACAAAAAAAAAAAAGTCGCATGGTACCAAATCCGGAGAATACGGTGTTTCATAGGTGGTATTGAACGAGTTTTTGGTCTTAAAGTCGTTCATAAATACAGCTCGGTGCCCACAATTCCGGCCGTTTCCGATAGGTATTTTCGCGCAAACGCCTCAAAACGCTCAAATAATACTTTTTATTGGCCGTCTGTTCCGTTGGAACGAATTCATGATGAACTAAACCGCGAATATCAAACGAAAAACAATTTCCGGAAACTTTCTGGTCTTAATCGTTATCCCTAATGAACTTCTTTCAGAGCCATGACTTTGAAGTTGGCTATCTTTGATAGCCCAGCCAACAGTAGAGTCCCAGAACTCCGAGATACAGGACTTCTAAAGTTGGATACTCACCAAAGAAATGGATGATCATTTCCTTCTCATCATCATCATTGCAGCTTCTGAAGCATCTTCTATAGGGAGCCTTTAGACTTTCAGTGTTTCATCCTACCAGACAGTGGCTTGTCAGAACTTCTATTGCTTTGAAGATGCCCCCTCAGCTGTGCTGAGATTTGCGACAGGTTGTAATTTCATTCCACCTTGATGCGGCTTACTCCAACAAATTATTAAATAACTATAAAATTAAATATAATGAGTTTAAATAATAAATATTTGTCTATAGTAAAAATTTTCTGCCATATTTTTCATATTTTTATTTTAAAGTTAATTAATATGTATTTAAACGTTATTAATATTTGCATTAAGCAAACACTTTTCACTTTGTTTTTTGTTTTTTTTTGCAGTATAAATAAAATAAATAAAATTTTATTTTTATAGTAAAATTTTATAATTGTTTTCATTAGTTAAACTGAAAACTTTTTCAATGGATAAACAAACATTGTTTTTTGTTTTATGTTTTTATTTTATTAATGCCATTACCTACGTGTTGTTGTACTTCCATTTACACATATCCTTTATGGGTGTGCCATTTATACGATAATTGCAGCATTAATTCATGCTTTACACAACTTCATCACACATTTACCAACACACACTCTTTTTGGTGGCCAGCGGTCGGCAGTCAGCAGTCGGCAGATAGTTGGTAATGCGCACTTGTTGTTTGTTTGGTTGTTTGTTTAGTTGTTTGTTGTTGACAGTCAACACCACAATATAAATTTGCATAATCACAAATGCATATACGAGTACATATATGTTTGTAATTGTATGTGTATATTTGCATTCACAAATATGTGTATTAAAAATTATTATATATTTGTCCATTGCAACTATATAAACATAGAAATCTCGTATATCTACAATTAATAAAATATTCCTGTTGCAGTGAAATGAACTAGTTTGTAACTACTTGGAAACTGGTATGTCAATCGTACTATCAATACAAATAAATACTGTTTTTTTAACTGTAAGTTTTCGTTCAAAAATTTACTAGTATTAAACTAGTTCAAAACTGAGCTAACAAATACTAGTCCAAATTGTACAAAAAAAATCCAGTTTGGTAATTAATCATAACCGTTATTTAAAATATTGTAAAAAAGGCAAAGCATTGCCAGTTTACTGCCAGAAATAGACCAGCCTAAAATTAGTTCAAAACTGACCTAACAAATACTAGTTCAAAATCAACCTGACAATTACTAGTCTAAAGTGGACAAAAAACATCCAGTTTAGTAATTAATTATAATCATTATTTAAATTATTGTAAAAAAGGCAAAGCATTGCCAGAAATATACTGACCCTAAATTAGTTCAAAATGGATCTAATAATTACTAGTTCAAAAATGACCTGACAATTACTAGTCCAAAGTGGACAAAAAACATCCAGTTTCGTAATTAATTATAATCATTATTTAAAATATTGTAAAAAAGACAATATACTAACCCTAAATTAGTTCCAAAGGGACCAGTTGAGTAATGAAAATACTCTTTGAAAAAATTAATGAAAATACAAACTATTACTAGTCGGAAGCTGGTTCAAAATTGGCAACAAAAATCCAGTTCTGTAACTAATTAAAAACGCGCCTCGAGGTAATTGTAAATACAGGGTTTTCCAACAAGAGATGCTGTGTTGTAGTATTCAAAGAAAAATGGAATTTTTGAGATAAATGATCGGATGTTTATTTCAATGTGAAGAGGAAGATTTGCCAATAACAATGCTAAACAATAACAGCCAAATGACCGCACCGACTACGCTTACAGGACCGTATTCTTTTTATGATATTTTACTTCGCCAAATCGCAAAGTGGCTGCTGGATGCCCTCGAATTCCTTCTTTGAGGTCTTGAATCAACTTTGATCTGTTGGCGTAGACCATATCTTTCACGTAGCCTCCAAAGAAAGAAGTCGCCAAGTGTAAAATCACAAGATCTCATCTCTTCTGGCGATCACCTCTTCAAAAAATGACTCGGTCCGGAAAGTATTCCCTTAGAAGATCGATGGTTTCGTTGCTTGTGCGGCACGTAGCGCCACCTTGTTGAAAGTAAACGTTGTCCGGATCAATACCATACAATTCCGGCTACAAAAAATCATTAATTAGCACCCGATAGCGCAATCCATTCACCGTAACTATTACTCCAGCTTAACATTCGTAAGTAAGTAAGGTCCAATGATCCTGCCGGACCACAAACCGCACCAAACAGTTACTGGTTGGGGATGGAGATGCGGTTCAACAATAAATCTTAGTTTTTTTGAGATCCAGATGTTAGAATTTTGCTTATTAACCTAACCGTCGAGTTGGAAATAGGCCTCAAGGAGTCAAGATGATTTTTTAATGAAATCCCGGATCATTTTCATGCATTTCAAGGACCCAATCAGCGAAGAAACGACATTGTTGATGCCTTAAGATCCAAGTCTTTATGCAAAACACGGTGTAATAATGTTTGAGGAATGTCCAATTCCGCAACCCACCCTCCTATCAAGTTTCGAGCCGTCTGTGAAGATTGCTATTGCTCCCTGGTCGGGGGTGTTGGTGTTTTCCCACTCGCATCTGGAGGTGCTGCGTTACAAAGTGCTTCTGGTACACCCGTATAGATCCAGAGGATGGAAGTTGAGAATAGTTTGATTTTTGAACTCTCTACAATTTGCTACTGAAGGTGATTTCATCGAGTAATGCCAACCAAACGGTGACCCCGTAGAATGTATATCTAGTGCCCGATACCCGTTCTTAGACCCCATCTCTTTCCTATCGCCGTTTAGCAGGTGCAGAGTGCAGTTATAGCTTTCCTTCATCTTTCTGCCGTGCTCCGGCTCCAGTTTAGTTTGCCATCTAAGATTATCCCAAGGTAGTTGACTTCGAGGGAAAGAGTAATCTTCACGCGCTTTAGTTTGGGTGGTTTAAAGGCATGCCAGGAGGTACAAACCCCTGGTAAATAACACCATCTCAGTTTTATCAGGGTTCACGTCCAGCGCGTTATTTCCGCACCATGTCTCCATTAAACAAAGCGCATTTCGGAGTAGATCGCTTACCGTGGGCAAATTCTGGAAGCTCTAACCCGCTGGGGTCATAGGTCATCCACACACATTTCACAAACAGGAGCAGGAGCTCGGTTGAAAAACCCTGCAGCAGTTATAAAGTGTCAAATATATATTACAATTATTATTGTTTATACAAAAATTTTAAAAAAATATATAAAATTAATTAAAATCAGCCACTAATCAGTAGTTCTGCAATTTGTACCTTCTGCTTAAATATAAACGAGACTTTATCCATAACTCGACAAGGATAAGACATAGGTATGGCCAGTATCAGAATCAGTAGTTCTGCAATTTGTCTACCAGTTTGATGCACTGCAGGGAAAATTGAATGAAGACATATGTGTGTGTGTATGTATGTGTATGCCTTCATGTAAGTATTTCACTTGCTTTTCTGCATATTAAACACTCCATGGCTGCGCATGCAATATGTCCCCAGCGTTATTTTCTAATAAATGCAGTTAAATTAATTTCAACCAATGAAATTATCACTAATTTACATTTACATAATTGCAAATCGATTGCTTTACACTCGAGCGCCCCGGAGCCCAAAACAGCAATTTTTGCCAATTTTCCCAATTTTATTTATGCGCTTTGCCTTTGCAACGTCTGCCTTGCTGTTGTTGTTGTTGTTGTTGTTTGCAGATATTGCTGTTTTTTTTTATTTTTGGCGCTAATGCGTTAATATCAGAGTGTTGTGAGCAGCAACGAAAGATAAACATAAATAAATTGTTGGCCTGCAATAATATTTAACCAGCAGTTGGTTATTTATCTGGTTGATGGTAAATTTAGTAAGTGACCAACGGTGTTGTATATACGTGTATGCAACATTTATATATACCTATACTCATATACATAAACCAAAGTGTACTTATGATTTTGTGGTGTAATTATGTGTCGATATATCTACCAATTTATTACCAAATAATTATAATTTTCAAATCAAATTAGTGGTTTTATTGGTAGAATACCGTTTTGTAAATATTATATATATATACATATATGCATTTGTATATAGACATAAGCACATAAAAGCTACCAATGGAATCTGTTACACATAATAATCAGTAGTGAGTGCAGTACTTTTCTGGTTTTAAATCAGCAGTGGGTAGCGAAAGCCGGTGTGTAGAGTTTTCATCTGCTTAAACCTCGTCTTTTTCAGCTACTCAATTATAGCTGAGTTAACAAAATTGCGCCATTCATTCCTTCAACAGCCAGGTCCTTTTCTACCTGCTCTTTCCAACGGAGTGGAGATCTTCCTCTTCCTCTGCGTTCAACAGCGGAAACTGCATGGCTTAGCTGCTGCGGCATTCAACGTTTCCAACCCGTAAAGGACCATAAATCTTATGAAAAATCTTTCTATCGAAAATTCTTAACGCTGACTTATCAGATGTTGTCATCGTTCATGCCTCCGCGCCATATAGCAGTAGGACGGAAAAATATAAGCGACTTGCGGAGTTTGGTCTTCGTTCATCGAGAGAGAACTTTACTTTTCAATTGCCTACTCAGTCCAAAGTAAGAGTGATTTTGCGCTGGATTTCCAGGCCGACATTGTTGTTGGCATAAATAATGGTTCCAAGATAAACGAAGTTAACTACGCCTTGAAGGATATGACTGTCAACAGTGACGTGGGAGCTGAGTAGCGCATGCGACGACTGTTTATTTGCTGACAGGAGATATTTCGTCTTTGCCTTCCTTAAAGAAGCACTCTGTCTGAAACGTTATTTAGTATCGAACGGATCGGTGCGGTTCTTCCCGATTCTGATGGAACTTTTGATGTTGCTTAAAGTCAGTTTACTTAGACGCAAAAGTTTTGAGGGGATACTGAATTCAGACATAGCGTAGAGGCAGTTCCTTTTTGTGCTGTCGAAAGCTGCTTTAAAATCAACGTAGAGGCGGTGTGTTTCGATCCTCCTTTCACGGGTCTTTTCCAAGATTCGGTGCATAGTGAATATCTGGTCAATGGTTGATTTACCAGGTCTAAAGCCACACTGATAAGGTGTGATCAGTTTGTTGACGATCGGGTTTATATGCGATATTAATGAGGCTTATTCCACGGTAATTGGCGCAGACTGTGCGATCGCCCTTTTTGTGAATTGGCCAGAGCTTACCTTAGGTTCCAATCGTTGGACAAGCTTTCATACTACCATAATTTGCAAAGAAGCTGATGCATACACCTTATGAGTTCTTCACCACCGAACTACAACAGCTTGGCCGGTAATCTATGAGTTCCAATTCAATATAAGTTCCAACGTCATCGATTGGGGACTCAGGGTGGCCTTCTCGGTATTGCATTTTCACTTTCATTCAGCATACTGGAAAAATGTTATCTGCATGTATTTAGTATACTCGGGGCAGCAGTCACTAGATTACCTCTCTGGGCTTTGCAAGAGTCTGCTTTGGTCTTACAATTTTTTGCATTCTTTTTTGTCTGCGTATTCGCCTTGCTTCGCTTTTCAATTCTAAAGCAAAAATACCTCTCCTCTTGAAGTACCAGACTGTAAGAGTGGTTCTTGAAGAATGTGTCTTGAACAGCCCGCAGTGAAGCTGTAATGTCTCTTCGAAGAAATAACCACATTTACGCTGAGGGAGACAGTGCCTGTATCATCAGATACAACACAAGAGACACCGCTCAAGGAGCAGTTTTACCTGCGGTCGTGTCTCATAGAAAATATGCTTATTAGAAACCATCAAAGCATGGATTGCGTTGTGGCGGCATACGCTGACGACATTGCCCCAACAGTGACAGAAAACAACCAGAAATTCCAAGTGCTCTGCCTGAAAATGCCCTCAGTGTAGTGAGTATAGGGCGCAAGGACAGCGGGCGGAATGTGTACAGAGCAGAAACTGAAATGGTGCTTTTTAACAGAAGCTACAAACTGACTTCTTTTAAGCCATCCCTACTAATGGGTGTTGAGTTCACCCTCTCTATCGAAATTAAATAACTCGGTATAATCTTAGATGACAAGATCAACTGAAGGTCATAACTGCGATTTATGCTTGTAAACCCGCCAATGCTATTCTACGGTGTAATCATGTGATGGTCGGAAATCGTAAAAATTACTTTGAGGAGCGAACTAAACTAAGATCAATGATCTGCAGCTATCCCTGTAATAGGAGCGCTACCAACGACTCCCTCAAAAGCACGGGAAGCTCTCTTCAACTTTCTTCCTCTTGACCTATATCACAAACTACAAGGGAGCAGTTTGAATGTAACTTAATCTTGAAGAAATTGCAGAAGAGGCCATGCCGAAATACTATTACTCGAAGAAGTGTCTAAGAAGTTGTATTACACCACTTCTAGTACGTGCTTCGATAAACTCTTTTCCACAAGAATCCTAAACAGCCACGGGAAAACATAAATGTCCTGCATCAGAGAACTACGAGGTGTGACAATTAAGTAATGAGACTGATTATATTGCCGCGATTGTGGTAACCCTGCGGCCTTGAAATTCCCTTTCCCTGCTCCCGACATCCTTCTCCTCTCCTTTGATATAAAGGGTGGTTAAATTTTCAAGGGCCGATGTTGGTTTTGAATAAAACACAAACTATTTAGGAAATTATTGAAATTTTATTTTATTATGATATATTGGTATTACTCAATTATGTATGTAACAAAATATCGGCCAAATGAGCGCCGCGACCTCGGCGGCACACCTCCATACGATGGTCCAAATTTTCGATGACGCTGAGGCATAATGGAGTTTCTATGCCGTTAATGTGCCGAATTATCTCATCCTTTAGCTCTTGAATTGTTGCTGGCTTATCGACGTACACCTTTTCTTTCAAATAACCCCAGAGAAAAAAGTCCAACGGTGTCAAATCACATGATCTTGGGGGCCAATTGACATCGCCATTACGTGAGATAACACGGCCATTGAATTTGTTGCGCAAAAGAGCCATTGTTTCGTTAGCTGTGTGGCAAGTGGCACCGTCCTGCTGAAACCACATATCGTCCACATCCATATCTTCCAATTGTGGCCATAAAAAATTCGTTATCATCTCACGATAGCGAACACCATTCACAGTAACTGCCTGACCGGCCTCATTTTGGAAAAAATACGGCCCGATGATGCCGCCAGCCCATAAACCGCACCAAACAGTCACTCTTTGTGGGCGCATTGGTTTTTCGACAATCACTCTTGGATTCTCATTCGCCCAAATGCGGCAATTCTGTTTATTGACGAATCCACTGAGGTGAAAATGTGCCTCATCACTGAAGATGATTTTCTTCGAAAATTTTCATAATAAGTCTGGATAACTTTAACACGTTGCTGGATTGTGTATCTCTCCATGGTTCAAATTGAGTAAGTCTGAAATAGAGAAATGTCAAATTAAATTCGGAAAAAAACTTGGCTTTTAGGTGTGGTTCACATTCAACATCGGCCCATACAATTTAACCACCCTTTATTTGCCGTCGCTCTACTATCGTCAAGTACTCGAAAGATTGCGAAAACGAGTCGATAAGGTGCTCCCAGACATTGTTCGTAACTGGATACTTCAGCACGACAACGCGTCCTGCCATTTTTATTAACAGTTGAATGCTTGCAAACTAAGATATTAAAAAATTCAGACGAAAAAATTCTATCGATTTATATTTTGGAAATATCATGGTTAAAGCAGTTATCAAAATACATTTTATTTCGTTTTTACTCGAAACAAAATGCTCTCGTTAATGTTAGATCGCTAACAGTTAATGTTAAAACGTTAACAGATAATGTTAAACATTAACGGATAATGTTAAAACGTTAACAGATAATGTTAAATGTTAACAGATATTGTTAAATCGTTAACAGATAATGTTAAACATTAACGGATAATGTTAAAACGTTAACAGATAATGTTAAACATTAACGGATAATGTTAATTCGTTAACAGATAATATTAAATCGCTAACAGTCAATGTTAAAACGTTAACAGATAATGTTAAACGTTAACAGATAATGTTAAATGTTAACAGATAATGTTAAACGTTAACAGATAATGTTAAATTGTTAACAGATAATGTTAATTCGTTAAAAGATATTGTTAAATCGTTAACAGATAATGTTAAAGCTGAAAATTGTACTACGTTCTTAATATCACAACATTCAGTCATTTTAATATCAGGTTTAACGATAAATTTCTGCAATTTCAACATTAAAAATTCACTTTCGTTTTGATATCATGTCGTCAAATTTTAAGAAAATCATTTCTTTAATTTTATTTTTCATATTAACAAAACGAAATGGCAACGTTTCGTTAGCTGAGCAACTCTGTTGCAAACACTTGCATCAGCACAAGTGTACATATATTTACGAATTAATACTGTTTATAAATAGTTAGCTTCAATCTGCTTTTGTTTGCCTGCAAATCAGTCTGGATGTCTGATACTTTATGTCAACTCACGCGTAAATTAGAATTTAATGAATTAAACACGTCAATGACACCAGACAAACTCTGCGCTACAACAAATGCAGTAAGTTTACATTTGAAATTATTTCAATTTGTCTGCGTGTGCAAAAGTGTTTAAAGTGAAGAATTAAAAAATAAACACTACACACATTTGCAGACTTTCACGCTCACTTTAACAAATTTAATGCCTCATTGAATAATTTCAATATATTTTTTTTTACATTTAATTTTACTGCATTTCCAAAAATTAAAGTTGTGATTTATAAAAAAAGCAATAAATATTTAAAAGGTATTTTAAGTTATTAATTTTATATGGGAAAATAAAAACCGAACTGTCATTTATAGGTTATGGAGCAAAAAATATTTTTTTTTTATATTGAAAATTAAGTGTCGCTATTTTGTGTTGTACTTTTTTATCAGTTAAAGATTTTTTTTTAATAATTATTAAATTAAAAGCCACTAAGAATATCATGATTTTCTGTAAATTTTTCGGAAAAATTTTTAATATAATATATATACGTGTATAATATAAAATATAATTACAGTTTATGCTCTAAGAATTAATCTTTTGTTTTTAACTTACCGATCTTTACAGTAGTGGCTAAACGATAGTGTTTTAATCTCTATTCAGCGTTTTAAGACCACTCTTTAGGTAGAACAAAATGCTATGTCTCTTGACCACTGCTAATTGGGAAAAATATTTCGAAAAAATATTTTTAATATTTCAAGTTTTCATGCTGGCACATTAAAATATTTTTTTTTTAGTTTTTTGAATTTTTTCTATAATATACGGAATATCTTCATTAACTACTTTTTATATTTATTAATTTTGTTTAAGTTTTTCTTTGCTCTATGAAAATCACCACTTTATACGCGGAATGTGTGATGTACAAATAAATATCAAGCTGTTTGATGGTGTTCAAAAGAAACGTTGCGAAGCATAGCCACATATGTATGTAAATCAATAAAATATGCATTTCTACGCATGACTTTTACTTACTTTCTGATGAATTAAAAATTTTTTCAAAAGCCGTAAAAACTTTCACAGAAAACTTTCAATGTTTATTCAATACTCATTTTACACATGCTTACGCTAGCGTATATATGTATGTGTTTTTGTATGTTTACATAATAATATAATGAAAATTGTGATTGAGTGGACTAAAAAAAACACAAAAAAAAAAAAAACAAAAAGACCATTGAATAAAGCTTGAAAAGTTTGGCATCACTTGGCTGGTCATTATGTTGGTTTTTCACACATACATACCTATGTATGCATATGCAAATAGAGTGTGTGTGCCACCACGAGTTCCCAAGTGCGAGTATATACCCTGTAGAAAAAATATTGGTTGCTAATTTAAATCCAATTGGTTTGCATTTTTACACTAAATAGTTCAACTTCCAATCTATTTTCTATGTAAGCAGGTTGTAAAGTTTAACACGGCGATTTTCTATGAACTGTCAGTTTTATACTAATTGTATACCAGTTCTTTTGGGCATGTTGAATTTCTACTTCACGATCTACAGCGCGCTGTTATGTCAGTGGTTCGGCGGTTGACATTTTGCACACTACAACAGCGCCTAACTGAGAATGGCACTCACAACTTGATGTGCTAGATATAACAGTGGTGGTTAGTGGTAAACTTCTATACAAATAAGCCACTGTTATGATTTCAGCTGCAAAATACTGTTAGTTAACTAGAATTTTGGCCTACTAGACTACCTTCTCTCATACAGAGTATATAAATACATATAAAAAGACATGCTTGCGAATATTTAAATATTTGTGTTTATTAAGAGCCATGCCCAGTCATGAAAGCGTTCATGCAAAAATAAATTTGAAGTAAAATAAATGTGTGAATATTTTTGTATTTGGGTTTAAAGGTAAAACAGCTGTAAAAGCATATATATGTATGCACGCGTAAGACATCATAACCTCATTATTTACATACGATTATTTGTACTGCAAATTCATACATACATTTGTACAAGGTATGCAGTATGGTACTGTAGACAGAAATGCTTTGCTATGAAGTACTTTGAGTCATGGCCTTCTATTGACTGGCCATTAAACAATTAAATTTTAAATCTTGTTTTAGTGAAGGAAGCTCAATATCTTTTCAACAATTTTCATAAGGGAAGTCCTTTATGATTTCTTCTCTTTTGAATGTAAGAATATGGCAGGGATTACTTCGTGTGTCAGGATGTTTGCTATGTTCTCATTTCTGCCAGCCAATCGTAGCTTATGTCTACAATAGGATACACCACCACTGGAAGCCAGCTTCTTCTCAACCTAATCTTTCCAATGGAGGGAAAGCCTTCCTTTCCTCTGATCTGCTTCCACTCGCGATTGGATTTAGTCTTTCAACCAAAACTCCAAATGGAAACTTATGCGGGATATTGTACTTTTTTGTAGAGCTTTCGGTTGTTGTTGTTGTTGTAACCGCAAAAATATTTCCCAAAGTAGTTTGTGGAGAACGTTTTAACATTGACTGTTAGCGATTTAATATTATCTGTTAACGTTTTAATAGTATCTGTTAACGTTTAACATTATCTGTTAACGATTTAACATTAGCTGTTAACGATTTGACATAGACTGTTAACGATTTAACATAGACTGTTAACGATTTAACATTATCTGCTAACACTTAACATTAGCTGTTAACGACTTAACATAGACTGTTAACGATTAACCATTATCTGTTAACGATTTAACATTATCTGTTAACGATTTAACATTAACTGTTAACGTTTTAACATTGACTGTTAGCGATTAAACATTATATGTTAACGATTTAACATTATCTGTTAACGATTTAACATTGACTGTTAACGATATAGCATTAACGACAGCATTTCGGTTCGTTTAAAAACGAAATAAATGACATTTCTGAAATGTTTCAACCGAATCGAATACAATTTTTTGTTTAACTTGAAATTTAGCGTTACGAGGGAGCCTCGTTATATTTGTGCAAGAATGTTAGAAAGCAGAGTTTGCGTTAATCCCAGTAATATTACTCACATTTACAGAACATGACAATGACGACAGTAAGACACGCTACCAATTCGCAGTAACAAAACAACAAAAACAAAATTATATTTTTTAATTTTTCTACTATAACCCACTGGTCTGACTATTATTAGTACGAATAATTTGTGTATTTTTTGACATTTCTGTACACATTTCTTGTTTAGAAACTGTGCGTTTTAGAACTCATAACTAACATACTTACATATGAAAATCGCTTATTGCTTAGAAATTTATATCAAATATCTGTAGAATAACATAAAAATCGTTTTAAAAATATTTTTTTTTAATATGCATATATACATCTGTATGTCAGCCAAGCTTCTATTACAGTCAAATACAGATGTTAGTAGTTAAATGTACATCTATATGACTTATTTTTTCCATTTATTTAGCTTATCATACATATGTTGAAATTGAAATTGGAATGTCGATTGTGAAATTTTGAGAAAAAACACGTACGACTGCGCAGTCATCGTTAAAACAGCCACCAACATTCAAAAGTTTTGACTTTTTTGTGCAGCTACGCGAGAGACCGAGTTTATGTGGATAAATCTTTATCACTTAAGTATTTGAAAACCAGTTAACGAGGAGCTGGCGCCGAATATGTGTCAAAAAGTGTTCGAAAATTACCTCAAATGGAACGAAGTGTGCAAAAACTCGGGAGACAGTCATTAGAATGTGGCAGTGTTTCACATATAATGCCAAGCAAAATGCATAACCCTGTTTATGTCAGTGCTTTAATTACACTCTACTGCATATTTGTATGTATTAGTTATGGCTTGCGAAATTGTATTTATTTTATGTTGGAAATTGTAAAAGGCCAATTGAAAATTTTCCAATATTTTTATTTATTATAACCAAAGGTTTATCAGCTTTGAATGTATACATACATACATACATACACATGTATTGCAACACTTTTTAATTCATATTTGGTATATACATATGTAAAATATATTGAATTGGTTGGTTTACATTTCTGATTAAATTTAAACTTTGAACTGGTTTTCATAAGAATCACTCAATTATTGGCTCAGTTTGATTAAAATTTTATGTATTTAGGTATAGTGTTACCTTGTGAGTATTAAAATTGGTGAAGGTGAATAAAAAATTGTTTTTAAATTTTGTTTGAAATCATTGGATTGTTCATTTGACTGATTCTAAAATTTGTATGTATAGATGTGATGAGAGAGTGCTTATCTGTTAACGATTTAACATTGACTGTTAATGATTTAACATTAGCTGTTAACGATTTAACATTGACTGTTAATGATTTAACATTATCTGTTAACAAATTAACATTGACTGTTACCGATTTCACATTATCTCTTAAGGATTTAACATTTTCTGTTAATGATTTAACATTATCTGTTAATGATTTAACACTAGCTGTTAACGATTTAACATTATCTGTTAATGATTTAACATTACCTCTTAAGGATTTAACATTTTCTGTTAATGATTCAACATTATCTGTTAATGGTTTAACACTAGCTGTTAACGATTTAACATTATCTGTTAACGATTTAACATTATCTGTTAACGATTTAGCACATACCGTTAATGATTTAACGTTGACTGTTAATGATTTAACATTATCTGTTAACGTTTAACATTATCTGTTAACGATTTACCATTGACTGTTAACGATTTAACATTATCTGTTAACGATTTAACATTATCTGTTAATGATTTAATATTATCTGTTAACGTTTTAACATTGACTGTTAACCATTTAACATTATCTGTTAACGTTTTAGCATTGACAGTTAACGATTTAACATTGACTGTTAATGATTTAACTTTATCTGTTAATGATTTAACATTGACTGTTAACGATTTAGCATTGACTGTTAATGATTTAATATTATCTGTTAATGATTTAACATTATCTGTTAACGATTTAACATTGGCGACAGCATTTCTTTTGGTGCAAAAAAGAGATTAAATTTATTTTAATAACTGTTTTAACAAAAAAATTCGATTGAATTTTTTTTTATATACACGTAACGTAAAATTTATCATTACGTGCTACCTGGATTTTACTACCTTTCACTCTGCACTCCAAATCAAATGTTTGTTTTTGACTTTTAACAGAGCAGGTAACTTCATAAAATCCATGTAATACCCAATAATCCGTTGATAAAACTTTATCATTCACTTAAAATATTTTAGTTTGTATTAAAGCCATGTAAATGAAAATCTCTTTATTACAATGTAGACGGGAAACAGTGAGGAAGTTTGTGTATGTCTTCGTATTTAACACAACACTACGCGACGAAAAGGTTTCTGCCAATTTGTTAGTTATAACAAAGTGTGGGAGATTTCGTTTTTACCCAGCCAAGGTATGCACCAGCAAATGTACATTTTATTGTTGTAGATTTATATATGCTTAGCTACACATATCGGGCCACGCATATTTCCATAAATTCGTGCTTGCTTTTGCCTCGTTAGCGTATATTATAGTTGTTTTGTTTATTAGTAAGTTTTAAGTGGATTTGTTGCCATGTTTTTGAGTTGAGTTTCTGCTTAGACATAATATAACATACTAGTACATACATATTTATGAGTAGTTGTGTTATTGTTAGTAGTATATGGTAGCTCTTCTTGGTAATACGAGTATGCTCTTTTGGAATATATTGGTGTTTTATAAATATGTATATATGTATTTGCTTGAAAGCTGATATTTTTGCGCAATTGTTTATATTTTGCATTATTAAGTGGCGTTTATCAAAGGGACTTTGTATTTTAATAGTTTGAGCATAAAGATCTTGCATCTGTTCAGAAGAAAGCTTTACTAATATTATATATAACAGTCATGTAGACTAAGATAACAGAAAAATAAAGCGAAAATCGAACATACGAAACTCACGATATTTTAGAATGATGGATATTTTCTGACCACACCTCGTACATATATTTATATGTACATTGTGAAAAAACAAATATATATATTTTTTAGTAAATATCAATTTCAATCTTGGCATTTCCTTAGTGATATTTTCACCATTTTTTATCGCGCTGCAAAAATTGACATAATTTTATTATGTCAGTTATTTAAACAACATACATACATACATACATTACTCTCACTTTATTATGAAAGAGTTGATTTGCACACGAATTTCAACTCTTCTACGTGCTGATGCGCCTATAAATATGTGAGTAAGCGACGCCTTAAAATCCAACACATTCTACACTGCTGTTCAACTGCCTCAAAATGTGAAACGCTTTTTAGACACTTTTTGGACTGTCTATTATTTTGGTGAAATCCCCTTTGGGTTATTTAAAGTATTTGACAAATGATTGTCAGGGTAACAACAAGTTGCTTTCAGCTCTTAACTATCTACTTTTGTATGTTTATATGTATGTATGTCCTCCCTTGTTAGTGTGCAATTACATGAATGTAGACACGTGCGTGTATTCAACATATTTATTTACATACATACATACTTATGTTCATACACCGTTGTTTGTTTGTGCCATTTATACCCATTTAAACTACACCCTCCCCCCGCCCCCAAACAATGTGGAGCGTATTTGCTATTCCGCTCTGTTAGTGAAGTAGTCTTTCTGCTGGTTGTTATGTTGTTATGTTGTTATATTGCCTGTTGTTGTTGTTGTTGTTGTTGTGCTATATGCTACACACCAGTTTTGTATATTCCACTGTTGTCATTTCTATGGTATATTTCCTTCCGTCACCCCGTGTAAATGACTTGTTCGCTACACTGAGTTGCTCTATTATTCTACCCTCTCAACTGTTGTTATTTATGAGTTTGTTGTTATTAGCGTCATTTTCGGTGCTACGTCGCTCAATTTTGCAAACAAGCGAGTATGTAGAAATATGTGTAGAGGTGTATATATATGTATATTGCATAGAAGTACATATGTGTTTCTATGTCAGCATGATTTTTGGTAGAGATTTTTTTGTGGGAATTCAGTGAGGGGAATTTTAAACAAGTGGGAAGTGTCGCCTGAAGTCGTCTGAAGATACATATATATATATATATTTATATGTAAAAAACTTCACAGTCCTCTCTTGAGGCCAACTTCTCACCATTAAGCGCGTTCGCCATGGACAGGCAAAGCTGGTAATTACTTGGTGCTAGGTCCCGACTATAAGTTGGGTACATTAAGACCTCCCATCCGAGCTCCTGGAGCTTCTGGCGCGTCACCAAAGACATGTGTGGACTGGCGTTGTCCTGATGGTACACAATTCGGCCTCTGTTGATCAAAGATGGCCTCTTCTGGATGAGTGCTGCCTTCAAAACGTCCAGTTGTTGGCAGTAGAGGGCCGAATTGAGCGTGTGGCCATAAGGGAGCAGCTCGTAGTAGATGATTCCTTGCCAATCCCACCAAACACACAGCAAAACCTTCCTGGACGTCAATCCCGGCTTGGCCACCGTTTCTGCCGGCTCACCGCGTTTCGACCACGACCGATCTCGTATGACGGTGTTGAAAGTGATCCATTTTTCATCGCCAGTCACCAAACGCTTCAGAAATGGGTCGATTTTGTTGCGATTCGCAGATGGAAATTCGGTCCATCATGTTTTTCTGCGTTAATTCCTGTGGCACCCAAACATCGAGCTTCTTTTTGAATCCAAGGTTATGCAAATGGTTCCAAACGGTGGCTTATCTTTAGTTCCTCAGCAATTAAAGAAGTGCTCACGCAACCGTCTGTTTCCACTATTTCCATGATTTTATCACATTTTTCGACGACAGGCCTCCCGGCGCGTGGTGCATCTTTGACATCGAAATTACCGGAACGGAACCTAGCAAACCACTTTTGTGCTACACGTTCGTTTACAGTATCTTGCCCAGCAACTGAATTAATTTCGGTCATGCACTCATTCTACCAAAACTGGCAAAACAGCTGAAGAAGCTCCTTAAGAGCTCTTCGTCCAACATGGCTCAGCCGGTACCTATACCAACGACTCCCGCCACTTTGTTGTTCGTCAGTCAGGCAGTAGTTATTCAGATTTTAACAACAAAAAAATGGAGCGTCTATTCTAACTACATCGATCCGGGAGCCCGGTTGAGCGACTCCTTTAACTGGCATTGAACAGGCTGGATAAGAGTTCTATCCATAAGTAAGTTAGTTAGTTGATTAGATAGCTCAAGCACCGGGTCCCTTAGGGCGGGGCGGTGGCAGAGGCAGTGCTCCACCGTTTTCTTCTCGTCTATGTCTCTGCAGCTGCGTTAGAAGTTATTAGAGAAGTAACTCATCTCTCTATCATGAGTTCCCATCAAACAGCATACGATAATTACGCTAGTTGTTATGATCGTGAAGGTTTTCTTTAGAGGGAGTAGATAGTTTTTGCTGAGGAAAAAGGTATGCCCGCATCATGTGCAGGACTTACCGTGGTCAGAATTGTAACCTTTCTTGCGAGTTCGTCGGCCTCGTTATTTCTTGGGATGTCACTATATCCGGGGACCCAAACTATGGTCGTTTCGCCTATAGCCGAGAGTTTGTTCGGTCTCTGGCTTTTCTCTCTGCAAATGCGTGTTGCTGACCTCTTCAACTTTCACTATCTCTCACACACAGCACGCATTGCTGTCGGGAAGAAAAGTATTTAGCTATTAGTTGCGGTCCCAGCCTTTCGAGGACGAATCTATCATGTGTTTGTTGAGACGTCCATAGTGGTCAGATGCGTTCTAAGACTGTTATTATTCTGTTATTGTTATTGTAGGGTTTCGCGAACCTGGAGTGACAGTCACTCGCCGGATAAGCAGCCGGGCCGTTCCGGTATAAAGACCCGACTGTTGCGTGAAATATTGGATTATAGTCGCTCTGATGACAGGCATGTCTTACTGCAAGTAAACCCGCTGGGGAAGTTGGTAAGCCGTCCTGTCCAGCTGTTGTTGAAGCTGGTGCTGAATGTAGTGCTTGAGGTAGAGCCTGGATGGTGGTTCAGTATCTAGTAAGTAATTTTCTATGATATTTCAAGTACTTAGGGGTTGAAACTCTCTGGCATGAGATTCTCCATACGAAAGTAAAATTCATATTATAAATAACTAGTATTTAACTGGTATAAAGTTGATAAGTAAGCGAGCTAAAAAAAGAGTCGCTGCTGCAAGTAAAGTAATGATATATGTAATTTACTACATATATATATATATGTGCATACAAGTACTTAATTGCCAAGGAAAAAAAGAGTATTAAGCAAATTGCTGAAGTAAACTTACACGTTGGCATAGATTTTAAATTATTACGCAAAAAATAAACCTCAAAGTAATCAGTCAAAATAAGTGTATCAGAAAATCCAAAAAAAAAAAGAAAAAAAGAAAAGGAAAGAAAAACTTATGCACCCAGCGTAATTCCAACCCAAAGCAATTGTCTGCAATTCAACCGAGTCGTCAACATAAACAGCGCCCAAAAACAGCACCGCAAGCATTTTCCCCCATCAACGCCAACTAAATCAATGGTAGCTATTTAGAGTGTCTCTCTTTCTTTGTACAATATATGTTATGCATACATGTATGCATGTATGTATGTATGTATAAGTAAATATATAGTAAATAGCAAATATATTTTGGCATATATTTAAAAATACATACATATACATATACATATATGCATATATATTAGGTAAAGTAAAAAGTTCGTTCGGTTTTTATCTAAGAGTTGGCGTTATTATCCATAGTACTAGTGTTACGTGTCGCATCATATCATATTATACGGCGCTGAGAACGTGTTTATTCGCACTAAAAGTTTGTCTTGACAGTTTTTCGATTGATTGACTTAGTACGTTGTGAGCGCCCGTCAAAGATGGACACCAGCAAAGAGCAGCCAAAGCAGCGGAAGCGACTGACAATAACGCCATCTCTTAGATAAAAACCGAACGAACTTTTTGACCTAATATTCCTTCCAGAAAGGTGATCAGATATCAATCTGTGTACTTAAAGTCTAAATAGGATTGTTCAACATTTCTTACAATTGAACAAAATATAAAAAAAAACTAGTTACTTATGAAGCTTGATTTTTTTTTTGAAAAACGACAACTGGTATGAATTTGTTCACAAAATACTAGTTCATATATCAACTAGTTTAGATATAACCTAAAAATACTAGTATAATTCTAGTCTATGGAACACTAGTATATTTTTGTGCTTTAAATACTAGTACATGTTTCAAACAAACTAATATTATTTCATCTGCAAAATATTAGTATTCAACAAGAATCTGTTCATACTAGTCTAACTTTTTCCTGCTGGGTATGTACTCATACATGTGTATGTGCATATGTGCCTACAAGTGAGCGGCAGTAAAATTTGTGCTACATTGAAAATACCTTTGGAGACGACGGCACAGACCCAATCACAAGCACAACACACACCCACACACACACACACACACATTGCGGTATATGGCTTGTCTCCGCCCATCAATCAATCAATCAAGTTGGTAAATATTGTTTGAGTCCCTTTGCTGCGTCATTTGCCTTTGGTCCTACAAATGGTTGTTATTTTGTATACTTAAAACCGCTCTATGGTGGCTCATAAAATTACATACTGACATATAAATTTATACTGACACATACGTGTATGTACGAGTAGGTATCTATTGGCATTTAACAAGTAAATTTTCAATCTTTATCCTTTATTTTGCATTATTCTAATTCTCTTACTTGAGCTGTTGTTGTTGTTTTTGTTGTTATTTTAAATATTGCGGCCTGCATAGATAAAGCTTAGTTAGCTCTTTGCGCGCCATATTCGCTCTTTTAGCTCCCACTATGTATGTACGAGTATGTGTGTATGTGTGCGTATGCCATTAAATTTGTCATCACTGTAGTTTGCCTGTGTATTTAAGCAATTTTCTCTTGTTTCTGTTTGATTTAACAAGATCAATTGAAATTTATTATCATGGCGTTGTCGTACATCATTTTCCAAGGACCCAAAGGAATTTCGGTTGAGTTGATGTTAATGTGTGGGTGCTGATAAGAATTTGCATGTGTATGTGTGTGGGTTTGTGGGTGTGAGAGGTGGAGATAGATAAACACAAAACTAGATATTTATTGATTAAATTTATTTGAGTAATGTACCAGGCTTTTAAGCAAAAAGGAAAAATAAATAAGAAAAGAATCTACTGGATGAAACATTTAAAGATTTGCACAAAAATCTGCCCGTTTTTAGTTTGGTTGAAATATTTTGAAATGTTATCCTTAAAGCAGTTATCAAAATAAATGTTATTTCGTTCTTACCCGAAACAAAATGTTAAATCGTTAACAGGAAATATTTAATCGTTAACAGTTAATGTTAAAAGGTTAACAGATAATGTTAAATCGTTAACAGAAAATGTTAAAACGTTACAGATAATGTTAAATCGTTAACAAATAATGTTAAAACGTTAACAGAAAATGTTCCATATTTAGCAGATAATGTTAAAACGTTAACAGAAATTATTTAATCGTTAACAGATAATGTTAAATCATTAGCAGATAATGTTAAGTCACGGAAAATGTTTAATCATTAACAGATAATGTTAAATCGTTAATAGATAATGTTCAATCGTTAACAGATAATGTTAAAACGTTAACAGATAAGTTAAAATGTTAACAGAAAATGTTTCATCGTTAAGAGAAAATATTTAATCGTTACCAGATAATGTTAAAACGTTAGCAGAAAATTTTTAATCGTTGAGAGATAATGGTAAATCGTTAACAGATAATGTTAAATCGTTAACAGAAAATATTTAATCGTTAACAGATAATGTTAAATCGTTAACAGAAAATATTTAATGGTTAACAGATAATGTTAAAACGTTAACAGATAATATTAAAACGTTAACAGAAAATGTTTAATCGTTAGCAGATAATGTTAAATCGTTAACAGATAATGTTTAATCGTTAGCAGATAATGTTAAAACGTTAACAGAAAATGTTAAATCGTTAACATATAATGTTAAAACGTTAACAGAAAATGTTAAAACGTTAATAGATAATGTTAAAACGTTAACAGAAAAGATTTAATCGCTAGCAGACAATGTTAAATCGTTAACATATAATGTTAAAACGTTAACAAATAATGTTAAAACGTTAACATATAATGTTAAAACGTTAACAGGTAATTTTAAAACGTTAACAGATGATTCTAAGTCGTTAACAGAAAATGTGTAATCGTTAGCAGATAATGTTAAATATATTTGAATATTATTATGAAAACGGGAAATTCGTTCTATGGTACATATAGCTCGAGCTTCTTCGTGTATCCAACCTTTTTCAATTGATTCCAAACTATTTTACTTGCCAGTTTTGCAGATTCTCATTATTTTATTGATATTTTCGACGATTGGCTTTGCCAAACTGCCAAATTGCACTAAGAATCAATATTAATAAACGCTTAGGAAAACAACAAGACATTCCACGAAATTTTACAAATGATATTCCAACAATTTCCACTCAATTAACCCAAATTATATACGCTGTGTTCATATTTAATACAGCCATTTCAGTTAAGTACTTTTACTGAGCAGTTTGACGAGTTATGGAGAAGTTCGCTTTAAAATATCTTATTTAACAACATCATCAGCAAAATGTACGAAAGATAAATATGTATTTATAAGTATATATGTTTCAATGATTTATTGATAAATATTTTATATTTTTTTCTGCATTAAAAAAAAAAGAAATGCCTACACATCTCTGAGTGCATATCTTTTTGTTAAGGATTTAGAAAGGGATTTATTTGAAATTTATATCGCATAACAATAATCCCATACTAAATGCATATATGTATATTGTTTATATTTTTATAAAAGATTATGAGTACATACAACTGCATAAAAGCTTTTATGAAAATTACAAAAAAAAAAAAAAAACAAAAAAATATGAAAAGAAAATGACAATTTGTAGTATGAAAATGCCTTTGAACCAATATTCATGTTGGTGTTTTTTTTTTTTTAAATATTTACGTTTAGGCTCATGGAATTTATGAAAAGCTCTTAAACTAAGTGGCTAAGTCCATCAATTAATTTTACGACGAAAAATTCAAACTTATGCAATACATATATATTATTTTATATAATATTACAAATATGCCCGAAAGTATGTAGTATTATATAATACCAGCGCATTATCATGTATCGGTTATTATGCTGAAATGAGCATTGCGCACATGTTACTAAATAAATTATGAAATCGCTACAGTTGGCTTTGAAGAAACCAGGCAGCGAAAAATACTAGTTCTTAACGAGAATACAACTGGTTTGGAGTTTTACTGTAACTGGTTCATTTTTCATCTCTTTCCCATGTAAACAGCTGGTATTTTTAATATGATGATGCCTTACGAACTGTCAATTATCCGACTATGCATCAGTTTTATACTAGTTGTATACTAGTTCATTAAGGCAGGTTGAATTCTATTTCATCAAAAAAAAATTTTTTTAAATTTGCCTGCAGCGAGTTTCGAACACTGAACCGCATGCACTATGACAATATACTAGTTATATACTAGTTCCTTTAGGTACGTTGAATTTATATTTTGCAAAAAAAAAGAAAAAAAAAGAAAAAAAAATATTTTAAATTTGCCTGCCGATATACTAGTTGTATACTAGTTACTTCAGGTACGTTGAATTTATATTTGGCAAAAAAAAAAGAAAAAAAGGAAAAAAAATATTTTAAATTTGCCTGCCGATATAATAGTTGTATACTAGTTCCTTTAGGTACGTTGAATTTCTATTTCGCCAAAACAAAAAAAAAACAAAATATTTTAAATTTGCCTGCAGCGAGTTTCGAACTGTAAACCTCTTGCACTATGACGATAATCCCTGCCCACTAAAAATAATACACTCCACCTTCATTCTCATTTCCTTTCGGTTTCAAAATAAATCAATTAGGGTACAATCTAGTTCTTACGAAGGAATGTGATATGGCATTAGTCACTTTTCTCTTTGTAATTCATTCTGAACAAATCCCGATCCCTTCGATTTTTTCCCCTGGGTTACTATACATATTCATAATGAATGCTGATTGATGAGCAAGACAACATTTGGTGGCATCAATTTAGTTAATGAAAAAAATGTTTAGCTATTTTATTTGGAATTTCGATGGGTTAATCCTTATTTTATGCCGAAAAAGGCAATCACTTAATTCACTCATATTATGAATTACTTTAAGGGATATAATTCATGTACGTATTTTTTGTAAAAACAAAAAATTATAATTAGCATTTAATGATATATCGATGTTGATTAGTAGTTAAGCCCATTTTAGTGGGCAAGAAAAGGTTGACAAAAAAACAAAAAAAATCAAGTGAAAATTGCGTATAAAAAACTTTTAAAATAGCCGTCAAAACCGTTCGCAGCTAAAAATTTTTTTGCCATCAAATTTCTAAAAATTATAGATAAACAAACTTACTTATTAATCCATAATTTTTGGATGCTCTATGGTAAAGATTGAGAGATTTTCTAGCGATAACTTTGATTTCCAGAGTGTTTCGAATTATCGCAAATTTAAATTAACGCGCGTCGTCTGTATTATCCCATAATAAATATTTTTCCACTCAACAAAACTTTTATTTCAATTTCTAGACATTTTCATTTGTTTCCTATTTTATGTTCCCATTATTTTTTTATGCATGCAATTGCATCAATTTGATTTCCTAGCCAACGGGTTTAGGTCAAGGGCATAGCAAAAAAAAAAAAAAGAAAAAAAACTAAAGGAAGACTATTCATTATCAAGAGCGCATTGATGTGACATAGAGTGTGTTAAACAAGCAGTTGCAGAGAGGAAAAAGTAAATATACAAATTACAATACATATAGTTTTATGTCTGCGTATATTTTATATACACAAATGTAGCGAGCCTTGGCACTGAGGAAATGTGTAAGTGAGATAATATGGAAAGCAAAATAGAAAGAAAAAAATTATGAAAAATATAGATAAGACAGTGAGATGACTTTGAAAAAATGCGAAAAATAGTTAATAAATATGTACGTATATACTATTCATGATTTGAAAGATTTGACTCACAGAGTCTCATAAATTTTTTACACTTTTGAAAGAGGAAATTAGAGCTGTCTTTATCACTCTTATGTTTTATATTTTAATAGAATATTTTCATAGAAAATGACAAATTCGATATTGATGGTTTTCCATACAAATATTTATTTGATTTTTCGTTTGTATAATAACAAATTTCACACTCATAGCTGCATTTTGACGGTTTTTTTACTAAAACCCTATCTTTAATGTATGGGAGCTATATGATAAGTAGTACGAATTTCATGATTTTCAGTACTAATAAACAATCTAATGCTCTTAGATGCTTTTTGCTTTTTCGACGGATTTTTGAGGCATAATCTAAATTAAAAGGTCAGGTATTTATGGAAATAGCTTGCTTTACAACTAAAAAACGCTTGAAAATTGTAAGAACTTACTACGAAAATGTTGATTCAAACGTGGCCACGTTTCGTGCTTTAAGAAGAGACTATGGTGCACATAATCGTCCAATCACTATAGAAGCTGGTGAAATTTTAAAAAAATTTGAAAAGACTCGACTGCAGATATTCTAAGGCCTCTGCATCATCAGTTTGCTCTTTTCAACTCAAATATCACTACTGTAAGTTAAGCAAAGTAAAAAGTTCGTTCGGTTTTTTTTATTGATTTTTCAAAATATGATAACTAAAAAATATGATAACGATTTAAATCTAATATACGCCGTTTTGTTCGTAAACTTGTTGTCAACGAGATGCCAAACTTCATTATACCCCTCTCGTTGAAGGCTGCTTCCCTATTGGCAAAAAATTCGGAGAGCCAATTTTCACAGGCCTCTCTTGAGGTCAACTTCTCACCATTAAGCGCGTTCACCACGGACAGGAAAAGATGGTAATCACTTGGTGCCAGGTCCGGACTATAAGGTGGGTGCATACGGACCTCTCATCCGAGCTCTTGGAGCTTCTGGCGCGTCACCAAAGACGTGTGTGGCCTGGCGTTGTCCTGATGGAACACAATTCGGTCTTTGTTGATCAAAGATATCCTCTTCTGGATGAGTGCTGCCTTCAAGCGGTCCAGTTGCTGGCAGTAGAGGGCCGAATTGAGCGTTTGGCCATAGGGTAGCAGCTCGTAGTAGATGATTCCTTGCCAATACCAACAAACACGCAGCAAAACCTTCCCGGTCGTAAATCTCGGCTTGGCCACCGTTTCCGCCGGCTCACCGTGTTTCAACTACGACCGATTTCGCTTGACGCTGTCGTAAGTGATCCACTTTTCAGCGCCAGTCACCAAACGCTTCAGAAATGGGTCGATCCATCGTATTTTTTTGTGTTAGCTTGTGTGGCACCCAAACATCGAGCTTCTCTTTGAATCCAAGGTTATGCAAATGGTTCCAAACGGTTTTCTAACTTATCTTTAGTTCCTCACCAATTAAAGAAGTGCTTACGTGATGGTCTGTTTCCACTATTTCCCTGATTTTACCGCAATTTTCGACGACAGGCCTCCCGACGCGTGGTGCATCTTTGACATCGAAGTTACCGGAACGGAACCTAGCAAACCACTTTTGGGCTACACATTCGTTTACAGTTTCGGACCCATAAACTAAATTAATTTTTTCAGGTGCTTTGGCTGGTTTGGCTGCTTTTTCGCCTTAATCGAAGAAAAATTGTAAAATTTAGCGAATTTTCTCTTTGCTGGTGTCCATCTTTGACGAGCGCTCACAAGGTACTGAGTCAGTCAATCGAAAAACTGTCAAAGACAAACTTTTAGCCCGAATTAACAAGTTCTCAGCGCCGTATAGTGTGACATGATGCGACACGTAACACTAGTACTATGGACAATAACGTCATCTCTTAGATAAAAACCGAACGAACTTTATACTTGACCTAATATATATGGGCAAGAGCAAGAGGGATCTTAACTATTTAGTTAACTGTATTAAAACTTAATATGAGTATAGTAAAAAGAAATATTTCCACATTAGTTTAGATTTTGAATTGAATATCAAAGCAAGAATTTTTTATAAATTACGCCAAAAGTCAAAAAAAAAATGTCCAAAAAAAGTTCATTACTCCAACAAGGAGGCTGGGACATATATTTATTATACAAACTGAGTTGTCTTATAAAGCTTATGAAAAATGTTAATTTAAATATTTAGGTTTTTCTTGCCAAGATGTAAATTTTCCTCTATTAAAAGGAATATCCAATTTGAAAGCATAACCAAAAAAAAGGGAACTCTTTTAATAAAATGAAAGCCAACTAACGCTAGACTATTATTAGAGCAACCCAACT
This sequence comes from Ceratitis rosa, assembly GCA_037013455.1. Classification (NCBI taxonomy): domain Eukaryota; kingdom Metazoa; phylum Arthropoda; class Insecta; order Diptera; family Tephritidae; genus Ceratitis; species Ceratitis rosa. The sequence goes on from JAWMAG010000065.1 coordinate 6,822,875, forward strand.
CAACACACACACACACACACAGACATGCATACAATTTTCTTATACAATAAACACACAAAGCACGTTCACATGTGACAAGCAAAGAGATTACCATTTATTATCATGGCTCAAATTACTAAAATATCACCACGAAAAGGATATGCTATTTCAAAATATACATATTAATAAAATCCAACCACATACCCATCTAAATAGACAAACATTTATGTATCTAGGTATGTACTAGGTTGTGTATATGTATGTTGGACTATTAAACCGGATGTGGTTTAACTCGGATTTGTGCCTGTGACATGTGTAAAGGCATACAGATGAGAGAAAGCTCAACGAAATGGAATTCAGGCTATTATACGGTCATTACTGAAAAAAAACCAATCGAGAAATGAACTCGAATGCAAAGGAGAAGGAGAAAAAATTCTATGTACTATATGAGAAACAGTCAAACAACTTTGATGCTTTTTTTTGTGATTTTTCTTTTTCTTTTTTTTTTGATTTGAGAATTTATTCAAACCGACCTGAGCGGACGCATAGCCAATCAAGAAATTTCCATATCTGCAATATTTTTGGTAAAAAAAAAAAATTAAAACATAAAAAAAGTTTTGAAAAAAAGATGATACCATTAAATCAGTAGAAAAAAACATTAAATCGAAAACAAAAATGCCAACGGAAATCACAAAATGGCAAACGAAGAAAGTATAATAGTACAATAGTTTTTGACTTTTTGACGCCTGCTGCCTGCTCGTGCTGGAATAGAGTAAAGCAGCAAAGTCACGTACATTTTTTGCAATCAACAAAGTGCAATCAAAATAAATTCGATAAGGTAGAAGAAATCACAGGCGCAATTGGCGGTGAGTAAAAAAGAAGTTAGTTATAATATATATATATGTATATATATAAATGTATATCCAACGCGTACGCCGCATAGTAGTGCAATGAGCAATAACAGCAACAACAAATCGATTAGGAGACAAAGGCATTAGTGAAATTGTCAACAATAATATTTTCGAGGAAATGCAGTCAAACCTACACGTATTATATATACGAAATGCTACATATTTATGACAGTAAATTTTGACAATTTTGGAAATTATTGGAAATTCCTGGAAATACTTAAAAATTCTCAATTCACATTAACCAGATTCTGTATTGGTATACGCTTGAATTTTGGTATAAAAAATTCAAAAGTCCTATGGAAAATTAAAAATTAAAATTTCACATAGAAAAATGTTAAGTATACGCCATGTATGCCACTTAAAACTCATTGTAACACAATAGTTGTTGGGTAAACGCTATTGAGACTGACTTATACCCGGAATAGTGTGACACAAGGAATTTTGAAATTTAGTTATTAACTATTATTAACTATTATTAACTATTATAAACTATTATTAATTATTATTAACTGTCGGCTATGTGTAGTACTTCAAGTGAGGAAGTTTTCTGACTATCATTCATCACAGAGTGTCCAGAATTCATTTACATATGGTTCAAGCAGCTCACGACTGCCGGTCATAGACCAAGTATTCTCAGCAAACATCTATTTGGAGCTGAGCTAACAAGTAAAAGCTTATTCCCTGTTCATTGTAGGGTTTGGGTCCCTTCATACCAAAAATGGCCGCTAAAAAATTATACAAATAAGTTAGGGATGAGAATCCTCCAGTTGTATTATTATTATTGATCTTCTGTACCTTTTTTATGCCACTACAAACATACATATATCCACATATAAGTAGGTGTGGTATATTTTAATTAATTTTCATTTTTTTTAATTAACTTTTTCATGGAAATTCCATTGAATTTTATGCAAATAAATTTCAACAAAAAATTAATTTATTATTGAAAGCTCCATAGACAACAAATTCCAGCACGAAGACAAACTACCGACCAATTGAGTTGAATACAAATGTTTATCAGCGCCAACGCCTTTTCGCACGCTATGGTCCTTAGAACTTGTCAGCACCAGTTTATGCCTCAATTAGTAATAATTCTAATTTACTATCATTGTGCTGCTATCAAAGGCGAGTCTCAAAGCAGACAACACACGTCACACGTGTATATACTCTAATATATATGTATATATGTATGTGTGCATATACAATATATAAAGGACTATGAGTTATGCGTTAACTAACCAACCGGCAGCCCACATTTATTTAACCGCCAAACAACCTAATCACCTTTCTTCGTCACAGTCACAGTAGCTAAGAGTTTATGGTTGTAAACGTTTAATTGCATGAAATTTGGTCATATAATTTATTGTTGTTAGTTAGTTTTCATGCGACTCATCAACAGCGTGTGTAGTACGACACTCTCTCTCTCTCTCTCTCTCTCTCGCCGTGCATGACATGCCTGGACAAAGAGTTTAATTAATGGGATATGGGTTGTCCCTTAAGAGGTCTGTTTCTAGCATTGCATGTCGTGTAGTGTCTTCAGCATAAAAATTATCATTATTTATTGGGTTTTAACATTTTTCATTTATTTGAAAATATTTTTTTTAATAACTATTGCCTTGGTGACACGCGATAGAGCAAGTGGAAGGTACATAAATTTATTTTTTGTTTAAACAATAATCGTGGTATCATAAAATAGAAACTTTAAAAGCTTCAATAATAAAGTATTTTTTGTTAAATTGGTAGCTTAAAGTGAATGCTTTAATAATTCATGAGACACTTTCACGAAATGAGGGCTCACATTTAAAACTTAAAAAATCTACTTAAGCAAGTATATATGCATAGTTTTAAGTATTGATTATGAATTTACCTAAAATATGTTGATTAAAATGTAATATTTGTTCGTATTGCGGACGCCCCTCAAGAGAGAATGACAATCCCTCCGAATATATTTCTGATATGAAATAAAGCTTCTCATAAAACTCCAACAGGCGTACGGAGGCGGCTTAAACTAAAGGTCCTTCCATTTGTTGGAAAAATATCGAGATGCTCAAATGATCTACTACGAGCTGTTTCCCTATGGCCACACGCTCAATTCGGCCCTCTTCTGTCAACAACTGGACCGCGTGAAGGCAGCACTCATCCAGAAGAGGCCATCTTTGATCAACAGAGGCCGAATTGTGTTCCATCAGGACAACGCCAGGCAACACACGTATTTGGTGACGCGCCAGAAGTTCCAGGAGCTTGGATGGGAGGTCCTACTACACTCACCTTATAGTCCGGACCTGGCACCAAGTGATTACCATCTTTTCCTGTCCATGGCGAATGCGCTTAATGGTGAGAAGTTGGCCTCAAGAGAGGCCTGTGAAAATTGGCTCTCCAAGTTTTTTGCCAATAGGGACGCAGCCTTCTACGAGAGGGGTATAAAGAAGTTGACATCTCATTGGCAACAATTTTACGAACAAAACGGCGTATATTAGACTTAAATCGGATAAATGTACACAAAGTTATCATAATTTGAAAAATCAATAAAAAAAACCGAACGAACTTCTTACTTGAACTAATATATATAAAATTTGCACATAACTAGAAAACACCTGCGCTTTGTTTTATTTTATCTAATTAACACGAAACAGTTTTAGTTGACCGCATAATAATAATAAGAAGAAAAAAACAAAAAAGCATAAAAAACACTAAACACTGTTGTCACCTTTCGGTGTGTGTAAAAACAGTCATTAAGGGTGAGCAAAAAGTATAAAATGAAGTTTAATACAATTTCCGCTGTTAAGGGAATTTTAAACAAAACAAGAAGTATACATGCATACATATGTACATGGACATGTGCATCTAAAGGTATTTATAGATAATTTTGTTCATACATACCGCATATGTATATATCTTTATGGCATATTGAATTTAACTACTGACATATTTCAGTGTAAGACACACCCTGACCACACCCATTGATAACAAATAATAAAAGGAAAAACAACCCTTTAAGTACATAAATACCTTTAACTGCTAGATACTTACATACGCATACTATATAAATATGTATGCATATGGTTATATGTATATATATATCATACTTTATGGTTCAAAAACATTTTTGTATATAAGAGTATGTGTACTATGTGTGTACGTATGCATTAACCCCCCACTTAAAAAATGAAATTTCAACCGACACACCTTCACCACTCTCCACACTCGCTTCGTTGTTTTGTTGATAATGGTTCAATTATTTTTCCGCTCTATTAAGCTGCTTCTACATTCATACATACACGTACATACATATATGTTAGAGCGCGCTACAGTAACAGCGGGTGATTGTTGCGGCTTTGGCCTTTGTTGTTGTTTTAATAAGTATATGTTTGTTTTTGTTTGCTGTTCTTTGCACTTGCACGTTTATTTTTCAGTGTTACTGTTGTGGTTGTCGGAAATGTTGGACAGTTTCTTAGCCTCAAATGTAGCGCGCTCGAGTGGAAGGACAGTGAGTTAGGGCATGAGCAGTCTATGACTTAGATAATTTTAGAGCGGGTAGTGGAGGGGGGAGGGGGCAGAGTGCAACAGAGTTTACTACCTGCATGTGCTATACGCTGTTCCAACACGCACTCTCTAGCAATGAGAAGACATTGATGGGGTTGTCTTGCTAAATTTTGTTACAATTATTTTTTTTTGCTTAAATATTTTCATATATTCTACTCATGTTTATGTTTGTGTATGTTTGCCACAATTTATATTCCTTTTTGTTGTAGAATTGCAAAAAAGAAAACACTAACAAACAAGCTTTACAATTACAATGGCCGCATCGTAAACAAGTTTAACTCTAAAGCCCTGCAAAATAAAAACTTGGCTGCAACCACTTCACTAGCTTTTGTGGCTATCCAAGCGCACCACCTCCCACCACATACACCAATTGTTGCCGCTTGCACTCGCTTCATTGTTGCTCATAATTTGTGGGCTTTACTAGCGTTTACAGTACGTTGACCTGCTCGTCGACCGGATAACAACTGCAACAATAGTTTACATAGAAAAACACACACACCGATGAGTAGCTAGAGAAACAAATAAAAGCAATGTTCAACATCGACTTTATCTACTGCAGTCTTGACAATAACAACAACAAGTGATGTTGGTAAATTGCTTTTCATGTGATGCTTTTTATACTGCCAACTGCACAGCTCTCTTTTACTCCGTTGATTTTTATATTGTTTACTAATTTTTTTAATCATAATCATCATTAATTTCAATTAAAAATTAACCACAAATTAAAAAAATAACATAAAATAAAATAAAATAAAATAAAATAAAATAAAATAAAATAAAATAAAATAAAATAAAATAAAATAAAATAAAATAAAATAAAATAAAATAAAATAAAATAAAATAAAATAAAATAAAATAAAATAAAATAAAATAAAATAAAATAAAATAAAATAAAATAAAATAAAATAAAATAAAATAAAATAAAATAAAATAAAATAAAATAAAATAAAATAAAATAAAATAAAATAAAATAAAATAAAATAAAATAAAATAAAATAAAATAAAATAAAATAAAATAAAATAAAATAAAATAAAATAAAATAAAATAAAATAAAATAAAATAAAATAAAATAAAATAAAATAAAATAAAATAAAATAAAATAAAATAAAATAAAATAAAATAAAATAAAATAAAGTAAAATAAAATAAAATAAAATAAAATAAAATAAAATAAAATAAAATAAAATAAAATAAAATAAAATAAAATAAAATAAAATAAAATAAAATAAAATAAAATAAAATAAAATAAAATAAAATAAAATAAAATAAAATAAAATAAAATAAAATAAAATAAAATAAAATAAAATAAAATAAAATAAAATAAAATAAAATAAAATAAAATAAAATTAACTAAAATAAAATAAAGTAAAATAAAATAAAATAAAATAAAATAAAATAAAATAAAATAAAATAAAATAAAATAAAATAAAATCAAATAAAATAAAATCAAATAAAATAAAATAAAATAAAATAAAATAAAATAAAATAAAATAAAATAAAATAAAATAAAATAAAATAAAATGAAATAAAATAAAAAAATAAAGTGAAAAAATAAAAAAGCTAAATACCATAATGAACACCAGAATTTTATAAAAATTTAATATAATTGGATTAAAACAAAGTACGTCGAATAGAAATTATCAACGGAAAGGACTGATCACGATTATATAATAGTTAGGTCGTTTCTATTAAGAAATAGATTTTTAATTTTTTTTACTATCGTTTTGGTGGATTCTGTCATATACTAAATTTTAGCTGCTTGCTTGTCGAGTTGTTTACTGCATTAGGTATATTATGAGATTTTGTACATTGTGGATTATTTTATTTATTTTTTTATTCCGCACCACCTACACTGCTTACTTCATCTACAACAGCAAACACCTGTTGGCGCTTGGCCAACATCTAAGCTCCATTAATTGTCGTTCACGGAAGTGTAATAATGTGCATTATGTTGTTATCTTTTTTTTTTTTTATTTTGCTACAGCCTATGTATTGTTTTCCAGTTTGTTTACAGTCATTCACTTTTATATAAATTTTTTTTTTTATTTTTATTTTTAATTTTGTTATTTTGAAGTCTCTCATAATGTCTAAAACAGTTTAGTGTCAGTTCATAATGAAAAAATTTCATTCAACAGTTGCGATACATTTTGTTTTTTTTTTTACTTTCAAAGGGCTTTGCATGGTCTTTTGTTGAGCTGCAAGTATACTGAATGCGCAATGTTGAGCGCTGCGCCTGGAAGTATGCAACGCCAATGTATACGGCTTATGCTTGTGGTTGTAAACATTACCTGCTTGTGCAACATGCCACTTTATAGCATATTTTAGCATATTAAATTCATGTAACCGTTATTTAAACATATTCATTATGAGTATATTTTTGCCATTTTCGAAGTTTAATATTTTTTAATTTTATTACTTTTCGACCTGAAGCGCTCAAAACGTAATTACAATATGAAAAATAACCACAAAATGGGGAAGAGCGGCAAAAAGGCAAATAAATTTTGCCAAAAAAGGAACTCACTCGTAAAATTTGTCTTTACTTGGAGGGCTTTGTTCCAAGGCGTCATAAATTTTGCTCAATTCCCTTTGTTACTGCGTAACAAGCACTTGACTTTTGAAATATAAAAACATCTGTAGGCATGTTTGTACAGCCAATTGCGCGCGCCGCTCTCCGAAATATGTATATACATATGTAGTAGTAGTAGTATATAATTGAAAGTGTATGCAAGTAAATAGTGTAATAAAATTTATACGCCTATAAAATGTTTAACTTTCATTACAATTCTCTTTTTGCTGCTCGCTTGCTTGCTTTCCTTTGTTTCTTTCCTTGCTTTTTGTTTCGTTTGCTTGCTTGCTGGTTGTTTTGTAGTTTTTGCATTTTTTTTTTAAACAAAATTCCTTTGTATTGAAGAATCATATTTACAGTCTTTTGGCGGTGCTTTCCGTTGTTGCTTTTATTTTTCCGGCAAACGAGTGTAATTTGGTACGAGCAGTTACCCCATAAATTCATGACCACATGCCGCTTCGAGTTGCGTTTACTGCTTTTACTGGTGCTTTTGTACACAAACTTTTGTACGCTTCTTAAGCATATGCCTGCTGTATTAGTTAAAAATTTATGTTGGTAAAATTATGCGGGTATTTTATGTAGCTGTGTAATTGTTTTCCTTTCATTTAGTTAATTTTAATGAATGGTTTGGGGAATTAATTTTATTACAATATTCTTTAATTGCGCGAATTTTAATGGATGTTTCTGTCGATTGTGTTTGCATTTTCTTGTTTATTTTAAGGATATTATTTAAATATATATATAGGTATATTTTAAACAACAATACAAAATTTTTTATTATTAGCAATTTTTGACCCAACTCTTGTTCCAAATTTTGTTGTTCGTTTTGATGCTTCCCTAAAAAATTATTTTAAGCCGCATCCGAACTGAAAACAGAATATAAAGAGGAGCCTTTACATGAAAGTGTCAGAAAGATACACGGAGGCCTGTCAATCCCTGCCGATGAGCGAGGGCATGGATGTAGTTCGGAAAATGCGACCCTAATTCAAGTCTTTTAGTCTATAATTATTATGATAAGTTATATACACCATTTTTTTATTTTTCTTTTCTTTTTTATTTTATTTTAATTAATTTTACATTACTTTTTTTAATTTAATTTGATTTTTATTTAATTTAATTCAATTTAAGTTATTTTATTATATTATATATTTTGTGTATTAGTTTCCCTTAATTTATTTTATTTTATTTTATTTAATTTGATTTAATTTAATTTAATTTAATTTAGATTAATTTAATTTAATTTAATTTAATTTTATTTTATTTTATTTTATTTAATTTAATTTTATTTTATTTTATTTTATTTTATTTTATTTTATTTTATTTTATTTTATGTTATTTTATTTAATTTAATTTTATTTTATGTTCTTTCAATTTAATTTATTTTATTTTATTTTTATTTTATTTTATTTTAGTTTATTTTATTTTATTTTATTTTATTTTATTTTATTTTATTTTATATTATATTGTTTTATTTTATTTATTTTATTTTATTTTATTTTATTTTATTTTATTTTATTTCATTTTATTTTATTTTATTTTATTTTATTTTATTTTATTTTATTTTATTTTATTTTATTTTATTTTATTTTATTTTATTTTATTTTATTTTATTTTATTTTATTTTATTTTATTTTATTTTATTTTATTTTATTTTATTTTATTTTATTTTATTTTATTTTTATTTTATTCTATTTTATTTTATTTTATTTTATATTATCTTGTTTTATTGGAGTTTATTTTATTTTATTTTATTTTATTTCATTTTAATTTATTTTATTTTATTTTATTTTATTTTATTTTATTTTATTTTATTTTATTTTATTTTATTTTATTTTATTTTATTTTATTTTATTTTATTTTATTTTATTTTATTTTATTTTATTTTATTTTATTTTATTTTATTTTATTTTATTTTATTTTATTTTATTTTATTTTATTTTATTTTATATTATCTTATTTTATTTTATTTATTAAATTAAGGCCTTAAACTATATAATAAACTTATATAATTACGAAAGAGGGAAGAATCTAACAATAAAAAAATGTTTAAAAAAAGAAATTCTCCAATAACTTGGGACATGTCGCTGAATAAAACCATGATTGAATGGGTTAAAGGCTGCCAGCATTCAGAGTGAGAGTGTACTCGTATGCAGCAGATAGCGCTGTGTGGAGTAGAAATTTTGAATATATACACACATATACCTATGTATATATATACGCTTTGCGTACATTCTTCACAGGCATAATTTAGATTCGGATTTGGGCAGTGAGTTAATAGACAGACCGGAAATATTGTTGTCGTACAGTGACACACAAATTCAGGTGCGTTTGTGCATACAAACATTTATACATATATACGTATATTATCTTGAGATATTATACCTTTCTTCGGGCAGTTTCTTATATGTGTATGTATGTATGTATGTATGTTGGAATCTATTTTACAGAGCATTTGCAAAAACTTTTAAACCAGCCCAAAGCAAAGCGAATCACAAGCAACGTTGGTTGAGTGAATGAATGAAGAAAAATGGCTAGCAATAGAATGCAAATTTATGAGATAACAAACAAGAAGCAATAATAAAGAGGAAAAAGCGCTTGCTGTGTTGGGCGGTTGTAGATTGTGTGCAATTTTTCGTTTTTTTCTTTTCGTTTTTGCTCTTTTCGCTGATTATGCTTGTTGTTATTGTTTTGCTGGATAGCTTTCAAATTTTTTCTTGTTGTTGGCTGTGGCCTTCGTTAAGAGATGTTTGGAAATTTTCTTTATTTTGTCGCTTTTGCATCTTTCACATTTTCTTCAGCTAAATTTCGCCGACGGCGGTAGCCTTTTTTCGGTCGTTTCGCCCAACCATTTTCACACAACATTTTAAATATTCAGCTTTGTTTGTGCTCTTTCTAAATTGTTGATTCCTTCTGCTGTTTGCTCGTATTTTTGCTTATTCTCGGTATCTTTTTTTTATTTTAGTTTACTTGCGACGGGTTTGTAAATATGCTTTAGCGCTTGTGTAGAAAGAAAAGTGTTGGCATTTTTTCCGGACACATCTCAATTCGTACAATTTTTTTTCTCCCATCTCATTATTGAAATTCCCTAAAGCATATCAACAATATTTGCGATGTTTTTTCAGCCACTTCGAGGAGTTCAGTGTAGAAGGATAACCTAAAATAATTGTAGACTTTCCGTAACCTTGCCGTAAGCCTGTAAACGTTTAAATTGTAGAAACCGCAACTGCTGTTGTTTTCCCCATTTCTACTTTGCGAACAATATGGCCTTTGGTTGTTTTGACAATTTAAAAATATTTGCACACCTGAAGGACCCCAAAAGATAAGGGAATTTACTCACTCACCTCTTGGAGCTTTAATTAAATCTTGAGTTCTGTGCAGACTTGAAATTACTCTTAAGCAGTTGTCCGCTTAAAAAACATAAAAGCCGCTGGAGCTGATGGCTTACCGGCTGAGCTATTCAAACATGAGGTTGATGAGTTGGCAAGGTTGATATAATACATGCTTGTAGAAAATGGTTGGACGAAAGCATGCCCGACGATTGGAACTCAAGTTTGCTATTACCAACTGTCGCCAAATAGTGAAGAGATGGAATGGCTGACGCGCTATAGTCGATTCGTATTTAATCGCGTAAGCAGTGTCCAAGCCAAAGAAGAAAATGAGGATGCGCAGACAGTTTATTAAAAAAAAATTATATTTTTTTAGCGAGACTCGTTCATGTAACATAAGAATAAGTGAAACACAAAAATACACTCTCATCAACTCGCCCATAAATTCTTTAAAATTCTACAAATTCTTTACAAATATTTCTGTAAATTTCTTTACACCTACAATTTTTTATGCTCCTTTCATTGCAGGTAAGCTGTCATGTCACTCTAACGGAGTAAAGCGCAAAATTAAATGCTTGAAAATGAGGTAAATTAAATGAAAATACATCAAACGCGCATAACGATAATAAAAACAAAAGAAAAAATACAAAAAAAGCGAAAAATAAAAACAAAAATTGTGCTCAGCGTTTGCTAAGCTGCAGACGATGGTTGACACGCCTTTTAATAATAACGCATTTATCCATACATTTTAATTAAACCTTTAATCTCGCTTAGTACAAAAACCCAATGAAAAAAGCAGCGAATGGGAAAAAAGTAAACGGAGAACAAAAGCCGCCGTGTATTAATAAATACAAAACATAAACTGAAAATTAAAGTAAAAACTTAAACAGCGTTTTTCTTCTGACTGAGGGTGTGATATTTATAAAACAACAACAATAATGGAACGTGTCATCAACATTCCTACGCCGAGACAGACAAGCAGATTCACCCTTACATAATATAATAGTTAGTTGATGTCATGCCATTGAGAGGGTTTTCACTGCGCGGCTTCCATGCAAATATTTACACATATTTTATTATATATTAATTTACTAATTAAAATTTGACATGGTCGGTTTTCAGTTATGTGTAAATTTCATATTGCATACATATATTATATGTATATATGGTATGTACATATATTTGCTTTTATAATTTGCATATCCTTTGAAAATTTATGGCATCGCCGCGGAATTTCACGATGCGCATTCATTATTTGTCAGGCTGTGTAGATATGAACGAGATATTGTGTGGAGAATTTTTTTTTTTTTTTTTGTTAATTTATACATAGTTGAATGTGAATAAAATTTAATGCGTTTATTTACATATATACAGGGTGATTTTGGTTTATTGGCTTTAATGATTTTAGGAGTTTACGACTTTGCGAAAGAGTTTTGAGATGTGATTCGATTATCCTTTAGAATTTTCTTTATAATGTGGGTTATTAAATTTTTTTATTATTTTCGAGGCATATTATTAGGCTAATCCACTATTAGAGAGTCCAAGAAATTAACTCTCATATGACAATTTTTTTTCGAAAGGACTAAGGCATTTCCACATAATTCCTCCAATGTAGTGGAGTTCTTTCTTTTCCTCTGCCTGCTCCTGCAAGAAATATTTTCAAAGCTGGAGCATTTTTATTCGCTCGAAGGACATGATCTGGTCTGCTTAGCATTATCTCTTTATACGCTGAACTATGTCAATGTCATCGCATAGCTCGTACAGCTCTTAGTTCCATCGTCTACGGTATTCGCCGTTGCCAATGCGCAAAGGACCATAAATCGTTCGCAAAACTTTTCTCTCAACGACTCCCAGAGCCGATTAATCAGATATTGATATCGTCCACGCGTCTGCGCCATATAGTAGGACCGGAATGATGAGCGACTTGTAGAGTTTGGTTTTCGTTCGCCGAGAGAGGACCTCACTTTTCAATTTCCTACCCGGTCCAAAGTAGCACCTGTTGGCAAAAGGTATTCTACGTTAGATTTCAAGGCTGACATTGTTATTGATGTGTATGCTGGTTCGTAGAGAGGACAGAGTTATGACCATCAATAGTGACGTGGGAGCCGAACCATAAGTGCGCTGACTGTTGGTTTGAGCTTTGCTTTCGTTCACTACCAGACCCATTTGCTTCGCTTCTTTATCAAGTCTGGAGAAAACAGAACTCACGGCGCGGTTGTTGAGCCCAATAATATCGATATCATTGGCGTACGCCAGCAGCTGTACACTCTTATAGAATATTGCACCTTCTCTATTCAGCTCTGTAGCTCGTAATATTTTCTCTGATAATAAGTTAAAAAAGTCTCACGATAAGTAGTCAGCTTGTTTGAAACCTCATTGGTATCGACCGGCCGGCAGTACATACTCTGGGCATCAGTCACTAGCTAACCTCTCGGGGTCCTACCAAAGTTTGCTGCGGTCTTGAAACCTTCGGTAAGTCACTGTAACTTTTCGTAGAATTTTAGAGCATTACCCGTGGCGTCCAGATTCTTCGTACTTACGTATCTTGGTCTCTTTCTTTTTTGTCTGGAAATGCGTCATGCTTTCCTCTTCACTCCTTAGTTATATTGAGTTACTAATGAGTGCTCTCATAGAATAGGTGTGCAAGGCGAATAGAAAACTGTTGGCATTGCAGCTTTTGAACCAACCTGGGGGTTTGTTGACGGGCGTTCTTTGACACACAGAGTCGCTTGTGTAGCCTTGCTATTGCAAGATAGTGTTCCGAGTCGACGTTGGGGGTTCTCGGATAGTGTACACATCTAGAACAGAATACATATATGTGACCAGCATATTTCGGGCCCCAGCGACATCGATTACCCTCAACCCGTTGGCGGAAGTTTCGTTGTAGAAGCTGAATTTTCCGGCAGTTGAGCCGAGGATACGCTTGCCTAATTTTCATGTCGTGTTGGGGCTGTAGCGCTCACGAGTACGCTGCGTAGGCGGTGATGTCAGCCTTTTGTCTTACGAACATAGCAACCAATTGGGAAGCAGAATCGAACCTTGCAAGAGCATACCTTAGAGCTACTTTCTACGTGGCGGGTTCCAAGCCCAGGCTCGCTCGGAGCCGCACATCTGGTCAAGCCCTTCGAGTGTATTTCTGACAAAACCTCAGCCTTCTGTGACTTACGTTGAATTTAAAACCAAACAACGGTGTTGACATCAGAATTGCTGAAAAGGTATATGGCATAGGTGGCGCAAAACCGAATTACGGTTGTGTGTGTGTGTGTGTGCATTATGTAAATTTATTGTGGCTTAATTTGAATGTGATTATTATTGTTTTTTATCCCATAAAAATATGTATATGTACGGATATGCGAAGAATGTGCGTGTCTTCCTTATTTTGAATATATATGTATATTTTTTTGTATGAGGAATTATCATAAAATGATCAAAATTCGTGTGGATTTATAATATAATTTATTAATATAATTTTGAGTTCTGCTAAAGTAAATTCCATTCGTAAATACCCTTGTGACAGCGCAATTTTCACGCGATTTAAAATAAAATAATTTATAATTTATATAGTTTATAATATATGCAAAATTAATGAGCTTCAATATTTGTTTATCTGTTCGTTTATTGCTTTTTTTTTGTACATTTAATTATGGCTATTTATGTTTTATTTAATATTTAATATTTTTTCACGATTTGCGAATTATTAATAAATTATTTCAGTAATCTTTGCTGAGATATTCTCATTTAGAGAAAAGTTTATTTTGGTAGATATTAGTTTTTTATTTAAAATATAATATTCAAAATTAACTGAATACTTCGAGTTAGAGGAACTTTGAGATTTTAGAAATTTAAAATTTATTATCTAATAATAAATAGAAATAAATGCGAAAAGGAAGAACAAATTTAACAGTAACAGAAAATATGTTTGCTGCATATGAAGCATTCGATACGCTGTCCTCTCCGTCGCCGCCCTCTGCCCAGCAAACTAAGAATTTCTTCAACGAAAATAATTCTTAAATTCAGTTTTAAGGTTAGTCTTGATAGGAATTTACCAATGAAGATGTCTAGAAAGAATTTCAAAATTTTGGATAAGGTTGTTCACACTACGCTTGCCATGGGAAATCCGTAAGTTGGATGCTTTTCATCAATTTCGCTAACTTTAACAAGATCTTTCTATTTTTTGTGGCCATATTAAATTTATGATATTTCATTTTTTTTGGATGTTAGGCGGATGAGGACTCAAACTCAAGCCCTCTGAAAGTTTTTCGGCTATTGCGCCCGGGTGATTTTATGCTGTGGAAAACTATATTTTTATTAAATAAAATATTTTGTGCTTCACATGCAAGCAAGCAGTAGCATAATATATATGTAGATATATATAAATTTATTATAAATATACATATTTGTGCAAATTTACATTGGTAAATTCGATAATTTCATGCAAACAAATTCTAGCTAAAATGAATTACGAGCAAAAGGTGGATAAAGTCAAAAGGGCGACGCAAAATGTGCATATATGTATGTACATACATATATATTTTAAAGTGCGCATTTATATATATATATATATATATGTACTTGCATTCAGAGGTGTGCATAATTTGTAATTATGTAAATATTTTATGTTTATGATTTGAATGAAATTTACATTTGCATAAATAAATATACATATATATATATATATATATATAAATATATATACATGCATATATATTTAAAATAACATAAATTCAATGTAATTTCCAACATAATAAATTGATATTGACATGAGCCACAAATAAATGTCTACAAAAACAACAACAACTTAATATTTAGCATATTAATTTTGTTGTTAGTGATTATGAGTGTATTTATGTATGGCCAACGTTTGCGTAATGAATCCGTAATTTCCCAAAGCATGCTGTTTAGTAGTTATAACATATACGAGTATATACACGTATGTATGTATTGAAAAGTGTAGATTTTTGGTATTTGGAGCAGAATATTTTTCAATGATTCATTGGCGTTTGCGCGTTTTGAATGAAATTTTGTTTTAATATCATGCAATATAGCAATTATTATTAATATTTTATTTCGAGTTTTATCTTATTCGTGGCGAATATACCTATGCATATATTATCCATACATACATACATACGTGTATATATAACAAAACACTAAGATAACCATTAAAATTGTTGACCCAAATATTAAATTAATTAAACGAGCGCCATAAAGGTATTATGCATATTTTCGGTTCAAAAATATTTGCATTAAATTTTGGATAATTCAAAAAATGTTCGATGAATTGTAAAAATCTGGGTTATATTGTTAAAACCAAATGAATTTGGGCAATTGCCAAATGTTAAAATGTACATACACACAAGTAAAATAAGTTTATATTTTTTTATTTTTTTTTTAAATTTCAGAAATATATTTAATAAAACCTGCTAATAATGACCGATATCAATTTTCCTTTTGTTAATATTATATAATATATAATTATAGGTATATGCTCAGAATGATCATAAAATTAGATTGAAATATAATATTTATATATTATTGTACATAAGTATGTAATAAAAGTGAAGGTGGCTTTATGAATGATCAATTATAAATTTAAGAGCTTAAATGTAAGAGAGAGAGAGCAAGAGCGAGAGAGAGAGAGAGAGGGAGGGAAAGAGAGAGAAAGAGAGAGAGAGTGAGAGAGTGAGAGAGTGAGAGAGAGAGAGTGAGAGAGAGAGAAAAAGAATGAGAGAGAGGGAGGGAAAGAGAGAGAGAGAGAGAGAGAGAGCTTACAACTATGCCTCTCTGAGAGAAACCTTTTATCCCTAGTGGCAAAAAAAAAAAAGCAATCGATTTTCACAGGCTTCTCTTGTAGCCTACTCCGACTGTAAGGTGAATGCATAAGAAGTTCTTGGAACTTCTGGCAAGTTATCACCATGTTGGCTAATGCTGAGCGCCTCTGAACGTTTGCTTCCTTCAGTCGGTCCAATTGCTGAGAGTACAGGTCCGAGTTAAAGTTGAGTCTGGCCATAATAAAACCACAACAAAACCATCTTCGTAGTCAATCCTGGCTTGCAGACCGTTTGTATCGGCTCACTGTCCTTAGATCATAACCGTCTCCATCCGTTTCAGAAATGGGTCCACAATAGCGATTCAGCAGTGTTTCGCAGTTGTAAATTCAGTCCATGATCGAGCTTCTTTGTATATCCAGACTTTTTTAGTGGTTCCAACTTGTTGAAGACATGGATGAGGATGACCTCATCATCCTGTAACTAATAAGTTATATCTATAATAAAAAATAAGAAAAGAAAATGAATTAAGAAAATAATTATAACTTAGAATTAAATTTATGATTACTTACCCGAAAAATAACCTCCCTGCTTTTACTCAAATGCACTTACCTGCAACCCTACTCAGTTCCGTTACTCCTTCCAGTGGATGTATATACAAATAGTATAAATAACGAAAAATATTAGCGAGTAAGTTAAGTTCGTTTGCATACGCAATAAAATTGTACGGTGTTCGGTAAATCAAAACATATATATTATTTATACGGTTTCTTAAAAAAAATTATAAAAAGTTATACGGTTTTGTAAAAATTATAAAAAAAAGGTTGTACGGTTTCCTTAAACTAAAATATTATACGGTTTTGTAAAAATTATAAAAAAAAGGTTGTACGGTTTCCTTAAACTAAAATATTATACGGTTTTCGAAAAATATAAAATTATATACTGTTCTTTTGAAATAACAATAAAGAAAGATTAAATTCAAATTTAAAATTAAAATATTCACGTGCATTTTCATTTAATCAAACACGGAATATTTACATGGTGCCGAAACTTAATTACGGAGTGAACCGAAAAAACAATATAAAAGAGTTTTTTTATACATAAAAATTATTCTTTGTGCGGTGGAAAAAGAAAACCACAAAATTCAAAAAAATAATAAAGCATATTTATACTCGTATGTGAGACGTACATATGTGCAGGTGCAACATTAAATACATAAAAATAAAATTTTAACTCAAGTAACAAAACGGAAAACAAAGTGAAGTAAATAGAGAAGTGAATTCGCAAATATACACACAAACATACGCGTGTTTAAATAAAAATTATAAATTAAAAAAAAAGAGTTGTAAAAAATTAAATAAAATTTTAAATTATAAAAAAAAAAAAAAACAAAGAGCACACGTAACACATATTCGAGCGGTCATACACATAAAATTCGAGCGGCCATGCTCAAAATAAAATTCGAGCGGTCACACACAAAATAAATACGAGTCGTTTAAATACTTTGCAACTGTGCAGATACAAAAATTCGTGAAAATAATTTCTTAAGTTGAAAATAAACTTCAAAAAGTGTATAAAAATACAGTCTTTTAAAATCTGCATAGTTTCAACAAGCTTGTGACAATATTTTATGTATTCAAAGTCTACATGTTTTTCTGCCAATTAAAATGGTGTAAATCTTAAACAAAAAAATTAATTGGAAATTTAAACAAAAAAAGATAAACCAAAAAAAAAAGCGGAAAGTATGTAAATAATTACTAGTGAAAAAGTTATCAATTGAAATATACAATACCTTAAAATCTAAAAACAGAAAAGATATTTGTGGTAAAAAAAAAACATACATGCATATTAAAGTTAAATTACATGTTTAAAATATTAAAAAAGAAAAAAACCCTTTCACAATTTTAATTAACAAACAATTTAAAATGAATAAATAAGCACACTGAAATAAACTATTTAAAAAAAGTGGAAAAACCCCTCAGTTGCGAACCCCATCAACAACAAGGACGAACCACAACAAACAAATAATTATTTCACAACCAACAACCACAACACACAGAAGACAACACTCCTCCCTCCCGTCTCCAGAAAACAGATAAGTTTGGTTTGTCCCGATGTCTCAGTAAGTCCAACTTTCTCACTCTATTATTTATTAAATTAAGTTTAGCGGATTTTGCCAAACAGTGTATGATACCTCCTCATCATATACATATATACATACAAATCTCTCAAAAAATAATTATAAAATTAAAAGTTTTATGGTTTTTAACGTTTGCGCAAAATTACAAAATCCGCTAAACTATTCTCAAAATATAATAATACATAGCGGGTCCCAAAGGTCGGTAAATGAAAATCCTCTAATTTTCATTTACCGAATATAACAGCGCAAACTCGCGCTTTCCCCATAAAAAGTATATATTTATTACAAAAAACCGCTTATTATTATATATTCATATATCCCCTTACGTATATAAACTCCCCTCTTTATATACGCCAACTGGTCCAAAAACACCTTCAAAAAGGACCAGTTCGGACCAGTTGCCCCTCCCATATATCCTCCCGAGTATATACATACTCTAAGTATATACACCCCAACTGGACCAAAAAGCCATTCCCACGGGCCCATAACCGGACCAGTGTAAGCACATTACACTGCCCATAGTCACCACCGCATAACAAGTCACCGCTACTCAACTGTGGTACATGTGTATACATACACATATATACATAAAGTTTTTTTTCAATTCCGGCAATTTCCCCTTCTTCGCTATTTACAATAGCAAACGGACAAAGGCACGTATGTATATAAGTATACATACGTACATACTCGTGTAAGCTCATCAAAGCACCCAGCATACAAACGGGGTATAACAAAAACCCAGTATACATTTATACATTGCTGTGCTCAGACGCGCTGAGACAGTACAATACAAATATAAAAGCCACTCCCTAAATAAATTTATTATAAATAATATATATATACTTAAATATATATATATATATAAATATATAAAAAAAATATTTTATAATAAAATTTTATAAAATCAATATCTCGCAATGGAGGATAAAATGGAGAAGCCACAGTCACTCCACCCCCTTACAGGACCCCGAACACGCTCGAAATCCCAGGCAGAAGAAGAGGAATTCTCCCAACTCCACAAAAAATTTCTATATGAGCTCTCCAGGATGGAAAAATTCTGCGGGAAATGGTGGGACACCAGTGAAGAGACGCACTCCGAAGCAGCCCTCAAAATTTTCAAGGACCATCTGGAAAGGCACATGGAACTTGTGGAGGCAGCCAACCAGAACCTACAGATGAGCAACGTTGACGATGAAAGGACACGCTCAGCATGCGCAGAGGCCTACGAGACGACAAATGACAACGCAATGCTCACGAAAATCAGAATAAGTGAGTTACTTGGCCAAATCCAACCAAATATGGATTCCTCCCGGTCAACCACCCCCCTCACAAAGATGCCCCCCCCAACACAATCTGACTCACTCAGCTTTCTCAAGGTACCTGCGTGTGACACAGAAATCTTCTATGGAGGATATGAAGATTGGCCCTCATTTAGGGACATGTTCACAGCAGTGTACATCAACCACCCCCAATTATCCGAAGTGCAGAAACTCTACCACTTAAGGCAGAAAACAAGAGGTAAAGCTGCACTCCTCATAAAAAATTACCCTCTCAGTGGCCACAATTTCTCATTAGCATGGGATGCACTCAAGGCACGCTACGAAAACAGAAGAATAGTAGTGGATGGCCAAATCAAGACGCTATTCAACATCCAACCCGCCCACACAGAGAATGGAGAACGGATTCAACAGATCCAGACGACAATAAATAATTGTCTTTCTACCCTACAGGCAAATGGAGTGTCAACAGACAGCTGGGACCCAATGCTTGTCTACCTCTGCTCGTCAAAACTGCCGGACGAGACACTAGCTCTCTGGGAGCAATCACTCAACTCAAGGAAGGAGTTACCTCGATGGTCAGAAATGGACCAATTTCTGACAGCTCGGTACGAGGTCGTGGAGCGACTCAGCACCTACAGACCCAATAAGCCGAAGATGAATCAACCCAGCTACCCCCAACGGACACCAGCGGTCCCTCCCCCAACCTTTAATTATAGGAACAAAACCCAAGCGTTCCATACTCAAAACAAAAGGCAAGTTTCATGTAAACTATGCCAATCAAACCACTCGATGACAACGTGCGTCAAATTTCGAGAACTGTCCGTCTCAGACCGGAACAAGTTTATTAAAGACAACCACTATTGCAAAAATTGCCTGGCGTACTCGCATTTGGAGAAAGATTGCAAAAGCAACTTTACGTGCGTGTATTGTCAAAGACGTCACCACTCCCTCCTCCATTATACTGCGAGCAACCCCACGCCTTACCCCCCAAAACCTCAAAGAAACTTCACTACCTCTCAAGTGACAGTCGAGGAAGAACAGCCCTGCACCTCTAAGCAGGCATCCAAAAACTCAAAGGCAAATGAAAGCGGTAGAACAAAAACTCTATCTCACTATTCGAGTAACAAAGAAAGGACATTGCTTCCCACAGCAAATATTCCCATTCTCCACAAAGGAGAAGTAACTCACATCAGAGCTCTCATTGACCAAGGCTCTCAAAAAACTTTTGTAACATCCCGTATACAAAAGTTACTTGGTCTCCCCACCACAAAAGCCAACTACCAAATTCTTGGCATGGGCGGTAACACAGTCCAAAACTCGAATAGAATATGCTCTATTACGATATGCTCAGCGAATCAATCAATAAAAATCGCGGCCCAAGCGATAATACTGTCTCAATTGACGCACACTCTCCCATCCTTCAAAATAAAAGAAGTAGATTTAACAGAATACCTCTCACTGCCATTAGCAGATCCCAACTGCTTTACCCCAGCTAGAATAGACATGGTCATTGGTAGTGATATAATTCCAAAAATACTCACCCCAGGTCTCAAAATTAATGTAGGCGGCAGCTTAATAGCCCAAAACACAATATTTGGGTGGATATTAAGTGGACCAGTTGTTGAAGAAATCTCCTCATTCTCTACTCAGGTGATTGAAACCCCTTCAGAATCACTAGGAGAATTACTCAAGAAATTCTGGGAACAAGAAGAGGTACCACCGGCCCCCACATACACAGACGATGATGAATACTGTGAAGCGCTCTACAAAAAAACCACTCATCGACGAGAAGACGGCCGATATGTAGTAAAGCTGCCATTCAAGTCAGCTTTCCCGGACTCCATCGCACTCGGGCACTCCAGACCCGCAGCACAGCAGCAATATCTCAGCGTGGAACGAACTAACGAAAAGAAAGATGAGCTTCGGAACACCTATTCCGAAGTCCTAGAAGAATACCTTACGTTAGATCACATGGAACCAACCCATTCACGAGAAATCATACGCGACGGTAAATATTTCTCATTTTACCTACCCCATCACGCGGTGATTAAACCAGGAAGTAAAACTACTAAAGTCCGTGTAGTTTTCAATGCCTCAAAAACCTCGCATTCCGGTCTCTCACTCAATGACGTATTACATACTGGCCCCGTTCTCCAAAATGACTTAATGCTCGTTATTCTAAAATGGAGATTATATAAGTATGTATTTAACGGCGACATTGAAAAAATGTACCGCCAAATATACGTCCATAAGGAAGACCAAGACTTCCAACGCGTTCTATTCCGCAGAACCCCCCATAGTCCGATAGAAGACTTTAAACTAAAAACGGTGACATTCGGTGTCAACTGCGCTCCATACTTGGCAATAAGGACACTCCACCAATTAGCCGAGGACTCAAAGGAGACATACCCCCATGTCTCAGAAATATTAAAAGGAGAGACATACGTGGATGACATCCTCTCAGGCGGACATAATCTCGACTCAGCCGGCGAATCGATACATCAAGTTATCGAAGTACTCAAGTCAGCCGGATTCCCGTTAAAAAAGATCACAGCAAACCACAAGTCACTGCTGAAAGACATCCCCCCGTCTGATCTTTTAGATGAAGAATTTCTCGAATTCCAAGAGGCAAGTTCTACAAAAACCCTCGGAATAAAATGGAATGCTCTCACTGATACATTCTCGTACTCAGTTGACCCCCCCTTATCCTCAGACACTGCCACGAAACGACAGATCCTCTCATCTGTCGCGAAACTTTTCGACCCGGCAGGATGGCTATCGCCCATAATGATAGCAGCGAAAACTCTTCTTCAGCAACTATGGATGGAAGGAACAGAATGGGACGAAACCGTGAAGCCGATCTCACTCCACAAATGGAACTCCTTCAGGAGAAATCTCGCCGCAATCGAAGAAATAAGGATACCGCGATGGGTGCAATTCAGCCCAAACAGTTCCATTCAGCTACACGGATTCTCAGATGCTTCCGAGAAGGCATTCTGCGCTTGCGTATACTTACGAGTCCAGCAAGGTGAATCTGCTACATCCCACTTACTCGCAGCCAAGAGTAAAGTAGCCCCCTTACAAACCGTCTCTCTCCCTAGGCTGGAACTTTGCGGCGCAGTTTTACTCGCAAAATTAGTAAAGCAGATCCGATCCTCTCTAAATCTGCCATCTCATGAACTAAATTTGTGGACAGACTCCTCAATTGTATTAGCATGGCTGGAAAAACCCCCATGGACGTGGAAAACATACGTAGCGAATAGGACATCTCAGATCCTCGAACTCGTAAACAATGCTACGTGGCGACATGTCTCCAGCGCTGACAACCCAGCTGATCTAGGTACGCGTGGAGTCAAACCCCAAGAGCTCGTCAACTGTTCACTCTGGTGGAAAGGCCCCGAGTGGTTGACTAGGCCATCCCCACTTTGGCCGAAAAGTTCACCAACTCACCAGTCCCCCCCCGAACAGAGACACATAGAAGTGCTCCATGCTTTAGAAAATACGGACTTCTTAGACCGTTTCTCCTCCTTCTCAAGAGCCCTTAGAGTGACGGCTTTCATATTAAGATTCTCACAAAGGGCACGGAAACTGCCTCCTCCCAATACTTCTAGCCTCACACAAGCGGAAATAAATCAAGCCAAAACTCGTCTCATTTTATGTACGCAAAGAAAATATTTTGCAAAAACTATTACAGCGTTAGAAGCAAAATCCCCGGTCGGTAAAAGAGACCCACTGCTTTCCCTCAACCCATTCATAGATTCGTCTGGCATTCTACG
The DNA here is from genome assembly GCA_037013455.1 of Ceratitis rosa. Lineage (NCBI taxonomy): Eukaryota > Metazoa > Arthropoda > Insecta > Diptera > Tephritidae > Ceratitis > Ceratitis rosa. The sequence continues at coordinate 6,846,164 of JAWMAG010000065.1, forward strand.
CGCGAATGGACGATTAAGCTATGCGGCTCTCAGTTATAGTGAGCGCCATCCAATTATCATCCCAGATAACTCTAGATTTTGCACTCTTCTCCTCGCATTTCTCCACGCTACCCTTTTGCACGCTGAAAAACAGCTTATGACACGAATGATCCAGCAGGAATATTACATCCCACGAATGAGGCAGAAGATCAAGACGTGTATATTCAACTGCAAAGTTTGTACAATTTACAAACAAAAAATGAAATCCCAAATCATGTCGGCGCTCCCTCCTGAACGCTCAACGTACTCGCTCCCCTTTCACACCACAGGAATTGACTTTGCAGGTCCATTTCTTGTGAAAACTTCTATACTCCGTCGTGCATCTCACTCAAAAGCCTATGTATGCGTTTTCATATGCTTCTCCACAAAGGCTATTCATCTCGAAGTGTGCTCCGACTTGACCACCGAATCTTTCAAAGCCGCGTTTGCACGTTTCGTCGGACGCAGAGGCATCCCACATAAAGTCATGTCCGACAACGGTAAGACGTTTGTAGGAGCACAACGTAGTTTCTCACGTGAATTATCCTCCTTCCTTGCAGAAGCCTCAGAGGATATAGCAAAAAAATACGCCATTCACGGATTCACATGGCAATTCATCCCGCCATACGCCCCTCACATGGGCGGACTTTGGGAGGCTGCAGTGAAAAGTTTCAAAACTCACTTTACGAAGGTAGCCGGCAGCCAAAAGTTTACGTTCGAGGAGTTCACTACGCTCCTTATTCGTATCGAAGCGGTTCTTAACTCCAGACCGCTCTCCCCAATGTCTCAAGATCCCGACGACTTAAAAGCTCTGACCCCAGGCCACTTTCTGCGTGGAGCTCCCCTACTTTCCATCCCGGAACCGAACTCGGAAGAGCTAACTCTAATGAATAAATGGGAAAAATTGAAAGTGCTCCACCACCAATTCAGTAAACGCTGGAAGTCGGAATATCTCCAAGAGCTCCACAAACGGCATAAATGGAAAGGCCAAGAGCTCAATCTCACTGAAGGAGATCTCGTTGTCATTAAAGACGACCTCCTGCCCCCCAACGAATGGCGTTTAGGACGCGTCATACAACTTCATCCCGCTCCCGACCAAAATATCCGAGTGGTAGATATCCGAACTCAAAACGGAGTCGTTACTCGCAATATCACAAAACTCTGTGTATTACCACCCGCTTAGCTTATACGTTTTCAATTTATTTATCTCGTTTCCCACACGATCCCACATGCTTCTTAACAAATACTGCAACTCTATATTTACAGATCTCAAGGTTTCCGAAAGTGTCGCCTCTGTTGCCGCACCCATTCGCTGCGCTTTTGCCGAGCCTTCATAGCGATGACTCCCGAAGAGCGGTATGAATCGGCCAAGGTCCATCGCTACTGTTTGAATTGCTTGGCGACCTCGCATACCACGGGATGCTGTGATAGCCCCGACAGTTGCCGCCGCTGCGGCCTGGCTCATCACACAATGCTCCATCGGCCAATACGCGACCTTCCCGAGAGTAAACCCACCACGAAAAGGGTAACCTTTCAACCGGCTGACACTCGGCGCACCAATCCACCTGCAAGGAAAACAAGAAAAGAGCAACCGCCAACCCGGCGAAATCAAAGAGCTGTTTCTCGCAATGCTCCTGTTGTAAAAAGTGCTGTTTCCCGCAATACTCCGGCTGTAAAACGAAAAATACGCGGGTTGGTGCAGAAAGCGAGAGAAACGCTAAAGCAGCTCGAAAACCTCGTCGAAGCATCGTCGCCGCAGGCCCGCCGGCATGTTGAAGACATGGATGAGGATGACCTCATCATCCTGTAACTAATAAGTTATATCTATAATAAAAAATAAGAAAAGAAAATGAATTAAGAAAATAATTATAACTTAGAATTAAATTTATGATTACTTACCCGAAAAATAACCTCCCTGCTTTTACTCAAATGCACTTACCTGCAACCCTACTCAGTTCCGTTACTCCTTCCAGTGGATGTATATACAAATAGTATAAATAACGAAAAATATTAGCGAGTAAGTTAAGTTCGTTTGCATACGCAATAAAATTGTACGGTGTTCGGTAAATCAAAACATATATATTATTTATACGGTTTCTTAAAAAAAATTATAAAAAGTTATACGGTTTTGTAAAAATTATAAAAAAAAGGTTGTACGGTTTCCTTAAACTAAAATATTATACGGTTTTGTAAAAATTATAAAAAAAAGGTTGTACGGTTTCCTTAAACTAAAATATTATCCGGTTTTCGAAAAATATAAAATTATATACTGTTCTTTTGAAATAACAATAAAGAAAGATTAAATTCAAATTTAAAATTAAAATATTCACGTGCATTTTCATTTAATCAAACACGGAATATTTACACAACTGTCTTTTGTCCAAGTTTGAAGTCTGTAAGATCAGTGGATTGGGCTATAGGTTGACCTGTCAGTTTTTCAGTACAAAGTCTTTCATATATAAAAACAAAATCAGACAAAAAATATTGAAAAGAGTAATTAATTAACCTGAACTCGTGAATTATCTTTAACTGCTTATAACGTTAGCAGGTTGTCAATATATGTATATAAAAATTTATTAATTATATATTTCAAAAGCATAATAATTCCCAAAAAATGATTTAACACTACCTGTTAACGATTCAACATTATCTGTTAACGATTTAATTTTATCTGTTAACGATTTCACATTATCTGTTAACGATTTAACATTATCTGTTAACGATTTAACATTTTCTGTTAACGTTTTAACATTATCTGTTAACGATTTAATATTATCTGTTAACATTTAACATTATCTCTTAACGATTTAACATTATCTGTTAACGATTTAACATTATCTGTTAACAAATTAACATTTTCTGCTAACATATGACATTATCTGTTAATGGTTTAACATTATCTGTCAACATTTAACATTATCTGTTAACATTTAACATTATCTGCTAACGATTTAACATCATCTGTTAACATTTAACATTTGCTGTTAGCGATTTAACATTATTTGGCAACGATTCAACATTACCTGTTAATGATTGCATTATATGTTAACGATTTAACATTATCTGTTAACAATTTAACATTATCTGCTAACGATTTTGATCTGAATTGAGGGATCTCTCTTTCTCTTTCTCTCTCACATCTACTTCTGGTACTTACAAACGAGCATTTCTGACTTTAAGTCAATATAATATAATATATTCCTTTCTTTCTTATTTTACGATTTTTTCACTTTCACATGAAAGCATTCGCAATATAACCGCCATCACTGCGTTAAATTTTGCTTATCATTTGCTTTTATCTGTTTCTCTTGCGTGATTTTTTACGATTTATTAAAATATTATAAACTTTTCCTTTTGAAACATAATATACCACCATTTCGACAATCAATTCTCCCATGCTTTTGGTGGCTGTCATGCGATTCGCCTCAAAATCACCATTGCCAAACACAGTACCGGATGAGAACAACAACAAAAGAGCAAAAGGTCACTCGAGGGCGATTGTCGTTTGCCGCTGTCATTAAGCAATTGTATATGTGTGTATGTACTAACTCTTTGAGCTGTGACATTTACAGCACACCTTTTCAATGGGATACACGACATACAAATTTCGTTAGTCAAACCGCCTCCAATACAACGACACTATGATGCTTTGACACGCCCTACTCAAAGTCATTAGTGAACTGTTAAATGAAATTTGTTGTCATAACGGTGCAATTCGTTTGAATTACTTTTGTAAATAATGCTAATATTATATTAGCGAGCAGACAAAGAGAGAAAGCACTGACTGTGAGTGAGGGAGAGAGGGTATAAAAGGGAGTGGATCAAAAGCCACAAAGGTCTATTGGCACAGTAATTAATGACGCTCGGCAAAGGCGTGTGAATTTCATTTCAATTATTGTTGTTATATTTTTTATTTTATACGCTTTGACAGGGCTTTAGATGCCGCCCAACCAATAATGTGCTGGCAAATAAAAAAAAAAAATTAAAAAAAAAAAAATATAAAAATATAATAAAATAAAATGTGATTATGGTATATAACGAGAAAAAAATAATAAAAAAAAAATAAAAATATTTGCTTTTACAACATTTGGCACACACGCGAACCCCTTGAGTCCGGTAGCTTTACGAGTACTTTGAGTGCTTCGCCATTGGTATTATATTTGCATTTATGTATGCGTGTGTGTGCATGCTCTTACATATGTATTAACAAGATTTACTGATATGTGGACAAACGAGGCTTGGAAATATTCTCGTTCATACCTTCGCATCATAAAGCAGATCGGGTACGATGAGGGACTTGTAGAGGAGTTTTGTCTTTGTTAAGCGAGAGAGGACTTTACGTTTCAAAGAAAGACTACCAGATTACACGGAGCTTTTCGTGTTGAGCAGAGGTAACTCTTTTTCGCGGTGTCGACCATTCTCTAGAAGAGAGACCATGGGATGGAGGTACCGAGGCTGTTGCGATCAGCTGGGAGAGTCTACATGAAAATCGCGTAAAAGAAAATTTTTATGTAAATTAAATTTAATTAATTTTGATTTTGGTGAGAATACTTTTCCAGCTTAATTAGAATTCTATAAAACCACACATTTTCTAATTGCGGTCATCCCTGCAGGGAATTCGCTCTTTCTATGAGTCTAAATGCTTCCTATTGAGGTTTCTACTCAACAAAAAGATCATGAAATATTTGTCTGCATCCCGTAAAGAAAAGCCTTACAAAAATTCTACTCTTTCGTGTGGCTCACCATATATATAAACCGCATATATATGTCTACATACATACATATTTCCACAAAACATGAAATTTCAGGCACTGCCAACCATGAATTTGGTCAAGAAGAAGAAAATATCCATTTACAGTAATTAAACCAAAGCTGAAAAAATAAATGGAACCTCGGATATGACCAGCTTGACTGTGTTTGTAATGAACATATGTACACATACACATATGTATAATATAAATAAGCATACATTTATTATAGTTGGTTTTAAGAAGCAACTAAAACAGCAAAGAAGAGTGCATGACCCTGCTCGGTCGTGGCCGCCGCCGCCGCCGCCGCCGCTTTAGTTGTGGTTAAGAATAAGTGGCTATGTGAGTGGGTGTACCGTTAAGTGTACTTTCGCGTGCATTCGCGTTGGCGGAGAGCAAAAAGTTATGTGTGTTTATTTCACATAAAGTAACGAATATGTATACGGCAGCGTATACATACATACATGCATACGGGTATACCTCTTCAGTCGCATGTGTGTTTGGCTGAGAACTCGTTAACGCAAGCGGAAGTAATTTGTCATTCACATTTTTGCTGTCCGCCATTTTTGCAGGTGCGAACACCTCTTTTTTCCAAAACGTATGAGAAAACATATATGTATATGAGTGTGTTAGTTTTAAATATTTTTTATTGGCTCACATTTGTATGAAATTATGATACAAGACTACATACGAGTATGTATGTAAAACCAAGCACATACATATATTATATCCTAAAAGGTGTTAATTGAAAATGTATTTTTAGAGAACTAACCTTATTGTTCTACGCTTTTACGAAAACATTTTTATATTTATTTTATAAGGCATAAAACTAATTTAATTAAAATGAATTTAAATAGTGTGAAATGAAAAAGAATAATACTAATATATAATAGAATAACGGAGTAAAATAAAATAAAATAAAATAAAATAAAATAAAATAAAATAAAATAAAATAAAATAAAATAAAATAAAATAAAATAAAATAAAATAAAATAAAATAAAATAAAATAAAATAAAATAATATAAAATAAAATAAAATAAAATAAAATAAATAAAGGAAAATAAAATGAAACAAATAAAGTAAAATAAAAAAAAATAAAATCAATCAAAATAAAATAAAATAAAATAAAAAAAATAAAAAAAAATAAAATAAAATAAAATAAAATAAAATAAAATAAAATAAAATAAAATAATATAAAATAAAATAAAATAAAATAAAATAAAATAAATAAAGGAAAATAATAATAAAATAGTAAAATAAAAAAACAAATAAAATAAAATGTAACATACTTCTTCAGCATAATAATTTCTCAGTAAAATGCAATACATCATTATATTATATATTATTTAGTTTATTTCATATTATTTTCCTAAATTGTGTTATTCATTATAAATTCATTTAATTTTATTTAGATTTTTATTTTATTTCATTTTTTTAAATTTTTTTTCCTTAATTAACTTTTGTTTTGTTTTATTTTATTTTATTTAATTTTATTTTATTTTATTTTATATTATTTTATTTTGTCTCATATTATTAAATTTTATTTTATATATTTTTTTTGTTTATTGTT
>JAWMAG010000065.1:6857500-6885000 GCA_037013455.1 Ceratitis rosa
TTATCTGTATTGTACCTTTCGCGTATTGAGTCCGACTGACTAAGCCTTTGATCTTTGAAGCTGTGGCGAAGGCGGGCAGGGGCACGAATTATGAATACTGAAGTGCATTTCCTTTCAAAAATTTCAAGTTTAAATAATAAAACTATGACAATCGTCAAAGGATGTAATGTTACCAAATTGAAGGTCTCCTGAAATATCGCCCACTTAAAAAAAGGTTTTCACTTGATTTCCTCTTCTTCTTCAATGGCGTGTTCACCATCACGGTTTATTTCTTCGCTGTTTGGCATCAGTGGGAAATACAAAGTGAAATCAGCACGCTCTCCGCCTGATGCTTCCAACGGAGTGATGGTCTTGCTCTTCTTTTGCTTCCACCGGCGGTTCTTATTATTTTCCCCATTACCTGTTGACCTAAACGGGGTTAGATCGCCCCGCCTAAGTCCTCGGCTACACTCTTCACCAGCTGGACGAAGCAGTACAGGTTTGAATTAGATGTGTAGGTCGATGGCGTAAAAATCCCGACTATAAATAACCCAAAGATATTGGTAGTCACACTCGATAGCCTGCACTCCTTTACTCCGCATACGACCGCCGCAATTGCCGCAAAACTTCAGAGCTGCAACAAAATACTCAAAGCGCTAACCGACAACACTTGAGGTAAAGACTAAGAAACCTTGCTGGCAACTTACAAAGCAATTGGCCGGTCGGTCGTAAACTATACTGCAACGATCTGGGTGCCGGGGACGAAAGAGACGCAGATGAAGAAGCTACAGGATTGTCAAAACACCGAACTCAGGACTGCGACAGGAAACCTTCTGTAGTAGTTCCGTACCGTAGGGAGCACCCAAATAGGCACCTTATTGAAGCTGAACCTCCTCCTAGGCACATCAGAAAGGGAGTACTTGACATGCAGAGCACCATGCAGCAACACGTGTTACAACCGCTGGACAGGACAGCGTATAGACAAGCACTGAATGCCATTTACCAGAAATCAGTCAACACCTTCAAAGACTCCCTTCTCGTGAATGGCGTGCTAGGAGAAAAAGCACCACCTAGTGCAGACAATGAGATCGAGCTGCCTCGAGAGACCTGCGTGTCACTGGCACAACTTAGGTCTGGATATTGTAGCAGGTTAAACTCCCACTTATCCAGATTCGACCTGAGCATACGCAACGTATGCCCTGCATGTGGAGAGTCTCCACCTCTTTACATGCCCCCTTAAGCTAACACATCTAACCCCCCTCTACCTTTGGTCCAATCCCGTCGAGACAGCACGTTTCCTGGATCTCCAATTAGATAACCTCGGCGACTTAGATTGATTAAATCTGTCCTAAGCGGGATTAGTGAACCGCTACTACAACAACAGCAACATTATTTTCTCCAAAAATAAATTAAAGAAATCACCCGATAAGGAAGCAGCCTGTCTGAAACCTCGTTTGGTATCGAAGGACTTGGCGAGGCACGTCCCAATTCTGACTACACTTCTCTAGCGTCGACTGACACTGCCGTAAAAGTTTTGCAGGAATACCAAATTCAGACATAGCGGCGTAGAGGCAGATTTCGTGCGACCATATTCTGCTATGGAGCTGAAGTACGCAACTTACCAGCGAACATTTTCGCGAAAAGTGCTCCTTCCATAGACCTCTCTGGACATCGGTCACAAGATTTTCACATTGATTCCTACATTAGTATGCTCCCATCTTGTAATCGGTGAGTCGCCGGTACGTAGCGAGCTTGAGTTCCCACATAGCCACAGTTCCCTTCTACCGGGTTGCTGATGAGTGCTCTTAGAAAGCTGTCTGTTGAGATGGCAACCTTTGTTCGACGTCAAACCTTTCCTGTGTTTGTTGATAGGCGTTCTTTGATACAAAGAGGCAGGTGTGCATCTTTTACTGCGCTAAGATAGTGATCCGAGTCAAGTAGTTTGGTGTTGTTTAGTTGTGGTGGCTGAATTTCCCAGCGGAAATCAGCGACGAGGCCACCAACCAGCTAGGCAGCGACACCTTCCCAATTAAGGGAACGGACATTCCACTTGCAAGCCCTCAAATCGTGGTCTTTGAAATATATGCGGGGTCTCTTATCCAAAGCTTTGTAAGGTTTTCCATTGGAGTTGTGGATGCCAAAGCCTAGGTACAATCACAGGGGAGTACGCCTTCTCACTTTAGCTCACCTCCAAATGGTTGTGTATTGGCTGCCTTAATTTCAATAACGACTAAAACCTTTTTATATATACATTTTGAAGTAAAAGTTGTTGCAATTTATATTTATATGTATTTTATGATTTTGTTTACATTTTTATCAAATAACCTCGAACGATTTAAGAGCCATTTTTTTATACAAAATTCATAAAATGTTCCATTTGAGGAGCTGCGTGATATCTCATTAATAATGTTTGACTATAAAACGTGCTGATATTGCACTCACTAACACACACATACATATATAAAAATATATATGAACTTTCGTTTATACAGACATACATATATATATACCTATATATAATTATATACGTACAGTGAAATGGCTTATTCTTACGTTTACTTTAATTAACTTTCTTGTTTGGCATCTAATGAAGTAAATTGTTTGCGCGCTGCTAACTAATGACGTACAAACATATATACATACATACATACACACACATGTATTATATGTACAACAGGAAGCTGTTATTGCACTTGTGTTTGCAATGAATGCATTTCGATTAAGTGCAAAAACTCTATACATACATACGTACATATGCCTGTTTATACATATACATACATACCCGTATATATGTACAAGCATATAACATAACTATTCTTAAGTTTGCTCTCAGTGCAGCACTTAGCTTGGTCATAATTCAAAACTTGTTAGTTGTAATCTTTAAGAGCGTTTAACTCATTACATGGCATTATATAATATAATAGTATAAAAGTGTGTGTGTGTGTGTGCGTGTGGCGTTTTGTATTTTACAACTATAATTTATTCATAAATAAAGCATATAAAGTTACAGCATGTACTTTGCGTAAAATTAGTCAAAATTCAGCATGAGTAAGTGAGTGCTTGGCATTTCTACATATATACATACGAGGGAACCTAAGCCAAAATAAATGCCTCCGCTTTAAGCCTTTTGAACTCGCAAGCCATTTACTACTTAAACAAAAGTGTGCCTTACGTTATTATAATTAATATTATATCACTTGCCTTGCTGTTGATTTTTAATTAAATTTCTATTTTGAGTTGAGAGCCTCGAGTTATTGGAAATGTTTTTTTTTTTGGCTTTGATGACTTAAGAAAGAGTTAAATTTCATGTTAATTGCAAATTTATAAAGTACAAATTATGCTAAAAATACTATTCACATAGGCATTCAATTAGCTAATTGAGAGCAATTAATTGAGCTCTTAAAAGTCCAGGCAATTAGCTGACAATTTTTGGTAGAAACCATCACATCGCCCCATTAGTCTTCACTAGCTGAGTTGTATTTCTTTGAAGTTTGCCGGTTTTACTAGTAGATGTCGCTAGCTTTATACACGGATCGCTACCGACAACAAATGATCAATTTGAATCATGCGTTGATCGAAAAACGGTCGGAATGGGCCCGAAGACATGGCAAAGTTATTTTGCAACATGACAACGCGCCGCCTCATACCACTAAAGCGGTGAAAGACACATTAAAAACACTTAATTGGGAAATTCGTCGTAGTCTCCAGACCTCGCCCCGTCCGACTATCACCTTTTCGCATCGATGGGACACTCCCTTGCAGAGCAGTCTTCACTAATTTTGAAGAAGTCGAAATATGGCTCGTCGAATGGTTTGCCTCGAAAGAGAAAAAGTTTTTTTTGGAATGGTATCCAGAATTTGTCTGAGAGATGGGCGAAATGTGTAGAAACAACTGGTCGATACTTTGAATAAAAAAATTTTGAGGTTCCTCTGAAAATTAAGTGTTTTCTTTATCGAAAAAACCGGCAAATTTCAACTAACCTGGTATATTATACTACCTGCCCGCTTCGTTGTCACACATAGTCTTTGAATGTATAAAAAATTAATCATGGGTTATCTTTTTAACTTTATTTACTCAATGCTTGTGAGAATATAACACTTTTGTTTTTATAATTAATATTGGCCCACTTCCCGAAGAGAGGAATAGTCTGACTTTTTGAACAGGCCGTAGCCCGGTCCACCTATTCCCCAAATTTCATGTAAATCGAACTATTAAATGGGTCAGTCCTTTGTACACTTCCCGGTGAGAAGTGTAGTCTTCCTGTTAATTTCAGCAAAAAGCCACCGAAGTACCGAATTTCATACATACAATATTTTCGAATTGTTCAGTCTTTGGTCCACTTCGCGGAAAGAAGAGTAGTACGTTTTTTTTGAATCCTCAACTTCACCCTTTTCTTTATCGTATACCTCCGCTTCTGCCTTAGTAACCGGCAAACACAGAACAGCAGTTAGTTTTCCACAGATGGCTAAATCATTATCAGAGGTTATGAAGTCTTTGAACTCAGTCTCTTGAAAGTGCAACTGGTCTTGAACTCTTGGCCAGGTCCTAGCAAGTTCTGCGAGTAGTAAGTCATCTTCCACATTGCCAGTTCGTGTTTGGCCTTTAATATCAACAAGAAATCATCTGACAACTTCCTGCTTATAATTAATTTTGAAGCTTTGATTGTTGCCTGGGCTAGAGTATTGATCCCTCCATGTACGGGGTATGGTCTGAAGATTATCACTAGGTGAGTTAATGATTTACCTTTGAAATAAGTCGGGTAGTTCCACTGGTGGATAGTTTTTCTAGCTCTTCACACTCAAACAGTTGAGCCACTCTCTTTTCCTCTTCACATGCATGATAGGTCGTCTATTTTTCGCCCCACTGCTGTATAACACTACTCATTGAGACCTGTCTTTCGGTCTTGACGAAAACCATTAGTTTCATGTGTAACTCGGCACGCCGTATAAGAGAGTAGGAATGCAAGTCCTGCAAAAATTTGGGACTGTCTTACTCAGGTGTATGGGGGCAAATCAGCAAAGAACTTTGCGGCGTTTTGTGACGAAGTATTGGTCAACCGGGCTTAAGAACAGGACTTGAAGATTGAATTTCTCCACCAACGCGAATCCGCTATAATAAATGTCACAAGCACCTGTGCAGGAGTCAACTTTGCCCTTAGGGAAGATCTAAGCTGCAGGAAGATCCAAGCGCGATGGGTATTAGACGTGGTAACTCGCGAGAAGGCCACAGAGTGGAGTGCTTTAACCTCTGCTCTAGATCACTGCAGTTAATGAATTATTGAAGAAGATGAAAGAGGAATCTGCCATGCTTAAAGCTTATGTGAATGATACCTCCATCATAGTAGGCAACCCTCGGATCTCTGACGTATCTGAAAACCATTAACAACTGGGTTGTTTCAGCAGAGCACGAGGTTAATACTGATAAATCAGATGTAGAACTATTCACAAGGAAATACAAAATTCCAGCTTGGATCAAACCCGAACTGGAAGGGAACAGTTTACAGCTGAAACCTAGCACTGGATACCTGGTAAATGTGTTGGCTAGCAAGCTGTTGTGGAAACTCCATGCGGAGGAGTGAGTGATGAAGGCACCAGCGGCATTATATACATCTCTCTATCTCTCACTGGATCTTCGTTGCAATAGTTAAGCCAATAATTTTGTAACGAAGCTTTAATATGCTGGAAGACTTTGGATAAAATATTTGTATAGGTTGGAAAGGGTCTTCAGACTTTCACTGATGCGAGACTATACGCTTCAAGCAGCTGAAAGCAAGGACTTAGAGGTACAGTGGTACAGTGGTACGTAATACCACGCCTGACTTTCTGTAAGCCCCTGTCAGCTACAACAGAGGTTAGTGGCCGGCGCAATGATCTGAAATATGTCGACATCTACTGGGTGTCGGGTCACACTCGCTTTGAAGGCACTGTGTTAGCTGACGAACTGCCCAAGGAGGGTGTACAGGGCGTAATAACGAACCTACCAGTTCCGTTGAAAGAAGTAAAGCAAATGCAAGAAACAATCTAACTTCGTCGGGTTAATAGACTTGGGAACGAACCAAGGACTGTAGACTGGCGCTAACTATATGCAAAACTGATGACGTTAAGCTTGTAAAGTTTTTACGATCGATGAGAAGACCGGCTTCAAGGTCGCTAGTGGTGCTGTTAATGGGACTTTGCCTTAATTTACGTCTGATTGAGGACAACAAAGGCGGGAACTGCAAGAAATGTGTGGAAACAGTGGAGTGCGTAATCTGTGTGTGTTCAGCATACGGCAGGCAAAGGATATGCTTACTCGGCTAAGAAAGGCTGTAGGACCTTCAAAAGGCTAAAATGACTACTTCACTATTTGCAAAAAGAACAGTAGTGTTCTTCATACTACAGACACAGCAGAGAGAGTAGCAATGCAGCTTGGCACTATGAACCCGTGAAGGCTCAGCCAGTTCAACCTAACCTAACTTGTACTTTTACCTTCTTAACCTGTCCATCGCCTGGCGTCGATGTCAGTCAGGGGCATCCTCCCAATAAAGGCATTCGACATTCTAGTTGCGTGCCTTCAAATCATAGTTTTTGGTACATTTGCCGAGGTCATTTTCAAAAGGAGGGACTCCCATCTGAGGGCTTTGATAGATTTTTTATTGCTTGCGCAGGAGAAAAAGCAAATATAAATAATGCGCTTATTTTTGTCTATTAAAAGTCTGCGCACAGTTGAAAGAAAAAAATATACGATACTTCGCAATAAACATAAGTGGAAGTCGAGAGAAAATACTAAAAAAAAATACAGCGGCATTACAGTGAAAACAACTTGAAGACAGACTCAAGAGCTGCGGTTGCCAAACCAACCAACCGAACAACAGACAGACAAATACTTCAGTTCACAAATCAACAGTTCAAGAGAGGGATACAATTTTTTATATAAAAACTGCTCATATTACCGTTACTAATGGCTGTTGCCTCCCCAATAAGTATACGGCTATTAGCGCAACCTTTTCCACAGATAACTGTTATTATTATTGTTATTATAACTCTTAGGCTGCTGGTGCTGCTGATGTTGTTGCTGTTGATGTTGCTGCGACTCATCGAAATGAACTAAAAATATTTTTTCTACAAACAAATACATAACAAAAGTCTCTATATGTATGTAACTATTTATTTTTTTTTTACAAAAATATATTTACAACTTATTGCGCTAACACCTTACGATGGGTGTGAATGCGCATTAACACGCAATCTGATGCGTCTTAATTATGTGCGAATATTTTTTTTTTTATAAATATCCACTGTTGCCTCTAGCATTCGCTACGCTGCTGCCATGTCATAGCAAGAATTGTGCTAATTATCATCATGAAGAGTAGAGCAGACTCTAGACTTGCCTGTAAGATGATATGTCAATTCCATGTGCCGTAGTTAAGGGAAACTGCTTTACTCAAACATTTTCATTTGTGTATGACTAAATTACGACTGCTTTCATGTGTGTGTGTGTGGAAGAACCTTCGATTTTACAGTCATCAGCCACCAAGTCCCCCATCAGCCATAACCAATGCAAGAATCTCCTTGACATTGCTTTGTGACTGCGTAGCCTTCGTGGTTGACTGTCATTTATCAGTTACAAGTTGGCAGGTTTTTGACAGCTGCCTGACAAGCTGCTTCACGAATATATGAGAAATATGAAGATAAGTAAGTTGAGGTTTTTGGTGTTGTCGGTTTGTATGGTTTTGGGCGCTGTCGGCATGCCTTTGTAATTTGAATGTGAAGGAAAGTAGTAATTTTCACTGATTTTTCTACGCTCACTAAGTTAATGAAGAGTTTTCAGTTTTTAACTGCCTTCTGTGCGTGGTGTCCTTGACGAGAAAATGTGCTCTTGAACTTGTTGGTTACGGAGTATAATTTGTATTTAATTTTGCTCATTTTTAGACTGCTCATGGTGGGGTTGAATTTCTTAATTTGTTAAATTTTGTCTTGTGGAGCAAAATTCATAAAAAGGTAGCAATCGCCCAGAGAACAGGAAGAGAATTAATATTCATCAGTACAATGCCAGACTAAACACATTGATAGTGAGACTCACCAGTAGCTCCGAGAGTGTATTTTGGAGGCTCTTATGCAACCATCTTATATGCCAGACCTCGCACCAAGTGATTAACAGCTGTTCCCTCTATGATGGATGATTTGGTTGGTGAATAATTTGGTCTCAAAAGAAACCTGTAAAAATGGATTGTGAAGATGAAAACCTTGTAGCTGAACACCATTAGTAGACTTGTTAGAGGGATATAAAAACGTAATAAGAACAATACTTTATATATACATATTTATCAAGGCAAAAAGATAGTTCTTTGAGTTAAGCTATTGTTAACACTAAAAATGTGAGTGTAGATTTATAAAAAATTTACATAAAAGATGTACAAAAACCTTAAAAAGTTATATACGCAAACCTTTCTGTGAAATCATTTTATATACTGGTGAAAACTACATGCATATCCGTTTAGTTGTTTTCGAGTTCAGCCCAAACAGACAGACAGACAAGTCTGTCGTTCACCTCACACTGCACTCAAATCTGCCAAGTTTACTGGATATGATCTGAGAAAGAAATGAAGGCAATGTACCTTTAAGCTCTCGAGGCAAGCAAAAGCTTGTAATGCTTTTCAAATTCTTTGGATTTGCTTGTAGTTAGAGTTCATTGGATTAAAATTTCTCTATTACATATTTAATTTCCTTAAGCATCCGTCATGCTTGGGATGAATTCTGGATCAGCCAACTCTTTGTTTAAAGCAAATTTCTAACTCTTTTAAGTGACTTTATATATTACTTCATTAATGTCTGGATGATGTGATGTGTGGGTAAAAGAATATTTTAAGGATGTTCCAATATTTCACGTAAGATAAACCGGCAATAAGTTCCAAGACGCAGGGATCTATCAGGTAACTGTGAAGCTTTAATTTTCGACCGAGCTCCTGCTCCAATTTGTGGTTTTTCGTCTTGATTGTTTAATACCTAATGTAGCGGCCTACAGTCTATACTAAACTATCTTCGATTGAGTGATGGATTTTTTACAAGGAGCCCTTATTTCATGTCCGAAATACATTCAGAGTGCTTGACATTCCCTGCCGAGTGGCAAATACAATTAGTAAAATTAATTTTATATTATTTGAAATTTTGATTGTGCCAAGACGCGAACCCGCAATGCTATCCACTCGGCTACTGTATTCAAAATTTAATAATGAAATTAATAATGAAAATAAAATCTCCATGAAATGTATAAAAATCTCATAAGTCGACTTTAATTTACAAAAAAAAAAAACTCAAATCAAACAAAGAAAAAAAAATAAAAATTTTCCGAAAATTATGCGAGAAAGTGCCTTAAATAATGCCTACTTTTTGCATTAATTAAAAACTGAAAAAAAAAATGTTTTAAATATTTGAATAAAAAGCAAAGCAAAACAAAGCAAAGTGTGTAAATGAGAATGTCACTTTCGTATTACTTTAAGCACTTGCAGGGAGACACTCACACGCACACTAGGGTACATAAATGAAATAAAATTCAAAGTAATGAAAAGATAACACTCTTATACATACATATAAAAAAAAAAAAAAAACAAACACTTCGTATGAACGCGGTAATTAATGGCATCCCCCAACCGCTTAGGCGGCAAAGCACACTCGGGCGCTTAAAAAAAATATCTTAAGTGGTGAATAAGGAGCATTTTTAAATAAATGACATTTGGGAATTCTTTGAGAAAAAATCGCAAAAAAAATCCTAAAAAAATCGAAAAAAAATCGAAAAAAAATTCTACCACCGTAGTTAGGGACATGACATGAAAAATAAGGCAAGTGTCCGCAACAAAACTGACAAAGGCCAAATGATGAATATTAAAAACAATGAACAATTAGAGGCGGGTGTGTAACTATGTATACGTGTATGTAGTTGAGCGCAAGGCTGCGACAAGCTTGTAAGTCAAATGATATTTCTTACTTGTTACCAAGTCGATTGTGCTCTGAGCCTGGTTGGTGGTGTTGTTCGACTTGTAAAGTCTGAAATTTATACAATTTTATTTTTTTTTTGGAAATTTTTTATTTTCTTTAATTTAATTTTAATTTTTCTTTTTTTTGTAAGGCTTTCAGCTTTTCCTTTGTACATTAGTCATCGCCTTGTACAACTGTAAGCTGTCACCAGTCAGCGGGTCATTTTCATTTTCATTGGTGTGGCCTTATGTTTTGGTATTATACATATATAGGTATATTTGTATATGAAGAAGCAGAGTAGGAGCAAATGTACCAAAAAAAAAAAAAAAACAAAAAAGTGTGAATAATTAAAAGGCAACAAGACAACGGTTGCTAGTCGATGGACTAGATAGGCAGGTTTCGTAGCAAAAAAAAAAATGATAATAAAAAGAAATGTAAAATGAAGAAGAAAAATGCATCAGGCAGCTCAGAGTTCAAGGCGGTTTGTGTATTGCTGTGTCCCTGTACAGCAACTGAAACTTTAAACTGACAAATTTTTGCAGATTTTTTCTTGTTTTTGCTTCATTTTAATTTTTTTTTTCTAACTTTCCTACCATTTTATCCCAATTGGGCTATCCTTGATGACTGATATCGCTATTTCATGTCCTCTTATCGTCCTTGTGGGTACAGTTGTTGACCTCATCTTCAATTCGACATCTGTGCTGCTGCTTTTATCTTTAACTCAAGGCGGGTTTATTAGTTTCCTTACCGTTCGCTTTGTTGTGTTTTTGTTTTAAAATGTATTTATTTTTGTAATGAGTTTAGAATTCGTTGTTGTTTTGCTTAAAGTGAGCGAAAAATGTTAGAAGAGGAAGTAAATGTTGAAGGTATAAGCTTTTGGTCAGTAGAAGGATCTACCATATGTTGGTTAGATTCGGTTGAAGTAGTTGCTTGGCTTCAACACACTTAGCCCCTCAACGGACCAATCAACCATTTTATTAGCCCCACCTGTGAGTCAAACCAAAGTGCGAATTCGTACCTTTGCACCCTTAAGTTTCCGAAAGTTGTCGCTCTGTGAGGTTGCGACTTATTCCTCCAAAGTTTGGCGCACTAGAAAAAGGTTCGGGGTATTTCGTCTTCTTTTACGCCATGCTGAACCACATTACCCTAGTAATATTGCAAGAATTGAGACCTTAGATGCTGAGCCCGGCTTCGACATTGACCCAGATCCGCCACCCTCTTTTAGACCGTTGGACGATCTAAGGGCGTACCCTGCTTTGCATTGTTCCCCAAGTTTTGTGAGCTTCCGCTCTGTCGGCTTTTTCTGAAGAGTGCCGGTTTATTTTTGTCGTTCGTTTTTGTTTTTGTTAAAATTTAGATTTTTTGATTCGCTCATGATCCCACGAGTAGCGAAGAAGGGAGCAGTGCAGAGATCCACCTTAACCGGTTAAGGCCATGAGTACATCCTGATGTGACCTGGTTCCAAGAGGTTCCGTTGGAGAATGGGCTAATTAGGAGCCCCCAGCTCTCAACCAGGCTGATCCTCGGCACTGAAACGCGAAGCACCTAGATGGAGCCCCACCCCAAAGCACGTTCAAGAACCATTTCTATGTGGCACAGCTATTGAGAAGCATAAGCATAGATAAGACCATGAGTACATCCTGATGCGACCAGGTTCCAGGAGGCTCCGTTCGATACTGGACTATTTATGAGCCCCCAACCAGGCTGATCCACGGCACGGATACGCGTAATACCCTGATACAGCCCCACCGAACACCACAATCAAGAACCACTTTTATAGGACATAGCTATCGAGAAGCACACGCATAGAGGACTGATACCTGAGCTCTGCTGGATACCCACGTACGGGATTGGAGCTAAATTACCTATCGGCACCCTCGGAAAGGGTTAAATAGTCCGTCCTTTCGGGTAGACGGAATTTTCTTCTTAAAGATGTCCATTTAGATACAAACTGTAGTCTTACCTCAGCATTCTCATAATACCAGTAGGAAGTACATTCCAGAGATTCGCTGAAGCTATCGTAGTGAGACAGTCGAAGACATGTTTTTAAAGAACTTGTGTCGCGCAGATATCAAGTGTGAACAGTGGCAGCGATAGTGCTTAATAGTCCCCTCCTCTTCTTCGTCCCTACACCTGCGGCAAAAATCATTGGAGTGATCGCCCATTATTTTCCCATGAGTCACCATTAAACAGTGTCCAGTTATTATGCCAGCCGTTCGCCAGCCAGGCTTCGGCCATAGCTGTTTGGTCATGTTGCATGTGATCTCGTTCAACCAACTTGAGTCAGCTTTCTTGGTTAAGGCCAGTTTAAGCATGTGCTTTGCCGCGGACAGAGGGAAACCAGCATCGTGTACATGTCTTATCGTGGGTAGAGGGGTTTCTTCCGGTGTTCAGGTACCCAGACAATGGCAGTACTATTTAGATTTGATTTGAACACTCACTCGGCGACATACATGGTCGTAAAGAGTTCCACTTTGAAAACGTTGCAGTGTTCTGTCAGTCTTATGCTCATGTTTAGTGAGATCTTGGGAGAATAAATTCCGCAGCACTTCTTGGGCAGCAGTGATGTCAGCCTTTATTCTTTCGAGGACATCAGCCAGCTGGGCAGTGACACCTTCCCAGTTAAATCCCAACCTTCTTTTCCACATCCCGGAGCTTTGCGGCATTCTCGTTACAATCTGACTTAATTTTAATTGAGACCTAACCTTGAACCACTAGTGTAGAGGTCTTTGTTACAGGTCTGGATATTGTAGCCAGACCCGACCCCAGCATACCAAACGTATGCCCTACGTATGTGGAGAGTCTCCGCACGACGCTAACCACCTCTACACATGCCTCTTTAAGCCGACACATCTAACCCCCTTTGGTCCAATCCCGTCGAAACAGCACGTTTTCTGAACCTCCCTTTAGATAACCTCGGCGACTTAGATTGATTAAGCCTGTCCTAAGCGGAGTTAAGGAACCGCTACAAGAACAACAACAACAACAGGTCTTTGTTACCTCACTAAGAGTCTTGGTATTTTAGTTGCGTGTTTTGTACTGTAGGGTGTTGAGTGGTTGGTTGTAAAGAACCACCAAAATTGACTACTGTGGCCGAATATATTGAAGCTTCCTCTCTTTTCGGCGTGGCCCATGGTTCCACACAGGTTAGTTTTCGCTTCTTGTGTTGTAGAGTATTTAGTGGTCAATTGTAAAGAACCACTGTGGTCTTGAGCTCTTTTAAGCAGAGCAGTGTTTAGGATTGTCAACGAATTTATCTAAGAAATACTTGTAACCGGAAGTTAGTCTTCCGGTCTCTTTTTGCACAGATTTGTTGAAGATTCTCTACAGTCAGTTGACTTGCTTGGGTCTGGCTGGTGCGAAGCGATGATGTAGGCCGTACAGTGGTTAGTTGAATAAGCATGAGACCCTTTCTCAACCGCAAACGGCTGCTCCGCTAAGCATATAGATCCCGTATGACGAATACTTAATAGCAGAGTGGATCAGGTAGTTCTTTTTATGCTCCAACGAAGCAATACTCAGACTGTTTTCTAGCTACGTGTCCATTTGAGGAGTGGGACGGTCGAAAGTTACTTTAGCTCTAACGAAGGGCTAATTATATATGCATTCAAGGCACTTTTTCTGTGGATCAAGTTATGAATGGCTCATAGTTCACACTGACACTTTGACTCACCCAACCCTCCACCGAAATGAGGTTTTATGAGGCTCTAAAGTAGATACCTATGTCACAGAAAGTCAAAGTTGTATGGACTTTTGGAAAACCTCGTTCAAATGTACGACACTGATTGCAAGCCATAGAAGACAGGGAGGTTCTGGATTAAGGGGAAAGCTTACCTTCTTATTCTCCATACTCAGATCTGTAGTTTTCGCCTCATGAATATGGAAGTTGGTAATTTTCCGGCGTTGTGTTCGGCTTCATTATGTTTGACCTTCCATTTCAAGCAGGATCCACTAAGAGAATTTAATAGAAAACAAGTTCAAGAAGATACTCAATATTCTTAAATTATTTTTATATTTTTATTTTTGCACTTCTTCTTCTTCTCCTCATGGCCAATGGCGTATTTCCTACGCTCGCTTGTTCTTTTATTTAACTGTAATTTAATAACAAGCCGCTAATTAACGTTTCACTTTATTTTGTCTTTGAATGCAATTAACGCGCGCTACGTAAAATCACAGCTTTGTCCTCATTCATCATTTCCATTGTAAAACATCTTAATGCTGCATTTTATTAATTGACTTAAGAGTTAACAGATGCAAGCGCCAAATGAAAGCAACAACGAGACTGTGCAACGAGTGGAACTGACGACAACTTGAAAGAAAAAAGTAATAAAAAACTGAAGAACAAACAGAAGATGAGCATAAAATAGAAAGACGGTGAATGGCAGAAGTGCAGAAGTGCACTCAAACACCAACTCAAAGTTGAGACACAAAGAAGTGTGTAAAAGTGGTAGCGATAACGAACGAGGAAACAGAAGGCGGTGAGATGACGAAAACTCTTGTTGTATTTTTGTGATGAAAGCGTAAGTTAACTGGCAGCAAATGGTTGTGGATTAAAAAAAAAACAAAAAACAAAAAAAAAAGATTAAAATAAAGCACAACAAGACACACTTCCACTTGTCAGGGAGATACGTAAAGGGACATCGATGTCGAGAGATAAGCTAGCATGAGGGCGTGGGGCGCCTGCAAGAGAAGTCACATTCTACACTACTTGAGTTTAATAAAAGCAATACAAAAGCAAAATGAGACTTCTATGCTTGCAGAAGGGAGCCACGGAAGAAAGCTACCGAGGGGCGCAATAACAACAAATTAATAAAAGCGAAAGTTGTCTCATTTTGAATGTGGTTGCGTCTGTAGGGTATATATCAACTCATTACCTCGTAGTACCAGCTGTCTGGAGAGTACTAGACATGAAGGGCACCATCCAGCAACATATGCAACAACCGTTGGACGGCCCGGTTTACAAACAAGCACTGAACGCCATTCATCAGGAGTCAGTCAACACCTTCAAAGACTCTCTTGCCGTGAATGGCGTGCTCGGAGAAAAAGTACCACCTCTTGCAGACAATGAGATCGAGCTGCCTCGAGAGACCCGCGTGACAATGGCACAATTTGGGTCTGGATAATGTAGCAGGTTAAACTGCTACTTATCCAGACTCGGCCACAGCACACCCAACGTATGACCTGCAACGTGTGGACTACCTCTTCATACATATGTCACCTTAAGTCGACACATCTAACTCCCCTCTCCCTCTGGTCCGATTCCATCGTAACAGCACGTTTCCTAGACCTCCCATTAGAAGAACTCCGCGACTTAGATTGATTAAGCCTGTCCTAAGTGGGGTTAAAGTAGCCGCTACAACAACAACAACAACCATTATCGTATGACTATTTCATGCCTGAAAAATAACACCACCTCAAATCCATGACTTTGACGTCAGCTATCTTCGATTGACCAACCAGCAGTAGGGTCCCAAAATTACGCAACCTTACCCTGCTCAAAGCAGAACAGTCGCATAAGACATGGGTGATCCTCCTTGCAGCTTCTGCAGCATCTTCTATAGAGAGCCCCTAGTTTTTCTGCATGGCTCCAGGGTAGGCTTCTCATACCCTTTCTCTTACGCCACTGACAAGCGACAACTTTAAAGCTGCTCTGCAACCATCCGGCATCCTTGCAGGTGGGAGGAGTTCCGGGGTTCGCCCATGATGACGTTTGCAAAGACTGCCTTTACCCACCTCCACGGATCCCATGAAATTGCTCCGGATTCGTTTCTCCTGTCTAGAAGTCCTAAGAGAATTCTGTCCTTTGCGACTTGGTTTTTTCGATGAAGGGTGTTGCTCCTCTACAGACCTCGGTCTCTTAGACGAGACTTCCCGTCTGTTCACTGCCGCAACGAAGTCTACTTTGAAGTTGGGTAGTAGGGGTTTCGCCCTCTCTACCGCCTCCTTACCGCTTTGTGGTAGCGTTTATATAGGGATTCCCTCATACTTTTTTAGTGTCCTTACGGCCTACCGTTTTTCAGCGTGAGAGGTCTTATCTTATACTCTTTGTCCATAGTGGGGCGGCTCGTAGTTACCTTCGCTACCTACCCTCCTCGGTTGGGTTTTGTGTGGTTACTTGCCACCAGGTCGTGAGACCCCTGTCATCGTAGAAGTCGGCTTCGTGACCGTGCCGGCGTTTGATGGGCCTCCCGCACGTTCGGACTTAGATTGATCCGTCTTTGCCGTCGTAGTCACTATGGGATCTCATGGTTATCTGTGAAATCATGTGAAAACAGGGAGACCATGCGAGGGTTGGCACCCACCCTTATGAGGTAAGGTGCTCAGTGTCAGATCCAGTGCTAACAACAAGAGTCTTCTCAATTGTACCTACACCATCAACTCAATGACGACCAGATCGGAACGTACTACGAGGCCTGTCAGGGTTTTAACGAGACGGAGAAATTTCTGCAGAGTATCACCCCTGCATACTCAGATAACAGAATGCCACAATCACCAGTTCAAAACGAAAGAGTCAGAAAACAGAGGGAAAAACAGATGAAGAGAGAGTCCGTAGATGGCAAAGATCAAGCCAAATGGGATCAGTTCACCATACTTCATCTGTGCCTCACAAGTGAGGTACACAGTGCCATCACGTTAAGGGAAAGCAGGGGATTGGTAGAGAGAGAGGTGGAAAAGCATCGTTTTCGACAGGCTAAGTGCCCGTCATGCTGAGTTTATTTCAGAGTTTCCATTTTAAATACTACAGTACAAACTACCACATGCAGAAATTAAAAACACATATCTATGTATGTATTAAAGTGTATAGGTATGTTTATGTGTGTGACATTAATTTGAAAAATCCATCACAGCCGAGTGTTTAGTGCATTTAAATGCATCATTAACTTTTGCGATTTACCAGAGAGTGCATGGCAATTTATTTTACACCCTACTAAAGTTCAACAAATAAATACACAGACACACATACGCACATACACATAAACATGCTGCAGTACTTTGCGCGCTTAAGTGAATCAAAAGGAGAAGCGAGCAAGTAAAACGACTTAATATGTATATAAATAAATAAATAAAAAAACAATAAATGACAGCAAGCAGAGTACAAATGCAATCAATAAACAGCGTTGTGAAAGTAAAAATAAATAAATAAAAGCATAAAGTAAGGGGTAAAATAAGAAAAGTAAAAAAAGAAAAAAAAAATTGGAAGCAAAAACAAACAAAAAAAAAAATGACACAACAAAGCACAATCGCTGAACAGTTGTCACTGAAAAGCTAACAAACAACACTAATGATAGCATACACGTATAAAACAAGAACAACAACTGTAAAAATGACAAATAAAATGAATGTGATAAAAGCAGGTAGTGGCTTGCTAGCTGCCTGCTAGCTGCTCGTGGACATATAATACAAAAAAACAAAAGGTTGTAAAAACAGCTAGCACAATAACAACAACAACAGCAACAATAACAGACCGTCAGACATTACAATAAACATTGAGTGCATTTTCAACAGCAGTGCTAACAGCCAAGTCAGCAATATTTCATAGACACCCGGGCGTATGAGTTATTTTTTTTCTTCGCTTACTTTTACTGCATGTGTTTGTGTGTGGGTTTGTGCGCTGCATTGCAGGTTTTGTGCACTGCAGTCACACTCGCTCAGCTTAGCTCACTGTCTCACTGTTGTTGCACATTTTTCATGCTTAACGTTGGTGGTGTCGTGCGGCACAATGTGGATTTGCTACCAGCTGTGCTCCGCTCTAAGTGCATATTCGCGTACTCATCATCATCATGTTTATTGTTTTTGTTGTTATTGTTGTTGGAAGGACACCTATGCCATTGAATGTGTCCATATACTTATACATATGTGTGTGTATAGCAACAATAAATGCACTTTTACTCACTCATGCACTCAATTTGGGATTTTTTTTTTACCCACTAGTGTGGGTCTTTTTTTTATTAAAATTTAAACATTTTTCTAACAAACTCAAAAAAAAAAAAATAAAAAAATTAAAAAAATGGAAAAAAATTAAAAAATAAAAAAAAAAAAAATTAAAAAATTAAGAAAAAAAAATTAAAAAATTTAAAAAAAGAATTTAAAACAAAATATGTATATAAATAAATATGTAACAATTCACAAAAATTATATTTTTCTCCAGTTATAAATTGTACTAAAGTTTATTTTACTAGTTTAATGTTATATAAATTCAGTTTAAACAAATAATAAATAAATTTTTCAATTTTCCGATTTAGATTTTCTCTAATTTAAATTTTTTCTAAGAAATGTTTGCGATTTCTATAACAAACTCAAAAAAAAAAATAAAAAAAAAAAAAAAAAATTAAAAAATAAAAAAAAATATTAAAAATAAAAAAACTCAAATATTTAAAATAAAATATGTTTATAATTAAAATATGTAACAATAAACAAAAATTATATTTTTCTCCACTTGAAATCGTACTAAAGTTTATTTTACCAGTTTAAAAATTTTTATAACAAACTCAAAAAAAAAAAAATTAAAAAATGAAAAAAAATTAAAAAAAAAAATAAAAAAATAATTAACAAAAAAAAAAACTTAAAAACTTTTCAAAAAAAATTTAAAAATTTAAAAAAGAAATTTTAATTAAAATATGTTTATAATTAAAATATGTAACAATAAACAAAAATTATATTTTTCTCCAGTTAAAATTGTACTAAAGTTTATTTTAGCAGTTTAATGTTATATAAATTCAGTTTAAACAAATAATAAACAAATTTTTTCATATTCCTGATATAAATTTTCGCTAAGCTCGCAAAAGTTTTTATAACAGACTCAAAAAAAAAATAAATAAAAAGAAAAATATTAAAAAAATTAAAAAAAAAATTAAAAATTTTTAAATAAAAAATGTATATAAATAAATATGTAACAATAAATAAAAGTAATATTTTTTCCAGTTAAAAATTGCATTAAATTTTATTTTAGTGTTATATTGTTAGACTTTCTTTTGTTTTTTTTTTTCATACAGTCTTATGAAAAACCGTTATTTGCAAGTATGAAATTCCCCAAAAAATAAAAAAAAATAAGTGCACACAATTCGAATACCCCTAGTGCCTATATTTCGATACATATGTATGTATATTTCTGTACAACACTTTTATATTATTTCTGTTGAAATTATTTTCATAGTGACTTTTGTTCAGTTTTTGTCCTGCACTACGAGTCATCATCAGCTTTGTGCAAGTTGTGCTTTTTTAAGTCTTCAAAATTGTTTTTTTTTATTTGTTTTTGCCTTGACTTCAAATTGCTCAGTTTGTTGGAAAAACAAAAGGGAATCATTTTCAATTTTGATTGCTTTTTTATCTTTGCTTTTGCTTTTATGCGTCCTTGTCCATGTCCATGTTCCACTAATGAAATCAGTTTTATTTTCTCTACGCTCGGGTGAATAGCTCAGTTTGGTAGATTAATTTGTAAGCATAATATTGTCTTTAAAATTCACTTGCTTCCATTGCCATGAAAAAGCGTTCGAAATGTTTAGTAAAACTAATAAAAAATGAAGTATGAAATATATTTATATGCATGTAAATGCTGTAATAATAAAATTTAATTTTTGTTGCATAATTTAAGAATAATAATGCATATACAAACATATAAAGTCATAAGACACAATTTACCAACCAACACCTCACTGGCCTATCACTTTCGCACATAAATAAGCTGGCAATTAACAACTTGACAGCACTCCCTGTTATTCGACATTAAAGAAAGAAATCTTTATAATCTCAACTTCCTACATATTTTTTATTCTGACGACAATTCTAATAAAAATTTCTAAAAATTTCTACAGCAATAACGAAATAAGATAAAAATCTTTAAAGAAACTTTTACAGCTGAGCAACTAAAACTTTTCCGCAATTTTGAAACCTAATAAGGACATTTACAAATGCTCATATGAAACTCGAAATATTTGCATGTACATATACACGTATGTGTATCATTTTCTATACTATTTTCTATATGTATATATATGGTATTTGTGTCATCACTCAAGTAAAACTTTGAAAAATTAATGTGCTAATGCATATTCATGATATGTATATTACGTGAGATATTTACATAACTGTACGAGTATAAAAAAAAATTTACAAACTCACATATGTATATACTTGCACATATATACCATATATATGTAAAAAATAATATTTGTTTAGCTTTAATTTAATGCTTTGTCTACATGTAAGAATAATTTCTTAAAGCAAATTCACCACAATTTGTACAGAAAATTGTTAACTTGCCAAGAATCCTTATTAAAGATTATAAAAGTTTGTGGTTTACACACACACACACACACACACACACAGAGCGATAGAGCGCCCATGTGTAGCAACGAAGACATCAGCGCATTTTGGACATTTATAGAGACAAAAATTCAAGTTTATGATTTTCACCAGGCCAGGGCAGCCAAGCGTCTGTGAAGCGAGCATAAAGTGTGCACATAATTTTTTATCTGCCAATAAAACTTGAAACACGAACCAAAACCGCAAACTTAAACCAAAAACCCAAAATGCAAAAAAAAAAAACAAAAACAAAAAACAAACGCGCAAGAATCTCTCGAAAGCAGCGTAACGACGATAAAGATATAAAGTGAAACCAAACAACCAACAATCTAACCACACAACGAACGTAGTGAACAAATTCGAATAGTAGTTATATCGATATATATACCTATATATATATATACTCATAATATAGTATAACATACACATACACTTGCTTGTATTCCGCATAGATATTCGTTGGTAAAGTGAAAGTAAAACTTAGAAAAGCAGTTATCTGGTTGTCATAGCAGGACATTGAAAGTGGTTTGCTGGCTGTGATGATGCTGACTGTTTGCTTTAGCGTCAAGTATGTGGCGGCAATCTCAGTGAAAATCCAAAATCGTTTAGTTGTTATTACCAAGGCGTATTGCAAGCAGAAGTTGGGTATATTTGCTTTTGTCAAATATGTGGTGACAAATGCCCAAGTACATATATATAATATTTTAAGTGTTTAGTTTTTACTAACTTTTAATTTTGCTCGTATTTTATAAAATTCACAATTAAGTAAAATTAAGTAAAAGCGACCCTTTTCTCTCATATCAATAATTGGTGCAGTTAATTTTCACTCTAATAAAGTTACGTATACGCCATGTACCTTACAAAAGTCTGTTGTGGTAAAAAGTAACAAAAAATATGTAATTTTCGTTGAAAATACGCCGATAATATTTTAAATATATAAAACGCAATATTTGCTATTTTATAAAATTTTATTAGTTAATTCTATGTTTCAAAAAAAAAATAAAATAAAATTTTATATGAGTATATTGCAACTTCAATAGGTGTAAAAAAAATATAGTAACACATATTTCTTCGTTCATGCCATTTCAATATGCAGCTATAATCATTTTATATATTTTTTCTTCATATACATATACACATTTATATGTATTACATATATATACAACACATTATATGCATAGTTACATTGTAGTCTCGCATAACTGCTGCTCTGCAGAATACAGTAATAAATGCATAACAACGCAGAAAAGTGTATTGAATGTGCAAGTATAATCGAATGGGTGGCAGTTTGATTTTATATATTGCTAAAAAATTATCTTACAATGCAGTTATAGGTATTGTAATAAAAATATATACCATAAACCTTGTGCAAAATTCCAGAAAAAAATGTTGGTTCTTAAAGTTAAACGAAGTGTAAGCTTAAAAGGCCGGGGGGAGGGAGATAGTATAGTGCGCTTGGCGTAGTTAAATTGAAATTGTTGGGCACTGTGGAATGGTGTTATTGTAGAGAATTTGGATTTTTAAAATATCCAATATTTTTCTCTTGGTATATTTATTGTTAAGGAAGTTTATCTTTGACGTTTAATATTGAATTTTTTTTATACTTTTTATACAAAAGTTTCCTAAAGTTTCTAAATTTTTGTTCAATGAGTAATTTTTTTTTTAATTTTTTTATGATTAATTAATTTTTTAATAATAAAAATAATAATTAAAATGACATAGAACGGGATGTAGTACAGTGCGCTTTTTTACGTTTTATATGAAAATTTCCTAATAATTATGAATTCTCAACTGGAATTTAAAAAAAAAAGTTTTAAAATTAAAAAAAAATATTTTTTTTTGAATCTTTTTGTGATTAATTAGTAATTATAGAGTAAAATCGAATATAAAATGTGGGAGCATATATTTTTTAATAATAAAAATATTATTTTAAAGAACACGGTACGGGAGGCAGTACAATGCGTTTTTTTATGTTTTATATGAAAATTTCATAATAATTATGAATTCTCAACTAGAATTAAAAATAAATATGTTTTAAATAAAAAAAATATTTTTTAAATTTTTTTATGAGTAATTAACTCTGTAATTAAATATAAAATGTGCGAGTACATATTTTTTAATAATAAAAATAATTCCTAATAATTATGAATTCTCAACTAGAATTAAAAATAAATAGTTTTAAAATTGAAAATATATTTTTTTTTAATTTTTTCCTATGAGTAATGTACTCTGTAATCGAATATAAAATGTGCGAGCGATTTTTTAATACGAAAAATAATAATTAAAATGACACAGGACGGCAGGCAGTACAGTGCGCTGTTTTTTACGTTTTTATATGAAAATTTCCTAATAATTATGAAATCTCAACTAGAATTAAAAATAAATAGGTTTTAAATTAAAAAAAAAAAGATATTTAAAAAAGATTTTTTTTAAGTAATTAACTCTGTAATCAAATATAAAATATGCGACAATATATTTTTTAATAATAAAAGTAATTCCTAATAATTATGAATTCTTAACTAGAATATAAAATAAAAAGTTTTCAAATTTTTTTACGTTTTACATGAAAATTTCCTAATAATTATGAATTCTCAACTAGAATTAAAAATAAATAGTTTTAAAATTAAAAAAATATATTTTTTTAAATTTTTTTAATAATTAATTTACTCTATAATGGAATATAAAATATGCAAGCATATATTTTTTTAAATAAAAATAATAATTTAAGGCACGGCAGGTGATACAGCGTATAGTATTCTGTTATGAAATATAAATATAAATATTTTTTAATAATAATAAAATTAATATTAACTTATTATTTAATTTTTTTTAAGTTTCTTATATTAATATAATTTTTAATATAATTTAAATTTTATACATAAAATTAAATTTAAGCCCAATTCGATTTTAAGCACATGCCATGCCACCCTTCTAAAGCTTATTACACACCGTGTACCATAATTGCGGCACATTCTTGTGCCAAGCGTGTCTACACTATTGTGTCTTTCAATTTACCCCATTTTACTTTGTGATTACTTTTCTGCCTCATAAGTATTTAAGTAAAGCGTTATATTACTACAAAACAAAGACGCCACTTTTACTATATAAACTCAATAATACTGTAGTGCGGAATAAGAAGAAGAAGAAGCAGCAGCATGTAATGGTGACATTTAGTAGAAATGCTCAGCAAGAAAAATAGAAAATATATAAAAGAAAAAAAAAATAAAAATAAAAAAAAATTTATAAAAAAAAGAAAAATAATAAAAAAGTGAGCATAAAAATTAATGAAAAGATGCATAGAAATGTGATTATCCACAAAGAGAGAGCAACATACATTTTATATAAATATATATAAAAATATACCTACGAATATATACATAAATAATATAGGTAAGTGGAAATGTAGGTCAGTATGTTGTCTTTATCTGTTTTACGCTTCCATCAAGTGAAAAGCAAAAGAAGAAATATAAAAAATTTTTTTTTTTCAGGCAATTATCCATATTAGAAAGTAGTATTTGTATTGTTTTATACAAAGCTTAGCCGACGTTTTAAGGCTAATCACCATTTATGTCGAACCAAAAGCATAATTCTAAGAATTATTATTGTATTTATCACTACTCTCACTTTCTTTACTTGTTTTTGTATACACTTATACTTGCCATACCATAACGACCTACTCTACAGGCCTCAATCCTATTCTACTTTTCTTTAACTTATTAATAAGTGGTGTATTTATTTTTAGAATTAACCTTTGCCAACGGGTAACTTTAGTTATGTACATACGAGTATGTACCATTAGTTCTTTAGTTTTCCTGCCAACTAAACTGCAACACCGTTGTCTGTGGAGAGAAAAAAAAAAAACGTAGTAATAATTTACTTAAATTCAGGTCATCCTTGTCAAATGCTCGTATGCTGTCACAGACAGCCATAGGCATTTAAATTCTTTTCATTATGCGTGTATGTATGCATGTATGGCTGCAAACATGTGCGCATACGAGTATGTGTGCATATTTGCTTAAGTTTATTTACATAGCAGTTAAACTGTGTCTTTGCTCTGAGACTTATATTCTATTTAATAAGCACTGAGGGCAGATTTGACATCATTTGCAGTTAAACAAAAGAAAACTAAAGAATTATTTAAGTACATACATCTTTATATATTTACGTTCAGCAGAATCTACAATGGAAAGTCTATGTACATGCATACATATATATTTATTTATGAATTTAGAACTGTACGCGCAGTGAGTTTTAAATTTTATGACATTTTTTCTAAGTGCATGTGGATTAAACTGTGATAAAATCCAATTTTCGATGGAATTTAAGCAATATATGAATGGTTTTTTGCTTTTCCTAAATTAAAAATATTATTTTCGAGCAGAAAACAAGAACTTAAATACAATAATACCCAGTGCGTGACGAGCACAGAATTCATAGAACGTAGCTCAGACAGTCTAATAATAATAAAATAAAATAATATAAAATAAAATAAAATAAAATAAAATAAAATAAAATAAAATAAAATAAAATAAAATAAAATAAAATAAAATAAAATAAAATAAAATAAAATAAAATAAAATAAAATAAAATAAAATAAAATAAAATAAAATAAAATAAAATAAAATAAAATAAAATAAAATAAAATAAAATAAAATAAAATAAAATAAAATAAAAAAAAATAAAATAAAATAAAATAAAATAAAATAAAATAAAATAAAATAAAATAAAATAAAATAAAATAAAATAAAATAAAATAAAATAAAATAAAATAAAATAAGATAAAATAAAAAATACAAAATAAAAAATAAAAAATAATCAAATAAAATAAAATAATATAAAATATCATAAAATAATTTAAAATAAAATAAAATAATATAAAATAAAATAATATTAAATAAAATAAAAAATACAAAATAAAATGAAATCACATAAAATAATGTAAAATAAAATAAAATAAAATAAAATAAAATAAAATAAAATAAAATAAAATAAAATAAAATAAAAAAATAAAATAAAATAAAATAAAATAAAATAAAATAAAATAAAATAAAATAAAATAAAATAAAATAAAATAAAATAAAATAAAATAAAATAAAATAAAATAAAATAAAATAAGATAAAATAAAAAATACAAAATAAAAAATAAAAAATAATCAAATAAAATAAAATAATATAAAATATCATAAAATAATTTAAAATAAAATAAAATAATATAAAATAAAATAAAATAAAATAATATTAAATAAAATAAAAAATACAAAATAAAATGAAATCACATAAAATAATGTAAAATAAAATATAATAATATAAAATAAAATAAAATAAAAAATACAAAATCAAATAAATTAAATTAGTATAAAATAAAATAAAGTAAAATAAAAAATACAAAATAAAATCAAATAAAATAAAATAATATAATATAAAATAAAATAAATTCAAATAAAAAAATAAAAATTAAATAAAATAAAATAATATAATATAAAATAAAATAAAATAAATTCAAATAAAAAAATAAAAATAAAATAAAATAAAATAAAATAAAATAAAATGAAATATTGCATTTCAAAGTAAAATAAAAAATGAAAAAAAATAAATAAAATAAAAATATTATATTCGAGCAGAAAACAGGAACTTAAATAATACTCATTGCGTGAGAAACCTAGAATTCATGGAACATAGCTCAGAGAGTCTAATAAAAACATGCCAAAATATCCCTTAACTTGTTGAAAAATAATAATCCACTATTTTTCCATTGAATTGTAGGCTTTAATAACTATAGTAAGAATAATCCTTTTAAAGCCTAATAGGATTCACCCTTTCTAGACATTTTGGCATATACCATTGTCTCGAAGAATAAGTGGTTATGTTTGCCGTAGAGGTCTTAAAGTAAATTATATTATTTTAACATATTTAAAAATGTTTTTTCGCAATAAATGTCTGTGCGTAAATACATAATTGGCACAGAATTCAATGCAAAATTTTCAAAAAAAGTCCAAGTGAAAGAATTTTTTATTAAATTTACAGCATTTATTAATATGTAAAAATACTTGCATTTATAAGGAAATATTTTTATATAAATACTCACATACTTATTCTTGTTATAAGTAAATATTTATTTTTCTTTCTCTGCGTCTTTTACCACTAGAGTGAAATCATTGAAAGGGAAAACGCGCTTATTGACGCGTAAATAAATGCAGTAAGGCGCAAACTACGAAGTTAAAGTAAAAGCAAACCAACAAGAACACACACCCACATACATACATAAATACACATACACATATTTTATACACCCATAAAGATTTGCGGCTTTGCACAAGTCACATATTAAGCGAAATCGAAAGCGAAACCCAGCAAAATGCTAACCAACGTTGTAAACCACAGCTGAATGTGAACGAAGCGAAAAGTGAATGCACTTTGTGGTGGGCGTAAAAAGGAAAAATATCAACGGTTATAAGAGAATGAGAGGCAAAAGTAAACTGCAAATGTGGCAATATTGTTGGCACATTGCTGTACTCCTGTTGCTGCTACATACTTTTCGCATTTGCATATCGGCTGTGTAATATGTCAGCTCAGCTGAAAAGAACATGATGATGATGATGTTGTTGTTGTTGCTGTACTTGTTGTTGTTTGTAATGTTTCAGCAAAGATAAGTTGCATTTAGCATAACACAGCACAGCACAGCATAGCATAGCATACAAATATATGTAAATATAAATATTATTTTATGTGTTGCAAAAGCATTGAAAATATATAAACGTATGGTGGAAGCTTGTGTGTGTTAGTGTATAGCAATAAAGCGCAATATTTCTATATTTTTCAGAATTTTTAGTGCCTTTTACCGCCTTTGCTTTGGCTTCCATTGAAAGGAAATAAATTTTTGTATAGTTGCATGACATATATTTAATACATACATATATGTAAGTATGCATATTGGCCTGCCCATTATAGTCAAAGTTAAATTCATATATCTATAAAGTATCAGCTAAGTTTAAGGCTGAGAACTCAGAAATGTTTTTTAATAACAAAAATTAAATAAAAAATAAAATAAAATAAAATAAAATAAAATAAAATAAAATAAAATAAAATAAAATAAAATAAAATAAAATAAAATAAAATAAAATAAAATAAAATAAAATAAAATAAAATAAAATAAAATAAAATAAAATAAAATAAAATAAAATAAAATAAAATAAAATAAAATAAAATAAAATAAAATAAAATAAAATAAAATAAAATAAAATAAAATAAAATAAAATAAAATAAAAT
>JAWMAG010000065.1:6887500-6907500 GCA_037013455.1 Ceratitis rosa
GATTTTGACACTTTTTACTACTCCTTTTTCTTTAACAAATTTTGCTTATGCCTGTTCGAGGTATATGAATAGCAGAAAAGTGGAGAAGAGTTCGTCGGCGGAAGGCATATTGAACTAAATTGAACCCTGCAGGGTTAATATTTTTTAATACTAAAAAAAAAGGGAATAATATTTTTTTTCAAAAAAAAAAAAAAAAAAAAAAAAAAAAAAAAATTAATAAAAAGTACCATAAAGCTGACCTATATAGTTCAACAATTCGTTTGCGTAAATAAAACAATGAAATAAATCAATGGAATTGTTATGCTATAAAATTGGTTGTATTTACATAACATATACATACATGTATATAAAATATATAAATATAAATTTATTATTTTTATTTTTTTTTGTCAAACCAGTAACGTTTATATATTTTGGAAACTTTGCGATTTCAGCACAAAAATTCCGTTCAACCGTTTACAGATTTTTGAATTTATTGACAACATATTTCAATAAAACAATTTCCAAATAGCACTTGCTATATTTATATGAATTTGATTTATTAAATTGTTTCTTTTGTTTCTTTTCAGGTGGGTACTTCGATATTTCATTTGGCATTTGGCATACAATAAATACAGATGTATATACACGTATGTATACTGTAGAAAGTATTTCTACACATATGAATGTCTGATTTCGCAGAATTTATTTGACTTTTTGTCGTTGGCGCACTAGGAAATTGTCAATATCAGAAAAGCGCATTGAATATTTGGTGAGTGAATTCAACTGGAATTGATTTTTTTTTTGCTATTTACATACACGTACGTATATATATGTATTCACATACATACATGTGTGTTTTTTTATTACTGTTGCATCACTAAAGCTATTTGTGCCGGTGACATGGAAAATGAATTGACAATCGTCGAGCTGTCTCTGTTTCGGTTTTGTTATTTTTAGGCGATTATGATTTTTGAAAACAATGCTTGTGTTGCTATTGTTAGAAAAAATTATGTACAAAAAAAAAAAAACAAAAAAAAAAACAGAAATATAAATAAATAAAATTCCCTTAATTTTCAATTCAGTCAATAATAAATATATCGGATAATACAACTAAATATATATCATATATATTTCCCACTCGTACTTATTTCTACAGCCTTTTTTGCCAAAATCCTATTTATTTTAATTAAGATATCTATTTATTTAAAATCTCCCATGGGCTATGAAAATTAG
This sequence comes from Ceratitis rosa, assembly GCA_037013455.1. Classification (NCBI taxonomy): domain Eukaryota; kingdom Metazoa; phylum Arthropoda; class Insecta; order Diptera; family Tephritidae; genus Ceratitis; species Ceratitis rosa. The sequence continues at coordinate 6,888,716 of JAWMAG010000065.1, forward strand.
TACTTTTTATGCTTTACGTGTATTTTTCAAACAAAAATCTTGCGGCACAAATATGAATATTGAGGAAAAAAAAATACTGTAACATTGTAACATGGCAACATTAATAATCCATTCAAGGCTGTTTCTGAGTTATTTAGTTATTGTTTTTAGTTTTTGATTTTTCAATTTGAGCTTTAGATTGAAGTGTACGAAACTTACAACATGCAAACATACATATATACGAGTAAATAAGTGGAAATATGAAGAGTTAACTTTTATACATTTCTTCACATATGAAAGATGTATGTATGGTATGTATGAAGAGGTCTGCAGGTGAAACCTCGAAAGCACAAAAAACACGGAAACATTTTTGTTCAACTACCTGCTTGTTTTTACTTACAATCATTTGATTAGTATGTACACGTACATATGTATGCATATGTGTTTGTGCGATTGTAAATTTGCTTGCGTGCAATTTAGAGTTCGAAATATATATTTACATGCATACATACATACATGCAACTAAATAAATTTAGCTTGCAAAACTTTACTGAAACTTTTCCCTTACATTTTACAAACTTTGCATCAGCACTCAACTAATTTTTGTGATGAATTCTTGTTTATGGGTACTACATACATATATGCAGTGTTGTCCCTGCAGGAAAAAATTAGATTAGTATGCTAAATCTCTATTTACCATAAATACTAGTATTTTGAAGACGACAAACTACTATGATTAGTTTGTTGTAAACTAGAATTATACTAGTATTTAAAGTACAAAAAATATACTAGTTTGCTATAGACTAGTATTATACTAGTATTTAAACTACAAAAAATATTCTAGTTTGCTATAGACTAGAATTATACTAGTATTTAAAGTACAAAAATATACTTGTTTGCTATAGACTAGAATTATACTAGTATTTAAAGTACAATAATATACTAGTTTGCTATAGACTAGAATTACACTAATATTTTTTCGATAAAATCAGGACTATTTTGAAAAAATTTTAATATAAGAACTATTCTTTTGCCTACAAATTCATACCAGTTTGTCGTTTGGCAAAAAAACATAATTCCTGAGTAACTAGAAGTCTCAGGCATTTTAAGACTTGCCGCTACAACAACAACAACAACACATTATGATGGCTTTTTATATTTAAACTGTAATTAAGCTTCAAATATATAGTTCGTTTCCTTAACTAGTACGTTAAAGACTGGTCTAATGCGAACTGGTATTCAACTGGTATGAATGAACTAGTATTTTGACTACTGATAGTGGAACTGGTATTTAACTAGTATAAAACTGATGAACAGACGTGCAATTGACAGTTCGTAGTGCATCGCCGTGTTAAAAATTGCAGCTCTTTACATGGAAAATAAATGGAAGTTGTACTAGTTGCAAACTAGTGAGATTCTAGTTAACAACTAGTATTTTTCCTTTTCCCTGCTGCACACATATATGGATATGGAAATGTACATGACAAGCACTTGTTTCTTCTTTGCACATTTTCACTTGAATAAGTTTTTAGGTTTTTTTTTGGTTTTTTATTTTTTTTATTTTTTTTATTTATTTTTATTTTTTTTATTTTTTTTATTTTTATTTCTATAGTTTTCCTATCTTTTTTGTGGTGAAATTATTATAAATGATGAAAAATGAATTTTCAGCAAGCTAAAAAGGAAAGCTTGCATGTAAGTTGAGTTGAGTTTCACTTTATTATTGCAAACATATTTATTAATTAAAAATTTACATGAAAATTTAACAAGAAAATGAAGAAATGAAAGGGGGTAAAAATTCACAAATAATAGAGAAGAGAAAAAAAAATTTAAAAAAAAAATATTTTTTTTCATATTTTTGGCTACACAAACTGCAACAATCAATAATTCCACTTATGTGTATTTTTTGTTTTTAAATTTCATTCAAAAATAAATCCCAATTTCCACTCCAAGCAAGCAAGTAAGTAAGTTAGTAAGTAGTAAGTGAAGAGAACTTTCCAATTGTTTACCAATTTCCTTTGACTTCAGTATCCTTTTGCTTTAGCAATAGTCACCAGCCAGCCAGCCAGCCACCCAACAACGCTGAGTCTAACTATCGAAATATAAGCATTTTGCATTTGGCATTTTACGGAAATGAAAAATTTCTGTTTGCAACTGTAACTTCCTGAAAATTTCTTTATAAAACAATTACAACGAGCTTGTTAAGTTCAATTGTGTGGTAATGTGTGTAGTGTGTAGTGTTGTTGCTTATGCTTAAATTTTCAATGTTTAGATATTTACCATGCCATGTAAATTTACTTTTGCCCGAAAAATCTAGAGATAAATCAAGCTTCGATAACAAAATTTGTTATGTCTAAATGCTGAAAAAATTTAAAAAAATGTTTTTTGATATTCATCTGTACTTCATTAAGTATTTCATAAGGCTAGGTTATATTGGTTATGTTGGCTGTTATTCATTGCGTTGGACCTTTTCGAATATAACCCTGGTCGGCCAACTTCTCAAGCTCTTCATACTCTCGCATCTCTCTTTCTTTTTTTGTCTGCAGATGCGCCTTGCTTTCCTCTTCAGCTCTCGGTATCTATCCCACCACGCACTTGCTGTAGTCGATTGTATGATTGCAAGGTAGACAGTCTATTTTCTCTCTACTGCTGCTCCACATTCCTCATCGTACCAGCTCTTTTTCTGGCACTGCCGAAAACCAATTGTTACCGTTGTGCTATGGTCGAAGGGCAGTGAGTCAGCGCAAATTGTCTCAGCCAGCACTCACAGCCAGGAAGGTTACGTCCAAAATTCGTAATTCGGATGTGTACTATTAGCTATTTGACCCAGAAGCGTCCAAGTTCGGTCAATAGGCGGGGAATTGTCTCTCATTCGGTTAAGGCCAGACACGCAAAAGTTCCAAGACCTTTTTTTTGAAATTTTTATATGCTTCCACCTCTTAGTCCGGACCTTTTATCAACTGCTCTTGCGTCTGGCGAATGATTTTGGTGAAGAATTGGCCCGAAGAGAAGCGTGGGGAAATCATTTGCCCCAATTTTTTTGCCAAGAGTGGCAATGGTTTCTATGAGAGAGGCATAAGGATATTAATTTTGAAATGCCTAAAAGTATCCAGCCAAAGTCGGCACGGCTAAAGGCAGTACTTCTTCTTGTTTATTTTTATTTATTTTTTTTTTTTTTAATTTTTATTTATTTTTTTAATTTTTTTTTATTAATTTTAGTATATGTACGTCTTCATATATATATAAGGGAACACAATTCTAAACATATTTTTGTGTAATAACGTAAAAATTCTCCGTTATTAACCGCTAGTCGTAAACACCTGCTAAAAGCAGACTTTTTTTTTATTTAATTTATGTGCCTGTTTGTTATGTTAAGTCATACTCATGCCACGGTATATATTTATATATTTTTGTGTAGTTGTGTGACTGTCAAAAAGCTATCAATGTAACAAGTATGTACTCAAAAAGTAGTCAAATATTCACATGTGAACGCAAAAGTTGAGTTGACACCACCATATGTTGCCAGTGTGAGGCGAGTAGTAGGATGTATGAAACATTTGTAACACATATACCTATATAAGGTATACAAAAGTCACCTGTTGTTGTCAGCAGCAACATTTACTTTTTATTGGCCACTCAAATTTTAATAGCTTCAAGGAGTCGTACACACGAGTACACGCTTGCGTCGATATGTGAGCGTTTTGTTTTTGTTCTGCGAGTACTTTGTTATTGTATTAAATTTACAAAAGCCTAAAAATGTTGAAAAACAAAACTGCATGAATTTGAAACCCCATTAAACGCATTGAGCATAAAACTCTTCTACGAGGTCTGCTCGTTCAGTGAATGAGTTTAAAACAAGGTGGCCACCGAACCCGATTTTCACAAGAAAATTTCGTTCGGCGGTAATGCTTTCTCCTGCTCCGACGAATTCAACGCATGTCATGTCATATATAATTGTCGCTCTCTAATCGCTGAAACGATTTTCGGTCGAGCTCTTCCTCCGATTTCTGATACGCATCTTGATGTTTTAAGCAAATGGAGGGACCTTCAGTTTATTATCATCCACCTCTCAACGGGCGATGGAATTTTATGAAGAGATTTTATTTCTTGAGACATTGCCTGCCGGGGGAATTCTTGTAGAACAAAACTCGCATTATACCTACATTAAGAATGAATCTTAAATCTTGTGTGTTGTTCTCACAAGAGACTTTTTACAATATTTTCAACAACAGATGGGCCACTTCAATTTTGGTAAAACTTCAATTCTTCTTCCTCCAACGATTCAAAGCTCTCGAATTTCTGGTGCCCCATTTGCCTTCAAGAAAAGTTGTATAAATAAAAAATGAAGAAATTACCGCAGAAAGTGTGAATTTATTGGCCTGTTTCGGCGATTACACTAAGCTACAATACAAACATACAGACATACTCATAACATAACAAAGGAGTGTGAAAAAATTGTGCGTTGTTTGCACTTTTCCCAATGTTTTTCTGAGTCAGCAGTCTGTTTAGTTAGACATAAATTTTTGCCAGACAACAAAATTACACAATTACACAACTACACACAAACACACATATATATATTTGTATTTTCGTAAGTATGTACCACATACTCACATACCTTTCGAGGTATTTACAATGCATACATCGACATAAATTTATATTTTTGTGACTCTCAAAATGTGTTTTATTACCTTGATGTCGATGTTGTTCAAAAAAAAAAAAAGAGTTAGCTTAATTTTGAATTATGGCTATAAAAACAGCAATAGTAACAACAATAGCAATAGCAATAGCAATAGCTATTTTATGTTTTAACAGCGACTTTAAGTGTCTCTCCTAAGCTGTTGATTTATGAGGAATGAATATTCATGTCTATTACATTGTCTGAAACTTACTTGCAAGTGCAACTTAGATTATATTATACGAGTATATGGAGTTCTTTCATTGAAGTATTTGCTTTAGCGTTGCTTTTATGGCTACCGCTTAAACACTTTTAAATGCCATTAAATGACTGTTAATGCGCCATTTGATTGTTATTAAAATGTGAGTGCTGGCTTTGAAAGATTTAAATTTACTCATTTTAATTACTCACTACTATTATATACATATATACAAAATGGCAAGTGGCTTGCTCAGCAGCTTTTCACTTGTTAATTTAATGGAAAATAAATACCGATTACATAAGAATTATAAATACTCGTGTGTATATCCATATATAATACACATTTATTTATTTTTATTTTATTTTATTTTATTTTATTTTGCTTTATTTCGTTTTATTTTATTTTATTTTATTCTATTTTATTTTATTTTATATTATTTTATTTTATTTTATTTTATTTTATTTTATTTTATTTTATTTTATTTTATTTTATTTTATTTTATTTTGTTTTATTTTATTTTATTTTATTTTGTTTTGTTTAATTTTATTTTATTTCACTTTATTTTATTTTATTTTATTTTATTTTTTTTTATCTTATTTTATTTTATTTTATTTTTACTTTATTTTATGTTAATTTATTTCATTTTTTTATTTTATTTTATTTTATTTTATTTTATATTAATTTATTATATTTTATTTTATTTTATTTTATTTTATTTTATTTTATTTTATTTTATTTTATATTATTTTATTTTATTTTATTTTATTTTATTTTATTTTATTTTATTTTATTTTATTTTATTTTATTTTATTTTATTTTGTTTTAATTTAATTAATTTATTTATATTATTTTATTTTATTTTATTTTGTTTAATTTTATTTTATTTTATTTTAAAAAATTTTATTTTATTTTATTTTGTTCTATTTTATTTTATTTAATTTAATTTAATTTAATTTAATTTTATTTAATTTAATTTAATTTAATTTAATTTAATTTAATTTAATTTAATTTAATTTAATTTAATTTAATTTAATTTAATTTAATTTAATTTAATTTAATTTAATTTAATTTAATTTAATTTAATTTAATTTAATTTTATTTTATTTTATTTTATTTTATTTTATTTTATTTAATTTTATTTAATTTTATTTAATTTTATTTTATTTTATTTTATTTTATTTTATTTTATTTTATTTTATTTTATTTTATTTTATTTTATTTTATTTTATTTTATTTTATTTTATTTGATTTCTTTATTGTACTCCTTTTTGGGTTACATATCACATATCGGTTGTTTACAACAAGATATATAAAACTATTGCTAAATTATTTTATAAATTATTTACAAAAATTTACATTTCAATATTCAAAAACGAACGAACAATTGATGTTGTTGATAATATTACAGATTTTTGTATACTCAAAAACTTTTCACTTAGTTGGAGCTGATCCAGCATCTTCAGCAATGTTTTGGGAACCACTCCTGTCGACGAGATGATAATCGGTACAACTATAACTTTGTCCAAGTGCCACATCTGCTTTACTTCTGCCGCCAGTAGCTGATATTTCTTGCTCTTTTCGCTATAGCATTCTTGAAGATTATGCGAGTTAGGTATGCCGACATCGATAAGAAGAGCTCGCTTTTCCTTTTTCTCGACGAGAATAACATCTGGCCTGTTATGCTGGACACTCCTATCCGTCAGAATCGTGCGGTCCCAGTATATTTTATGTTCTTCGTTCTCTAGGACTGCAGCAGGCTTATATTTGTAGTAGGGCATCTCTTCTTTTAAAAATTTAAAACGAATAGCAAGACTCTGATGAATAATTTTAGCCACGTTGTTATGCCGTGTCAAGTATTCAGTAGCCGCTAACATAATACACGCCCCTGTGATATGCTGTATAGTTTCTGTTTGTTGTTGACACTTTCTACATCTGTCATTGTCGATTTGTTTGCGAGCAATGTATTTTAAATAGTTTTTTGTTGCAATTACTTGGTCTTGAATTGCAAACATTAGTCCTTCTGTTTCTAAGAAGATGCCCGCATGTTGCAACCATAGGTTTGAAGCACAAGTGTCGATCTCAGGTTGGCTCAATATATGTGGATGCCTACCATGTAATGTTTTAATCTTCCAGTCATTTAGCAATTTTTCTGTTTGCATCGCGTCTGTTATTTCGTCAAGTTGCGTGTTTCTGAGATTCAAAGGTGTATATCTCTCGTCCGCTTTGCATATTGCTATGTGGAGTGGCGTGTTCTGTTGTAGAAAGTATCGGCGCAAATTAGAGACTTGTTTTTTGCAGAGATGCATGACATCAATAAGTCCACGTCCGCCTGAGCTTCTAGGCAAGTTTATTCGCTCGATTGCTGATTTAGGGTGATGGGCACCGCATTTCGTTAGCAGTGTTCGTGTTGCTCTTTTCACGTTTTCTAGTTCCGTATCGGACCATTTTACTATACCAAAGCTATACGTTAGTATAGGCACCGCGAATGTGTTAATAGCTTTAAAAAGATTTTTACCGTTAAGACAAGATTTTAGAAGCCTTTTGGTTCTATGCATATAACAGTCAGTAATTTTTCGTATCATAACATTATGATGTATTCTTCTAGCTTGCATAATACCTAAATATTTGTAGGTATCATCAGTGTCCAACGCTTCTATATATTCGCTGTCTGTTAGTGCGAAATTTCGTGATACCATTTTACCACTTTCCACACTGAGTGTTTTGCACTTGTCTAGCCCAAAGGACATGCCTATATCTTTGGAAAATTCTTCCGTTATTTGCAATAACTCATTAATATTGCGTTCAGATCCTGCGTACAGTTTTATATCGTCCATATAGAGAAGATGCGAGAGCTTAAAGGGCATTTCGTCCGTGTTTTTTATTTTGAACCCAGCTTTAGATGCATTAAGGGTAGAGGAAAGCGGATTAAGTGCCAGGCAAAACCACAGAGGGCTTAAGATGTCCCCTTGCAAAATACCTCTTTTTATAGGTATTGCAGTTGACTTTGATAGACCCTTGCTTGTTTTAATATTGAGCGTTATCTCCCAACTATTCATTAAATATTTAGCAATATTTATTATATTTGGGGCTATTTTATATATGCGTAACACTTCTAAAAGCCATGAATGAGGTACGCTATCATAAGCTTTTTGATAATCAATGTATGCTGTATATATGTTTCTTTGTTTGTGGTATGCCTGCTCCATTATAATGGCGTCTATAATAAGTTGCTCCTTGCATCCCTGTGAGTTTTTTACACACCCTTTTTGCTCCATGGCCAAAATTTTTTCAGCCGCCAAGTGTTTGTAAAGTTTATTTGCTACACAGGCAGTTAGTAATTTATAAAAAGTGCATAAACATGTAATAGGTCGATATTTCGCCGGATTTTTAGTATCGTTTTTGTCTTTCGGCAATAGGTATGTTTGTCCTTTAGTTAAAAACCTTGGTATTTTTGCAGTGTCCTGTAGAAAAGATGTATAAAATTGGGCGAGGTATACGTGAATGCAGGTAAATTTCTTAATCCAGAAATTATGAACATTATCGGGGCCTGTTGCCTTCCAATTATGCGTTTGCTTGATGGCGTTGCTTATATCGCTTTCTAATATAGTGACATTGTCCATTTCTTTAATTCGTTCAGCGTTTTCGTATTCTTTTCTTATCCATATTGCATTTACATTGTGTGTTTTTTCTTGTGCCCATATTGTTGACCAGAAATTTTCAAAGTGACCGATCTCAGGTACTTCATTAGAGGTTGTTGTATCATCTTCTTTAATACGCCTATAGAAGAATTTTTCATTTCGTTGAAAAGTTGAGTTTGCTTCCTTGCGCTTTTCCGATAATGTATATCTGCGCAGACGATTTGCTTTTAGCGCAAGTTTTTGCCGCAGTGTATCACGCAGGAGTTCAGCTGTACTATTTAATTGATCGTGTTTTGAATGGACTTTGTGAGTTTCCATAATTTTTTCAAATGACTTTAATAATTTTGCACTTGTGTTTCCCTTTATGTATTGAGTCACACGACCAAGTTGCATTCGTAGGTCTTCAACCTGACGTACAAGGCGATGTTTCCAAGCTGGGATAGACTTTTTATTAGCAGAATTAAACTTATTCCTTGGTTTGATTTTTCCACCAAGGGAACGCACAATTGCAACGGCTGCAGCATAAACCGTAGTTTGTAACTCATTAAATGTCTGAATGTTGTTTCTCAAATAAGTTGGCAAAATACGAGTGTTCATGCAATTAACTGCCATCGCTATTTTTCTAGTGGAACTTTGTTTTGGGACAGATGGTCTCAAAAGAGGATCAGTTCCAGCAAATTCTGTTATTGCTGCTTGAAATTCAAAATTTAGTTTTATATACAGTTCATCGCTGTTATTATGGTCACTTTGAGTTGGCAGATTATCTAATACTTGAATTGCGGGTTCGGTTACTATATTTGTTGCTGACGCATAATTGCGGTTGTTGACACTGTTTTCATTTTCTTGCCGAGTTTCGTGCATGGTTTCTAGTTCCCTAGCAACTTCTTGCTTTAGTTCAGCTAATCTTCGTTCTGCTATATACTTATTTCTCACTATCGCACTTCGTTGATCGCCTATTCGTTGAACATTGACAGCCATACTCGGATACGCTTGTTGGAAGGCTTCAAACAGGCGCGGTCTATATCCGTTCGTCTTCGTCTCGTTTTGAGTTATTTGGTAATAGCTACGCATAATAAACTCATTCATTTCTACTGTCCATCTTATGCGTTGCGAGGGGGATACAGCTCTGGTGGTTATTGGTTCAACCAATAAAGCACTCGGGGCTGCTTGAGCGTTTGCCGGGGTAGTTGCAATTTCGTTAATATGTTGATCAGGCTGTAGTGTCCCACGCCGTCCCTGATCGTTACGGCGCTCGTCCGAGGCTTCCTTTGATGTATTAGGAACCAATGTGCACTCACGGGGTGGTTAGGCCTTCGTGAGGTTCAGCGTGATTCGCGTGCTTGCTACGCACGTAAAGTGTTACCACCTCTCACTGCGATTCTCCAGTTTTGGTCCGCGGATGGTATTTTATTTCCCATCTACCCTGTATATCTACCGGGCCTCCCCCTATCCGCCACCTGGGGACGCGTCCGATGGAAGACTGGAAAACTCCGCACGGATGTCCGATGGAAGACTGGAAAACTCTTTATTTTATTTTATTTTATTTTATTTTATTTTGTTTTGTTTTATTTTATTTTATTTTATTTTATTTTATTTTATTTTATTTTATTTTATTTTATTTTATTTTATTTTATTTTATTTTATTTTATTTTATTTTATTTTATTTTATTTTATTTTATTTTATTTAATTTTATTTTTTGATTTTATTTTATTTCATTTTTTTATATCATTTTATTTTAATCTATTTTATTTTATTTTATTTATTTTATGTTATTTTATTTTATTTTATTTTTTTTAATCTATTTTATTTTATTTTAATTTATTTTATTTTATATTTATTTTATTTTATTTTTTTTATTTTATCTTATTTTATTTTTATTTAATTATTTATTTTATTTTACATTATTTTATTTTTTTTAATTTTATTTTATTTTATTTTAATTATTTTTATTTATTTTAGAGATCAAATCCATTTGCAGAATACAGTGGTATTAAAAACAAAAAAAAAAATTAATCTGCATCTCTCGTAATTCAGAAATCGTTTGTTGTTGATGATGTGTGCAGATATAGAGAAATGACAATGAAAATTGCATGATTATCGTAAATAACTGAATGCTTTTGCATAATCATGTGGCATTCAAAACTTAATTAAATTACACAATCAATCAGTCAAGCCATCAGCAATGAATAGCTAGTGGTCAAGTGAAAAATGGAAGAGAAAAAAAATCAATTTAACGTCAGTCAAATTATCATATAAACACACAAAAGTTTATATCTATATATATACATAAGTACATAATCACGCATTTGTGTCTGTAACTGAGGATTTGAGAGAACGAAATGGCCATTTAATTCTATTATTGTTGACTTTTTTTGTGCTCAGTCAAACAAATTACTTGAGCCGAAATACCATTAATATTAAAATGTTTTCGTTTAATTTGGCCTAGTACTTTTTAGTTGAAGTATCTTAATCTTAGAGAAGTAAACCATGCTTCTACCTTCAGTCCCCATAAGGCAGTGTTCGGTTTTACGCCGGTTGTTAAAGGCATGGGGATTGAATTTAGAAGGAGTAAAGAAGGTGGCGCTGAATGGGCAACTTTTAAAGGTCTGTCCTTCTGGGAGTCACCCGTGTTGTTCTCCTGAGGCCGAGGTCTCGTAGAGGTAGGTTTAAGAAGCTTTTTTTTCTCGCAGTCATTGCCTGCTGGCCGCCTTTCTATGGCAGGGAGAGTTTACTTTGTCCAATTGACAATGGTCTTTTGTTCTCCCCGTCAGTTTGTCGGCTTTAATCTGCTCGTTTAACTTTATATGACCTGACGATGAGGTTTTGGAATAGCAGGAGCTATGATCGCATTCATTTGCCATTGCCAAGTTGTGACGGCAGGCACAGGGTGAGAGACTATGACTTTATCCCTGCCAAATTTGCCTGTGGCCACCTTCGCCTGTGATAATTTACCCTGGGCAGGCCTATTAAGATGAGTCTCCCATATCCCGGCTAGTGGTTTAGCCGTTCCCTTAAGGGGACTAGTTTCTTTGCCAGCTGGGAGCTACTTACTCTCAGGGGGGGGGGGGGGGCGGCACTGATCCCCATGGGTCTTGGAGACAGAATAGGTGGGAAGGTCGTATGGTCATGCTCGTTTCCATGGATGTAGTAGCCAATGAGTTCGATTTAGTCCAGACGTATCTTTCGGTCACTTACTGAACCGAGACCTGTCGGTGGTTGGAAAAAAGAAATGAACGGTCGACTGCGATAGAGCCCCGTACCAAAGCAAGTCGTGGTTACTCTCTGAGATGGGCCGGTATACGGGGGGCTTCGTTCAATTACAGTGGGCGTCTCGCCGACTGCAAGCCATCCAATGGGACCCTCCGGGTCTAGATCTAGGTCTCCTAGTGAAGGATGCGATTCTTCATCGCGCACTAGCGGTACTGATGGAAGATAAGCTTAATTCTTTGCTGCTGTATGGACTTTCATATTCTACCATGAATACACACATATAAATACGTATATTTTGAATTCGCTGAAAAGTCGATTATTTGTAATGTCAATTGTGACAGCAGCAGCTTGTAGTGAGTGAACCCATTAACATAATAAACGCAACTTTTATTATTTCCTGGACAAAATAAAAAAAAAGACAAAAATAAAAAAAAAATAAAGAAAAAAAATGAAAACACCGGAGTACAAGAGAAATGTTTAAATAGCAATTTAAAAACCGCTGATCGGCTTTCATTTTAAAATCCTTTGTTGTTGTAGTTGAAATGTAAAATCTTCTTCACACACACAATAAACACATGCAGACTGGTAAGCAAAGGTCTATCAGGAGGAGGAAAAGCAGAAGGAGGGGAAGGAGGAGGAGGAGGGGGATAAAAAGATTACTGCGTACATAAAATAATTTAAATCTTTCAACATACACAGATTTTACCTATCTACCTATATACCATATACTATATATGTGTACATATGTGTGTATATCTGTTCCATATGTCACGTGTCAGCCTGCTGCTGCTGTTTGAATATCAAATTGCGCCCACTTTGTTGTTAGCATACACATAGGTACATATGATTATTTACTTAAATTTGTTTATGGCAGCAAAGAATATATGCTGTTGCTGTTGTTGATGCTGTTGCTGATGCTGCGCCGTATGTAAAAAACACAAAAGCATCTGCTTTAAATTTAATCAGCTGACAGACACATTAAGCAATTAACCTCGACCTCTTTTTTTTTTGTTTTTTTTTTTTTGTTTTTTTTTTTTTGTTTTTGGCTTGGAGCACGTCTGACGGACAGCGTGAAAGGAAATTGCCGGTTTTCATTATATTTTTTCTTTCGAAAAATAAATACAAACATATCTATTTACAGTTGTATTACGCACAGGTGGATGTATGAATTTTAAAACGTGTGTGTGTGTATATGTACATTTGAGGTTTTCATGCAATATAAGCCATTTTATACCATTTTATATATACACACTTAGCCATTTGATGGGGTTTAACCTTATGTAATTTTACATGTAAATACATATTTACCTACTTGAATATATGTACGAGTATGTATACTTATGCCTATTAACATGTTTTTCCACTGATAAAAAATTTTAAATTTATTATTTATTTTATTTTTAACTACTTTCCGATTAATTAGTTATACTGCATTTAAAATTAAAAAAAATAATAATAAAAAAAATCAAAAAAAATAAATCAGTTATTTTAATAAAAACAAATTTTATTATATTTATTACTTATTTTATTTTTAATTATCTTCCGATTAATTAGTTACATTGAAATTAAAATTAAAAAAAAAAATTTAAAAAAAAAATAAGAAAAAAGTTAAAAAAATAATAAAAAAAATAAATCAGCTTAATATTTTAATAAAAAAAAAAATTTTATTATATTTATTACTTATTTTATTTTGAACTACTTTCCGATTAATTAGTTGTACTGCATTTAAAATTAAAAAGAAAATTAAAAAAAAAAAATTAAAAAAAAAAATAAAAAAAATTAAAAAAAAAATAAAAAAGAAATAAATCAGCTCAATATTTTAATAAAAAAAATTTTTTTATTATATTTATTACTTATTTTATTTTTAATTACTTTCCTATTAATTAGTTATATAGAATTTAAAATAAAAAAAAAAAATCAAAAAAAAATTAAAAAAAAATAAAAAAAAAATAAAAATAAAATAAAAAAAAAAATAAAAAAAAGAATAAAAATAAATCAGCTTAATATTTTAATAAAAAAAAATATTTTTTTTTTGAAGTGCAGCGTTTTTAAGTTACCCACGAGTTTTCCGCCTTATTCGCCCGATATGTCACTCTGTAACTTTTTTCGGTTCCCATCTACAGAGTCTATACTATGTCTGAAGACCGCCGGTAATCATAGATTTCCTTCATATGCTATCCTCAGGCCGAAAGATTTCAATGCATATCATGTCAACCTAGAATGCCCTGTTGATAGCCCTACCAGCAGCCAGGAGTCTGACCGTTTTGCCGCTGGTAGAAACTTAGTAAGCATCACTTCTCACACTTTTCGTAACTTTGTAGACTTCTGTTTATTACTTAAGCCTGATGATACAAAAGCGTTTCTTCCGTATTATTTACCTGCCTGAATAGGTACTAGTGAGCTATGCCAGGATAACATTTGTTCCCGTCCTTTGGCAACCTTGTTGTTCTAAGGATTTTTATTTTTTGTGGCAACTATGTATGTATCTTATTTCCATACATATTTAGTCTACATTATATTTACGAAAACCGTACAGTTTTTGCTTACAGTGTTCAGTTCCGATGCCTGTCAAAGAGTCTTCAACATTTTTTACTGCATTTGACTGCCATATAAAAGAGATCCAGCTACATACGCAGACACTTAGGTTTATAAATATACATAAGTGCATAATATATGTAGTACATATACATACTTATAATTGTAAAAATCTCACATATACACACATATAATAAAACACACTGACTTACTACCGAATCCTTAATATTTGGTTATTTTACGCTAACGCCTGCCTTACTCTTATTACATAATAAAGTAATTAGCCTTAATTAGATGTAATATATGTATGTTGGTAGCGAGTGACTTTTAACGCGCAGACGGTGGCAACAACAGCGAAAACAGTAAAACAGTTGAGCAAGAATAACGCAGAATGCAAGTGAAACAAAAAGCAAGAGGAAAGAGGTGTGTTTATACCTTCAATGATCATTTTAGGTTTAAATATTAATTATTATATTTGAAAAATAGGTTGGATTTCATTGATTTTGGGTGACAATGCTTATTCGCTAATATTCGTGTAGAGTGCGAAAGCTCATGTTCTTAGGTATTATTTTGACGGATTTTTAACCCAAAATCTGGTATCTGAACAAATCGTTTCTATGGGAGCTATATAATATAGTTTTCCGATTTCGATGATTTTTGGTGACAAAAGTTACTTATATATGTGAGTGTAGAATTCTAAATCTCACGCTTGTAGATGCTTATTTGAAAAAGTTTTGATGCAAAACCTGGTATCTGAACAAATCATTTGTATGGGAGCTATATGATATAGTTTTGCGATGTCGATGATTTTCGGTGACAAAAGTTAGTTGTACCTACGTGTGCAGAATTCTAAATCTCGCGCTTGTAGATGCTTATTTGGAATAGTTTTAAACCAAAACGTCCTATCTGTACAAATCGTTTGTATGGGAGCTATATAATATAGTACTCCGATTTCAACTATTTTCGGTGACAAAAGTTATTTGTATATGAGTGTGAAGAATTCCAAATCTCACGCTTGTTGATGCTTTTTTGAAAAAGTTTTTATGCAAAACCTGGTATCTGAACAAATCATTTGTAGGGGGGCTAAATGATATCGTTCCCCGATTTCGATGATTTTTGGTAACAAAAGTTATTTGTATATGCGTGTATAGAATTCTAAATTTCATGCTTTTTGTAGAAGTTTTGACCTAAAATATCGTTTTTGAACAAATCGTTTATAGGGGGGCTATACGATAGGTTCATTCGATTTCGATGATTTTCGGTGACAAAAGTTATTTGTATATGCGTGTGTAGAATATAAAATCTCACGCTTGTTGAAAAAGTTTTGACCCAAAATCTGGTATCTGAACAAATCATTTGTATGTGAGCCATATAAATAAAGCCTTTCGCTTTCGCTGATTTCGCATCAATTCGTCATATGTGTGCAGAATACCAAATATCTCAACACAAAGTGAGGACCTAGTTTGCTTGCACACAGACGGACAGATGTACATGGCTAAATCAACCTAAAACTTACTTTAGAACAGAGTTAATATCCCATACCATGTACATGTATGGTATAATAAAGCTGTAAAAACAAACGAAACGTTATATAATCTGCTTGATTATGCATGTATGTATGGTATATATAATATATATTCGTATGTGTGTGTATAAAGCAAAGATTACGCATACTCGTACACATATACATATATGTGTATTAAAACATAATTATACACTAAAGTTGAGAATTAACTTTTTGCTCATATTTGTTAACTTTTGGTTGCTGTTTTCGTATTTTCTTTTCTTTTATTTTATTTTCTTTTATGCTTTTTTTGTGTTTTTCTTACTTTTTGGTAATCCAAAAGTCATAAGCCAAAGTTCAGCTTAAGCTTTAGCATTAACAGTGACTTTGTATCCGTTTAAGTTGCATGGATGTTGTGACTCTTCCTATTCCGGTTTGCGTAAAAACCTTGAGTCAGCTGATCATCACTTCAAAGTTTAGAATTTTCCTAATAACATACTTGTATATGTTTGTATGCATGTATGGGATGAAAGGAATTAAGATTATATTCATTTAGTAATATATTTACATATTTATGTACATATGTGCTTTGGTATTTATATACTTACATACATTTTAGCAGTTGCTCAGTGAAATAATTTTTTAATCTAATGACTTACATTTAAGCGCCATAAAGGATTACTCGGTTAAGAATTTTGTATAATAACAAATACTAAGTGAAAAAAAAAATAAAATAAATGATTGCCTACTTTTCAGCGCAAACATGCGGAACTCTTAATAAATGAGCTGCTTCAATCGTATGTAAAATAATCGTTTCTGCACTCACTCACTCACTCACTTTAACACACTAATAATTTAGTTATAATTTCAAATGTTGATAAATAAATAATTATTTTCACTTAAAAAATATTTTAAAATAAAAAAAACGTATTTCTAAATGATTCAACAATTAAATATGAATTTTTAATTATTTTCTTTTGAGTCTTAAATTTTAAATTTTTTATCACTTTCGCAGCATTTTGATTGAATTTACTTGTCTAAATAAAAGATTATTTCAAATACTCAAAACACGTGGCAAGCTTAGAAGATTATTCATTTCAATTCTCTAGCCCCACACTTTCATCTTTCATCTTTTGATTTTCTACTTCTCTTCCATGTGTCAAATGAACCTTTGCGAACGAACAGTCATACTGCCTTAGCTTGGTTGTTGGTACAATAATTGAGTGGCTTAATTTGCCTCCGTTGCTTTTGAATATTAAATTCAATTAATCTCTGCCATTTGCTGCAATTAATCTCCTTCAAATACTTTTTGGCTTCAAAACGGTATTAGACGTGAAATTATTATACTCAACTTCCAGGCGCTAATTTTGCACAAATGAATGCCTATTGTTTAGCAGAAAGTAGTATTATCGTATTTTATATACTATAATTATGTACATACATACATATCTTTTTCCTTGTTGCACCTTCAAAGGAAACAGGTGTGCTTTGCGCCCTAAATTCAATGAGCTTAATTTGGGTATTGTTTTTTTGTTCTTTGGAATTAAGTATATTTGCTTTAGTTTATTGTTAACATGAAGAGCATAATGATCAAAGGTTTTAATTAGTATTAAATATTACCTGAAAAATAAGATATTCCTCTTGATTTAGTTAGAAGGCTTAACTGTGCACATATACGTTGATTAAATGTATTGAATTTAATCTAATTAAAGTACTTACATACCTATGCTTGCTTTCGTTGAATCACAAATACGCCTACATCATTGGTCAATCTTAATTATGGGAGTTTATTTTCTATCAAATCGAATTTAACAAGAAAAAATAGCGTATAAATAAGAATGTTGCAGAAAAATAAAGTGAGTGACACATTTGAAAAAATACAGAGCTTTCTTAAATTAAACGAGCTTAAAGCTCATCATAAAGCTCTTAAGAAAAGCAAAAAATTTATTTAACGAATTTACTACTAGAAAAAACTCGTTCTTCCTTATGAAAATCCATACTTTGCGTGATCCATTTCGAGGCTCTCACTTTTTCAATAAAAAAAACACAAAAAAATCAAATTAAGTTGGGAATGTTTATTACCATTCGAAAGAACCTTCCTTAGCATTTATTTTTTGAAAATTATCTTTTTAAAACCTTGGCCAAAGCTACGTCTCAGATAGTTTAGCAGTTGAGTTCAATTTTCAATGACTCGTTCGAGCATTTCGACTGATAGCTGGCGAGTGACACGCATGACGTTTTTCTCTAAGGCCTGAATCTAAGCAGGAATGTCCCCATAGACCTTAGATTTTACATATCCACACAGAAAAAAGTAAAACAGTAAGACATCACACAATCTTGGTGGCCAAACCACCGACCCAAAAAGTGAAATTATCTGCCTAACGAAGTGTTCTCTCAAAAAATTCATTGATTGATGCGATGTGTGGAAAGTGGCACCGTCTTGTTGAAACCAAATGTCGCCAACATCACGTGCTTCAATTTTAGACATCAAATAGTCGGTTAACATGGCGCGATAAGGGTCGCCACTGGTGGTGAGGCTCTTACCGGCATTGGTTTTGAAGAAATATGAACCAAACGTTGTTTTTTTCTTTATGAAATGACAACTCTTCAATCTCTTCAGGTTGCTCTTCTACACACATGCGACAATTTTGCTTGCTGACATACCCATTGAGCGAGAAATGGATCTCAGCGCTGAATAAAATTTGGCTCGAAAACGTCTTGGAACTTTTCTAGAGCCCATAGAGAGAAGCGATGTCGCTTGGGTTGGTCGAGGCTTTATAGTTTCTGCATAAGCACGTTGTCTATTTGGTCGAATATGTTTCATTAAAGAATGCTGGGTCTCCAGATAGGCGATAGCCGGTTATGATGACCATAATTTGAGCGAAGCGCATTCTTTACAGAACGTGAATTTTCGTTTTTAAGTTTAAAATGTATAAAGACTGATAAAAGTTTATATATGTTGATATACTTCGGACTGTGTAGACAACTGAAAAGTAAAGCCTCTCTCTCCGAACCAAAACCAAACTCTATAAGTTCCTCAG
>JAWMAG010000065.1:6912500-7057500 GCA_037013455.1 Ceratitis rosa
TACTTTTTGTTATTTTTATTAAAAATTAATATTTTAAATATTAATAATTAGTAAAAATTATTAAAATTAATTTTATTTTATATTTTTATTAAATTTTAAAATCTGAAATTTAATAATCAAAAAGCAAAAACTTATTTTATTAAAAAAAAAAAACAATTTTTCTTTTAAAAGATTAAATAAAAAAATATAAAATAAAAAAATAAATGTCTAAGTGTCTCAAATCACACAATCTCGTTGGCCAATAGACATCGCCAAGACGGGAGCTTGTTATACGAAATGGGACAATAAATTTTTAAGGCTTGAAAAAAATATCCTGCCATTGCTAAGAAATAAGTAAAATGAAAGATTAATTTCAACGTATTAGTATAGTTAATTTTCCTTGAAATCACAACGCAATACTCGAAATAAGTAGTTTTATAAATTCTTTGCGCATAAATTGGTTATTTTTCAAACATTTGCTACAAAGCGCACTTTAAATTAAATGAATCCTTATAAATGACATACGATTATTTAACATCTACGCATACTTGATTGACATTACCTTTGATTTATATTTGCATATTTTTATATACGTATTTTATATATACCTATATTTATATGCATCCTGTGTATACCTAAATGTGGTTGCTAATGAGTATTGAACTCGAGACTTATCAGCTCACAGCTTTATCAAACTCCTTACATTTGCAACAGCAAGATTTTAGGGGAAAACTGTGATTAACATATATACATATGAGTATATAAAAATATAAAGTTATAAGTATGTAATATACCATCATAAAAGATACTATTTGTTAACTAGAATTCAACTGGTTTGCATTTTTTGCATTAAATAGTTCAAATTCCATATGTTTTCCATGTAAGCAACTTACATTTTTAACACAGAGATGCCCTGCAAACTGTTATCCGACTACTCATCAGCTTCATACTAGTTTTATACCAGTTCTTTTAAGGAATTTTGAATTTTTTACTTAACAAAAAAGTAAAAAAAAATTAAAAAAAAAAATTAAAAATAAAAATTAAAAATAAAAATGAAAAAAAAAAAAATGAAAAATCAAAATGAAAAATAAAAATGAAAAATAAAAATGAAAAATAAAAATGAAAAATAAAAATGAAAAATAAAAATGAGTCTGCCTGCAGTGAGATTCGAACCTCATGCGATACAGTCATGCTCTCTAACTACTAGGCTATCATTATGACGCAGAGACCAAAGAGATCTGCGCACTTCAGCTGAGCTTATTAGAGTATAAAACTCAGCCGTGGCGTACTAAAAGTAACAACAACATAGGTAGGTTCCTGTTGAACTGCTATAAAAATGACCAACTGGTATAATTTCAACTTCAAAATACTAGTGTCTGACTAGAGCTTTTGCTTACTAGTCAACCTTCTCTCTACAGTTATAGTATCCACTGTGATATCGTATAACCTTTTGCAAAAGCTACATTTGATTGGCGTTTCGTGATTTGTACTTACTTTAACTTAAGGCTGAGCACACACGACATAATGTAATTAATCACGAAGAATTCAAATTTTCTTTTATATAACTACCCCACAAGGATATCAAAAGCTTTTGAATACTGGCGTATGGTTCGTTGTAGCAGGTAACTTTGTAATTTATTTAAATCACGCACTTGCAAAAATTGAAAAATGTTAACTGCTCAATAACACTTTTACTTTTTACTTATATTTTCATAAAATTTTAGTGCCTACAACAATGGCAGACTCTTGAGTGTTGTTTAGCTTAGGGTAAATGAGGGTTATTTGGTATATACATTACCTTTTTCAACAAAGAAACAAGAGGTGGGCATGTGGACGGCATATTTAGTTCCAATTTTCAAATCATACCTTTATTTTGTTGATATTTATGATATTTTTCTTGTTCGAAAAAGTTGTTGAGCTAGATTTTAAGGTCCTCTTCGCCATCGAAGGCAAAAGGGCGGGGTTTTGGTTTGACAGAGAGCGGAAAAAGCGATAGTCGGTAGATGCAAGATTCGGAGAGTACGCTGTATGCTGAAGCACCTCCCATTCGAGCTCCTGGAGTGCAGTTTTGACGACTTGGGCAACATGTGACATGATGATTTGGCCTTGCCTATCAGATCTTTTCAGCTGAATAATCTCATTTACACGGTGAAGATGGGCAATGTACATCGTTCGTTCGGGCATTTTCCAGTGCAGCATGCCTTCCCGGTCCCACCAAGCGCAGATCATGACTTCATTTGGCTGAATATCTTGCTTTACACTCGGCTTCGGCGTCTCTCCTCGAGTCAACTACCCCTTTCTTTGCTTCACATTGACGTACAGACATCATTTCTCATCTAACGTGATTATTCGATACCAAAAGCGCTTTTTGTGCTTACGGTGGTTTCACCGTCGGTCCCACCGGCGGTTACTGCATCGAAAACCTACAAAACTGAAGTATTCTTATCCATCTGGACCACATGACCTAGCCAGCTTAGCAGTTGTCTCTTGATTCGTGAATCTTGTACACTTCATCGTTCCATCGGCTGACATTCCCAACTCCTAGCGGACCAAAAATCGTACGAAAAACCTTTATCTCGAAAACTCCTAATGTCGAGTCATCAGATGTTGTCATCGTCCATGCCTCCGCACCATATAACAGGCAGGGAAGAGTGATTTTGGCATAGTGGCAGATCATTTTTGAAATCGACGAAGAGTTGGAGTGTCGTTCTCCTATTACGGGCCACTTCCAAAATGTGAATATCTGTTCACTAGATTATTTACCACGTCTAAAGTCTCTCTGTTTTTTGACGATGGGCTTTGGTCTTTCATACATTTTGTTCTATAGAATCCCATATGCGATGTTAGGTTGGTTTATCTCACGTTAATTGCCGCTGAGGGTTGGATCCCACTTTTCTGAGCCAAGTACGTTTAGGTTCCATACTTTCATCGGACCTACTTCTTCCAGAGAGGCTGATGCGTTTACATTAGCAATTCTTTACGTCCGAATTTGAATAGCTCGACGGTCAATCAACCAGAACCCGCCGCTTTGTTGTTTTTCATGCGGGCGATTACTATTCGAACTTCTTCATAGCCGGGCAATGATATAACTCCAAGAGTTTGCTCGGGTTTTGATTCCTTCTGTAAGTCGTCGTATCTTTTCGTAGAATTTTCGAACATTATCCTTGTCGGCCGGTTTCCCGAGCACTTCACACTCACCTTTTCCTTTCTTCTTTCATTTGCAAATGAGTCTTGCTTTCCTCTTCAGCTCTTGGTATCTAACGCACCACGCATGGACCGAAAACCAATTGCTACCGTAAATGCGATACGTAAGGAGTTTGAGATGCCGATCCACAGTTCCTTTATAACGAGTTGTTGATGAGTGTTCTCAGAGAGCAGGAGTGTAAGCTGAGCTGAAAACCGTTTGGTTGTCCGTTGTGATTGCAGTTTTTCGACTTCGAATCTTCCTTGTGTTTGTTGACGGGCGTTTGCTGCGCGGAGGCTGGTGGATATCCTTGTTGCTACAAAATAATTGTCCGAGTCGATGTCAAGTCCTCGGAGTGAACGCCCGTCAAGAACACTGGAGGCATGTCCTCCATTTATCTCAACGTTATTGATCTAGTTTCGAGTTCTTAGAAATAGAATATTACTATAGACAACCATATTTCGGTCCGCGGAAAAGTCGATCAGCCCCAACCTACTAGTGGATATTTCGTCATGGAGGAGTTTTGCTCACTCTGGCATTATGGCAGTCACATGAATACACTCCAGACGCTCATAAAAGTTATCCTTGGTCACTTCGTTTTTCTCTTCCGCCAGGGCGTGGGTGGAAATTGATGCGGATTGTGGCGAGATGTTCTTCCACCATAAATCCGACAACGAATTTGCCCTCCCAAATATGGCTGCAATAGTATATTTCACAACGATTCACCTTCCACCGCCTGTGAACCGTCCTTGCTCCGTCCAACTCCTTTCTTGTCCATGTTAAGGGATCGGACATTTCAGGTGCATGCCCTTTAATCATAGTTCTTGAAACGTTTGCTGATTTTGCTCTGATCCAAGGCTCCGCATGGGTTCTCCTTCTACTCCATGTTTTCCGATAAAATGAAGAGACCTACAGGGCTCGCTTGAGAGCTGACTAACTCCTCCTCGATCTGCCATTTAAAATCTTAAACCAAGACTGCAACTTTTAGTTAAACAATTTATTACAAATGGCCTCACCAACCCCCAAGAAGTAAATTACTTGTACAATACCATACAAAGGTGATATGACCATAACACGACACAGACCACCCTTGAAGAGAGCTGTAACACCCTCATTCCGCCAAGTCTTCACAAAACAATCCAAAATACCATTAAACTCTTGTTCACCAGCACGTTTCTTGAGCGCCTGCAAACGCGTCTTGACCACATCGAACGGCGTCACAACAAACGCCGAAGTGCAACCGGAAATTAAGCCACCCATGAAGGTAACCCACGGCACAGCATCGTCCGTGTTCGGCTTACGTGGACCCAAATCATTCAAACCCGCAAATAATGGAAAGTAGACGAGCGAAAAGAATATATCACGAAAAGCCGTTGGTCCAATGCCACGATACAAACCGATGATACCACGTTCGCGATACATTTTCAGAAATATGCTCGTCGCTGTAATACGCTCCGTTATACGACCATCCTTTGACACACGGCCAGCATCCTGCAATTGGATCTTGATGAATTCCATTGGTGTGGCAACGAACACCTGAAAGCAACCAGCCGCAGCGCCAGCGAGCATTTGTCGTGGCAACGGTAGTGTGCCATCCGGCTTTGTTAAATGATGACGAAAGTAATCATTCGCCGCCAGTTTGACGGCCTTCTCGGGTGTGACCAGCAGAAAGATGACGCTTATGCCACGATACATGCCCAATATGCCCTCGTTGCGTATGGATTTGCGAAAGCAATCTGCTATGCTGACATATTGTCGTTCACCATTCGGTCCGATTTGCTGATTCTGCAGACGCGTCTTCACAAAGTCCAATGGGAAGACGCACACGACACCAACCATCGAGCCAAGTGCACCATTGATGATTTTCGGCACTAACTGGAAATCTTGCGACATTTTGAGAAGCACTTTTTGTCTTTAATAATGAATATTTTTATCATTGAAGTTTGTGCATTTGTCAACGGTTTTCTGTTTTGCTTTTCTTTTTAATATTTTTTTTTTTATTTATTTTCTCAGAGTTGTATTTTTTTGAGAGTGTATGAGAAAGGGTAGCATTTTAGAGTAATTTTTTTAAAAAACTCCAATAAAACCGGCGGACCATAAACCGCATCAAACTCTTACACGTTGAGGATTGAGAAGATTTTCAACAATAAATCTTGTGCTTTCCGATCCCCAGATGCGAAAATTTTGCTTGTCGACATATAATAATCTCATGGTATCCGCTCTCAAGTCTCTGTTGACAGTCATAATTTCGAGGTCGTAGATAATTTCGTCTATCTTGAAACCAGTTAACAATGTCAGTCTGGAAATCGTACGCAGAATCAATCTTTCCAACCGAAGCTACTTTGGACTTTGTAGGAAATTGAAAAGTAAAATACTGTCCCCACGAACCATAATCAAATTCTCTCCTACTATATGGTGCAGTATCTTGGACGATCGGATCATGGAATGTCGACCTTGAGAGTCTTCGAGTGAAAACTTTTGCGAACAATGTATGGTCTTTTGATCAGTGGCAAGGGCAGACGATGGAACATTGAGCTGTACGAGTTACACCTTCTGCTCAAATATAAACGAGACTTTATCCATAACTCGACAAAGACAAGACATATGGCCATACTTTTTTTTTGCTTAGGTTGGCAGGACTGTTATATGTTTACATGTCAAATTCGAGCGCGATCTGTCACATGGTTTTTTTTTACGGCACTATAAACAAGTCAACCTCGAGGTTGTTTTTCGAATTTTACTATGGAAATTAACGTTGAGCAAAGATATTTGTTTGAAATTTTGTTATTCCAATGGAATAAGTGCGACGAACGCAATGAAAATGTTGCAGAAGGCATATGGGCATGATCACGTGTACGTATTTTTGATTGGTATAAGTCGTTCAAGGACGGCCGTACATCGCTGGAGAACTTGCCCCATGATCGTCGTCCAGCAACGTCAATAAACGAAGAAAACGTCGAAAAAGTAAAGAAAATTGTGTTGGAAAATCGTCGTGTGACTGAAAGAGAGATAGCTAGTGAGCTCAACATATCAAATGGATCCGCTCATAGCATTATTCACGATGTTTTGGGCATGAGACGTGTGTCTGCTCGACTTCTTCCAAAATTGTTGCTCATACGTCTCGTCTTGTACGCGATTATTTGACCAAAAACAACGTAAATATTGTGCCGCAAGCACCGTATTCACCCGACATGGCACCGTGTGACTTTTTTCTTTTCCTAAACTCAAATTGCCGCTTCGTGGAAAGCATTTTCAGTCGATTGAAGTCATAAAAGAGAATTCGAAGAAGGAACTGAAAGCCATACCTAAAGCGGCCTACCAGAAGTGTTATGAAGATTGGAAAAAAAGGTGGCATATGTGTATCGCCTCTAATGGTGACTATTTTGAAGGGGATAATATAAATATTGAAGAATAATTAACCGTTTTTGTTTTATTGAGCCAGTCTCGTTTATATTTGAGCAGAAGGTACGATTACATTGATATAGTTCAGCGAAGCAAGAGGCAGCGGCTAAGCTAGCTAAGTCATGTGGTGCGAATGAATGAAAGCGGTGCAGCTTTGAAGGTGTTCGATGCAGTGCCCTCCGGAAGTAAAGGAAAAGGAAGACCTCCACTCAATTGGAAGAATCCGCTGAAGAGCAACCTGGTTCTATTTGGTATTTCCAACTGGCGCCAAACAGGGAAAATAAGGAATGAATTGGGCGCTATTGTTGATTCGGAGAAAAAGTAGATCGAAACGAGAAACTTGGAGTAGATTTAGCCATATCATACTGTCTACTTGTCGATCTGTCTGCCTATCCGTGGACTTAATAAACAGATGTGTTTTGATTCACTATAGATCATATGTCGGAACCGGCCAGATCGGTGGAAAGATCATCTTCAGATATATAGTTTTGGGGGAATAAACCGTCAAAAAGCATCTGAGATCATGAAATTTGATATTCTACATACAAAAGCTCAAATTAATTTTGAAACTAAAAATCATCGAAATCTAAGGACTATGACATATTGCTCCATACGACCGATTTGTTTAGATATGAGGTTGTGGATCGAAGGTCCTCTAAGATCAACGTAATATGGTATTGTATATTCCTGAATGGTATAAGTGGTATATGTGTCAGCATCTTTATGATCTATATAATATACCTAATCTGACTACGGTGTGTCAGTTCACAGGCAGCTACTCCTACTCGCTTTGCGACTAATCAACCCAGCATATACATTTTATATTTATATATATATATATATATATATATATATATGTAACCTTACAATATGCCCGTCACGTTGGAAAAATATTAATAACACGAACGGATGTGACTTAGGATTTTTATAGAATTTTTAATAAATAAAATATATAAATAAACTATAGCCTAAATGTGGCAATATAAGCTGACATTGTTTGAACATATGAACATCCATAAATATATTGTAATTTGGTGGAAATTGGTATATTTTTGGCAACACGTATTCTACCCTCGAGCTCATACCTCAAACCAAACGAAATTATTAACTGGCATACATGGCAAGGGGTGAATGGTTAGAGTGGATTTGTAAAGGTCGCGCGCAAGTATTAGTTTTGATGACTTCATTAAATGGTTAATATTGAAAGGAAAAGCGTATATTACTAATATATAAATATATAGAAATGTACTTAATTGCCTTGAGGTATATAAATAAGCACATCTTAGCATACATTTAGGCGCATTTCTTAAGAAAGTCACAAAACTTTTGACAACTATTCCCCACGACGAAGTATTTAACAAATGTTTTCAAGAAAATATTATGACATTATGTTGGCAATATGTTGGTAGTTAATTGCAGAAAACAACTACAAACATGTACAGATATATGTACATATAAATGACGGTACAAAATAAGTTTGTAACAGAACGCAAAAGTTGATGAATGAAAATTGGTTATTAAGTTGATGCCAAAAATGTGTGGTTGTACATACATATGTACATACATATATGTGAGTATATGATATGTAGAGACACTAGAGTTATAATTCTTATATAGCAGATATATACCATATACATATTTCCGTTACGGAAGCTAATGCAGCTGAATCTCGTAATATGCTCAGTAAAATACAGCAGTAAAGAAGTTGGAGCAGTGAGAAGAGTTGAGTGTTTGATTGAGTAGTAAAATATGAGAAAATATATTGAAATATTTCAGTTATTGAGCGAATGTTGACAGTTGCTGTTGGCAAATTCATACGTACACACCTACAAAGTTTAATAAGGCGACACAGCGCTATTAATAACTCAAGCATAGGCGCACAAATATACGAGTATACCTACATATATGTATGTATATGTTTTAGCGTACATTGATTCTGAAACTGAACCTCAAATCATTGCCTACACGTGTGTGTATGTATGTATGTATTACAACATAACACGAAATTCACTAAAACTTCAGCCTACTTGTAAGAATGTATGTACATATGTACGAGTATGTATAAGACATGCACATGACGGTGTAAGTTCCTGCCGGAAGCAGCTACTTGCACGTTATTAATAAACACTTTGCCTCGTGCTTACAGCTACAACAACAACAACAACAACAACGAAAACGAAAAAAAACAACAACAACGAAAACAACAACAACAACAACGAAGACAAGAAACACAACAACAACAACAACAACGAAAACAACAACAACAACGAAAACAAGAAACACAACAACAACAACAACAACGAAAACAACAAACACAACAACAACAACAACAACAACAACAACAACAACAACAACAACAACAACAACAACGAAAACAATAAAAACAACAACGAAAACATTAACAAACGCCTATAGTTATTGTACAATATAAAAGTCAATTCAGGAAATTTCATAGCATAAGTCGATAGACATAGAGTTGGGGAAGTGTTAAGATTTTCCCGGTGAATGAACTGAACGACGCATATAAATGAAGTGTTTTTGTTGCGCGTCTGCTGTGAGGCTTCTTGGTATGCAATACCCACAGTTTAGTATATACACAATATTTAGCTTTGTAGCTGGATTACCATTTTCGTATATATGTATTTGTTTGTAGGCGCTCTTGCTATTGCTAAGTATTTTGATGAATCAATGACATAAGTGACACTTGCAGCATTCATATGTGACAGCTTGGAGCAACTGTCATTGACAATACAAGAAAACGACGTGTAGGCGCATATTTGACATACATACATATTTATATACATATATAGATTCATACAGTGATTAATAAGTTTCATAGAAAAGTTGGAAATGTGTTTGCTTATGTACGAGTACAATATGTTGCTGCGTTTAGAGGGAAAAGAAAATAAGTAAATATTTTAATAGTGGCGCAGCAGTGGTTTCTTTCCGTAACCAAATGAAGTCAGTAAAGGTCTTCATCATATCCTTCCATGGACTGCGTGCTCGTCGTTGCCAATAGGTAAAGTACCATACATCTTTCGCAAAACATCTCTCTCGAAGACTTGCTCACATCAGCCACTCTAATGCACTATATAGTAGAATGGTTGTGTGAAGTGATTTATGGCGTTTAGTTTGTTTCGAGAGGGGATTTTACTCTTCAATAATCTACTCAGTCCAAAACAGAAACTGTTGACAAGACTGATACTGCCCTTGATTTCGAAGCCAAAATTCTTAGTAGTAAAAATACTAGTCTTTAGGTAGATGAAACTGACTTCCTCAATCAATGGTATGACTACCAATAGTGACATGGGAGCCAAGACGCATATACTGACTGTTTGTTTGATGACAAGGGCTGTTTCGTCTAGCTCTTGTATATTGTACTACGCATACGCCTCGCTTTGATATACAGTCTATAGAAAATAGAACTAACGTCACTACCATCTGCATACGGCAGCAGATTCATGTAACTCTTAATACTTTCTCCAGCATTAAATTCAAAGAGACATTTTGCATGAAGCCTTGTTTGGCACCTAACGGCTCCTCTCTCTTTTTCACAGCCTCACGCTTTTATTGTGTGTAAATCCGATTCATTTTCCTCTTCAACTCTCGGTTTCGCTACCGTACAGAGGGATTTGGAACCCCGTAGCATTATCCTGTTAACACTAGTCAATAGATGCATAATATTCAGGTGTAATCTCTGGAAAAGCTTAAGAAAATACCAGAAAATGTTCATTACACCTGCTTCCAGCTGGCTTAGAAAACCAAAAGCACAAATGCGAGGTTCAAATTTCAGATGAAAATCAAAAAATCGATAATTACAACATTTTCTAGAGTACTTAAATCGTATATGCGTTTTCGGGAACATTTTAAAAGTATATTTTGGGGTTGCATACGAACAGTCGGCGGGTATATATGAGCGAAACACAATCTGGCAGTGTTAGTAACAAGACTTGTATAAAGTGAAATCAGTAAGCTGTGCATACAAGAGGGTTATGTAATTGAAATTGATTTTGCGAAGAGATTGCTGATTTTTATTTAATTATACAGTGTTCGAATCGGAAGGATTTGTGAGTTCATTCTGGTTAATTAACAAAATAGCAAGAAGATGTATGGATTAAGAGAATTTGAAATGTGTTTCAACACCACAATTTTTTTCTTTTAATTAAGCAAAAATTAACTAAAATATTTTTTTTTGTCTATAATATTATAAACTTTTTTTTTAGCAGCAAAAATATTAAAATTTTCATATATCAACCTAACAGAAAGGAGCGAAACACTTTTTCTCGAGCATAAACCCATTTTTTTTAAATAAATGAATTTTAAATAATAATGTTTTTAATTTCATACACATGTGCATAAAATTTATTCATTACTTATTTCATTTGGTAAATTAGAAAATAAGCGTCAAGTTTTTTACCAAATCGATTTATGCATTTTTTATTTAATTTTTCATTCAATCAATCTGTCAATAACACTAAACTTATTACTAAAGAGAGAAATATGCGTGAGTTACACACCTTAAAAAAATTTTTTTTTTTTTTTGGTATAGGCGCCAATACATTTTTCCAATTTTTGATTTCTCCATCACCTTTCAGATCAAAAGCCACTCAATAAGCCACTCTCATTCATTCCACTTTGGTAAAGCTATTTGCTGCTACCACTTGATACACTTTTCCATTCTCTCAAATCACTTTTCAAGTGGCTACCTGTCTGGGGCACAAATGAAAAATTTGCGGGTGCTATACGTAGTAGTTATCTAGCAGCAGTCATACACTCGTACATACCAATCAATATGCATATGTATGTATATACAAAAATATTTTTTAAGCAAAAAAAAAAAAATCAAATATACATACATATATAGTACCTTAATATTCGTACATATCTATGTATGTATGTATGTGTGTGCGCTGTAAATTTACTGTTAGGTAGTGTGTGCGGTAAATTTATGCGCCACATTTAAGTGCTGGAAATTGGTTCACAGAAGCGAATCTTTGATGAAGTTAATGCATGCAAACAGCAGCATCAGAAGCAGCTGCGGCAGCGGCGGCAGTAATAGATGTGGCTTGATTTTGTAATTCTTGTTGAGCGTGGGGCATAAGAGTAATCAATGGCATACATTCATATACATATATGAGTATATGAGTATAATTGTAGGTTTGTATTTTTCTGTGGTTAAAACGCAATTTTTCTTGAGTGGAAATTCTCTTTGAAGCACTGAACCCAGAATCAACGCCATAAAGCAACCATTTTCTTCATCACTTCAAATCATATATAGGAATATATTTGAATATGTAATCATAAGCGTCGTACTAATCAAACATACTTTTCTTTATATACATAGAAATAGTATGAATAGGGCGCGGATGGACTAAGCCTATGGATTCTTGGTTCTATGTATGTAGGTATAACATAATTAGCTACGCTGAGAGTCATTATTTATTGCCCTCAATAGCTTTACGAATGCCATCTTCGAGGTCTTGAATCGACGCTGGGCTGTCGCCGTAGACCTTACCTTTCACGTGGCTACAAAGAAAAAAGTCGCAAGGTGCTAAATCACCCTCACGATGGCCAATTGCGATCATGTCTTGGAGAGATAACACGGTCCGGAAACATTTTCCACTAAAAGATCAATGGTTTCGTTGCTTTTGTGGCTCGTAGCGCCGTCTTGTTGAATGTAAACGTTGTTCAGATCAATACCATACCAATACCATATAACTCCGGCCTTAAAAAATCCGCAATCTAGTCGACGTAGCTTTTGCTCTTTCGAAAAGTAAGGTACAATGACAACGCCGTACCATTTTTAAAAAATAAATCTTGGGTTTTCCAAGCCGATACGATTCGATGCGGCAGTACATGAATTAGTTGGGTGCATCCAAAAATAGTTTGCCTTAAAGGAGTATATGCTGGGCATCTTCCTTCATATTGAGGGGGCTTTTAATAACATTATTCTTGAATTCGTAATAGAGGCTGTTCGGTAGATGGGTCTCCAACAGCCCATAGTGCATATTGTAGCCTCTTTTAATAAGCAGGATCATTTTTGCGGAAATGGGTAGCGTCAGTATCACAAGACACATAAAAAGTGGCTCCTCTCAAGGAGGAGTTTTATTCCCACTGCTGTGGTGTCTTACCGCAAATACGCTGATTAGAAAGTTGAACAGCGCAGACTGCGGTATGGTTAACAAAAGCTGCTGACTTTCCCCTAACAGCCACCTTAAAATCGAAATGGTTCGATGTCCTGTAGCTTCTGGGACCGTCTGCTGTTGAGTAACTTAAGCTAAAAGGCGTGGAGATCACCCTCTCTACCGAAGTCAAATATGTCGAAATAATATCAGATAGCAAACTTAAAAGGAGCCGAAACATGGCGGAAGGGTTGAGGAAGGTTATAATTGGACTTTACGCTGGCAAACTGGCGATAGGAAAAGGATGCGATCCAAGGCCGAGTGTTATGTATTCGATTTATATATCAGTTGTGAGACTAAAACTACTCTATGACCTCACCGTAACGTGGCCGGCACTCGAGAAACCAACTTTAAAGAGCAAACTAGAGACTGTTCAACGGTCGGTTGTCTATTAACATAACATTAAGAGGCCACTGTTCAATGGGGCTTCATGGGAATGTAATGAGCTACCACTTTAGGCATTTTTGCCGCTTCTGAGGGGACGAAGACGGGGAAGAGTCTATTAAACACTATGGTGGCTGTAATGTTCCCCGAGTTACTCCTCCAAATGTTAGTTAAGCTGAGCAAAGATTTGAAGGAACCAGAACTCTTATACACTTTGGGTATCATTGGCAGACAGGCCTCATATCCTATTCTTTACTGTTCATCTTAGAGCTGCGCTATTGCGCCCTTGGATCCTCTTTTGGTGAGCTCTAAAACTGTGAAGGAATATTTTTCATCTCTCTCCTGTTTGTTTCCTTTTTCCAGAAGTAAAAATATGTGGGCCATAGCGAAAAGCGGCGAACTGCAGTTCCACCGTATCGTTAATGTCGGGCAAAGCGGAAATGGGCATCCTCCGTCAAATTGCTATCTACTTCTTTGTTGGTTGGACTTTGAATCAACTCCTTCTGGCCTTGGATGGGGGGTGGAATATTAAGCTGGGCACTCTCATACTTGGAAACAGTTTTGATCGGGCATTGTTTGTTAGGAATTTATGCGATAAGACTTAGAACTTTTTTTTGAGCGCCCCTGTGCTTGAGAGACTGAGACTCAAAACACTTAACGACCCAAAGGATTAAATAGACCTCGATATCACGTGAATATATGTACTATGCGATTCACTGAATGAAAAACAGTCTGGCGTTCAGGATATTTTTTCTCTGTGTGTGTGTTTTAGCTTCAAACAATTCTACCTAGACTAACCTTCCACATATATGTTCATATATATGTACGTAAATGTCTAAGAAATTATTCCTAAGCCTCTCAAACATACCTTGTTGTCTTCCCCTCATTTTACTTCCTTCACTTAAGCCGATTTTTCTAATTTCCTTTATGACTTTTTTTTCTCAACTCGCACTCTTTTCCCGCACATTTCTTCTACATATATTCTATGATTTTGGCAAAATTTGGTATGTGTTGAGTAGACGATGGAAATCAAGGAATTGGTAAAATACGTATAGGCAATCAAAGATTTGTCGGTCTCTCTCTCTCTCTCTCTAATAAGCGATGTAAGCAATTTGTTGGCTCATTTGTGTGTGTTCATGTGAGCAGTTCACTTGTGTTCCTTCTGCTCTAAGATATATATGAAGAGGTTTTCATTTATTTCGTGTAGGTTGCCTGACATCGAGGAGTCAACGAGAACATTTTTTTTCGAATGACTTTTTCCCCTGTCCTTTAGATGAGTGGGTCCTCAACCAATAAAACTCTTTGCACGTGTGTCTTTTTGTGGGCACATACGAATCTAAGAGAGCATAAATACATGCACTTCATCTTACTTATCGGTTTTCATTATTTATTTACTTAATTTTTTTGCCTACCTTTCGACACATTTTACCGCATTTAATATAAAGCTTTTAGATGCCTTCTTGTACGTATAAATGCCTTGAAGGACCTTGAAGAAGTAGAGTGGAGAAAAGTGTTAGTGTGCTATTATGAGACCATTATTCTTTCAGATTTTTTTCTCTAATTACATCAGATATGCTTTTATGCGTTTGTATGTGTGTTCCTGTTCGCACTCACACAGCTTTACTCAAAATTAATTACACGCTTGTTATTAATTGGTATGTGCTAATAGGATAATGTATTGCTTGAATAATTTCCATGCCCTTTTTCATATCTGCACAAAAATAGTTATGCAGTCGATCCTTTTTTTACTAATTTCAGGGTATTAAGATATGATTTGGAACGGTGTAGAATACAAAGGGGTTTTTATACCTTTCATGTATATGAAGTTGTAACTTAGCTTTGGTGCGATATTTGAAGTGGTCTTGGAAGGTATAAAGATTTGGTCGCGATCAAACAAAACCCTCCTTGCTTATTTCTATTTGCTTTTGATGTAGGCAAATAGTATTCAAATCAAAAGCGTTATTCAATTACACAGACTCATTTAATTGGCTATCAGTAAAGGGATTAGTATTCAAATAAAAAAATTGCATGGAAAAATATATAATTTTTTTACGAGAAAAAATCTGTCATGGCTTCTGTTAAGTAATAAATTACGCAAATGTGATTACAAAAGTCTGTGCTTGCTTGGAGAAAAATATATACAAAATATAATAAAATAAAATAAAATAAAATAAAATAAAATAATATTAAACAAAATAAAATAAAATAAAATAAAATAAAATAATATATAATAAAAAAAATAACATAAAACAAAATAAAATAAAATAAAATAAAATAAAATAATATTAAACAAAATAAAATAAAATAAAATAAAATAAAATAAAATAATATAATATAAAATAAAATAAAATAAAAAAAATAAAATATAATAAAATAAAATAAAATAAAATAAAATAAAATAAATTAAAATAAAATAAAATAAAATAAAATAAAATAAAATAATATAAAATAAAATAAAATAAAATAAAATCAAATAAAATAAAATAAAATAAAATAAAATAAAATAAAATAAAATAAAATAAAATAAAATAAAATAAAATAAAATAAAATAAAATAAAATAAAATAAAATAAAATAAAATAAAATAAAATAAAATAAAATAAAATAAAATAAAATAAAATAAAATAAAATAAAATAAAATAAAATAAAATAAAATAAAATAAAATAAAATAAAATAAAATAAAATAAAATAAAATAAAATAAAATAAAATAAAATAAAATAAAATAAAATAAAATAAAAAAAAATAAATTAAAATAAAATAAAATAAAATAAAATAAAATAAAATAAAATAAAATAAAATAAAATAAAATAAAATAAAATAAAATAAAATAAAATAAAATAAAATAAAATAAAATAAAATAAAATAAAATAAAATAAAATAAAATAAAATAAAATAAAATAAAATAAAACAAAATAAAATAAAATAAAATAAAATAAAATAAAATAAAATAAAATAAAATAAAACAAAACAAAATAAAATAAAATAAAATAAAATAAAATAAAATAAAATAAAATAAAATAAAATAAAATAAAATAAAATAAAATAAAATAAAATAAAATAAAATAAAATAAAATAAAATAAAATAAAATAAAATAAAATAAAATAAAATAATATAAAATAATATAAAATAAAATAAAATAAAATAAAATAAAATAAAATAAAATAAAATAAAACAAAATCAAATAAAATAAAATAATTTAAAACAAAATAACATAAAATAAATTAAATTAAATTAAGTGAAATTAAATTAAATTAAGGTAAATTAAATTAAATTATTTAAATTGCAATTAAAAAATAAAATTATATTAAACTAAATAATTTTATTTCATTCTCTTCTTTACTTAACTTAGACTTAGCTAATCAATATGTTAAACTTACAATTATTATTCCAAATGCGAAACTTGAACCGAAAGTTCTTTTAACTTCTAATAGGTTTTTGTTTTTGCTTTGCGTATTAGTAAATTATGCAGGATAGTCACATTTAAGTCACGCACTCATTAACATACAGTAGGTTTGCCTATAATGTAGACAATTTTACCACAAAATGCTGTACATATCGTAGAAAGGCAAGCAAGGATAATTGCTTTCTTTGCAATTTCGTCATGTGGAAAATTGTTTTGAAATTTAATCAACAGTCAGTAAAATAACAAACTAAATAGCAATAACCCTGGTTGTTTGGGTAAGAGTGCAAAGATAATGGCAAGAAATGTTGGAGTGAACTAAACTTTCAAGTTCTCTACAATTGGGTACGGTTTGAACCTTTTTACTATTACTTTAGTAGGAGCAATTGAATACTATGTATGTATGTATGTA
This sequence comes from Ceratitis rosa, assembly GCA_037013455.1. Classification (NCBI taxonomy): domain Eukaryota; kingdom Metazoa; phylum Arthropoda; class Insecta; order Diptera; family Tephritidae; genus Ceratitis; species Ceratitis rosa. The sequence goes on from JAWMAG010000065.1 coordinate 6,929,446, forward strand.
TATAAATTAAACAGAAAATAAGTTTTGCCAAAATGATGAGTTTATATGTATTGTACGTGTAATTATTCTACAAAGAAAATATTAAGTATTTTAAAAATAAATATACAATTGTATAAAGCAATAATTCAGTGCACCATCCTCTGCATCCAATGTCGGATTCTGCAATAAAAATTATCAACTGCGAACTATTTGAACACAAAACCAATTTGACTGAAATAAAGTTATCAGAACCGTAAGCGCTTTTGCAAACAGAGTCATTATTAATCATATTATTATAGATAACACAGCATAACAACATGCGCATTTTATACCAAAATAACTGCGGAAATATACATATATACCTATACTGCTTAATTACTACGAACAAACATAAGCATATACATACATATATACAACTTTTACACGTACTTTTATATAGCATAATAATAACGGGTTTTTCATGTTCATAATTATGAATGCTCATAAAATCTTTGCATAGCAATTAATTTATGTCACATAAAACACAGGAAAACTATAAACAAACAATTAAAATAGTTTTCAACATACATACCTATATATTTATTATTAATATTTTTTGTATTTATAGAGTTTTTATGATGATTTTTCCAATGATGCATCATTAATGGTATTGATAAAAATTAAAACTGCTGTAGCAGATTAAGAGGGTAGGTGGGATAACGTTTTTTTCAACAATCCCGGAGTTATTTTCCATAAAAAATAAATTATAAATATATAAAATATTTTGTTGAAATGCTTATGTTGCTCTGTTATGATAAGGTGATAAGGGGTTGTAGGCACCATCTACCTATATGTTGGATATACGAGGTAGGCTAAAAAAAATTAAGATAAATTTGTTGTCATTTTTTTATTTTTTTATATATTTTTTTCGAATTTATATTTATTTTTATTTGATTTTTTTTTTGTTTTTATTTTCACTAACTAATTTTTTTTCTCAGAGAAAAAAAAATGAATGGAAGTTTATCGTACAAAAATTAATAAATATATAAATTTTGAAACAGTTTATTGTGGTTTCTTAACGCTTGGTATGGCTTTCCAAAAAATGCTCATTACATTGCTTTCGGCACGAGAGAAAAGAAATTTAAAATTTTACAACCATTTTGTTGCTTCATTATTTATTGATTAAGTTACAAATTGAATATCTTTTATGCAAATTCATTTTCAAATATTTTACCATTGTGGTTGAACAATAAAATACTTGCTTTTACTAACAAAATGTTACTACGCTCAGCAAGGTGTGTCGGTGCGTATACGTAATATTCTGCTAGAAGTAGAATTTTAATATACAATACATTTCTATTGGTTGGTGTTTAAATGAAATTTTAATATATACGATAGGTGCTAAAAATGCTGACCAATTTATATGCACATTTCGTCGTCGTGGTCGTCTGCTGCTTGTGGTAAACTATTCAATTAACATATATTTCATGTAATTTCTTGCTACAAATTTGCTGTGTATGCTAAGATATTATCACTATTACTCGTAGTTTGTGAATGTTTCGCTTAAATTAAGATAAATTACAATTTTAGACTATAAATCAATTAAATGTGGCAAAATGTAAGTGGTCGTAAATTTAAGTCTAACATAAAGAGCTTTTTCACAACACCAAGTGATACGACACGTCAGCAGGTGAATGGGGTGAGGGCAGAGTGTGGTTATATAGAGTGTGATATAAATAATTTTCTAATTATATACTTCTTTCTGTGTATAGGTAAATATGTACACTGCTGTATTTCTGGCACTAGTGTGATAAGACTGAGTGTAGGAGACTTGCAAAATTTTGCAGATAAGTGACTATTTTGGAATGTGAGAAGAGCAAGTTTAAAATTAGATACCTAACGAGTATAGAATATAGTATTTTTTTAATATTAAATAATAAAAGAAGTGTGATAACTAAAGCTTCAACAACCACACATCACTGTGGATTTTTATATTTTATTCCGTTGTAAAAACGATGAATAGGCTTAATTAAGCTTCAAATAAATAGATCGATATCTGATCCACTACTTGGAAGGAAAAACTGTACCAAATTACAAGTAAGTAAACCATAAGTGCGTATTCCAAATAAGTTGATCCCTAGTCAACTTCCCGTGAAAGAAGTTTTTCAAAGTCTTTCTCAAATCTACCTGAACACATACAAAAAATTCATTAAAATCAGAATTAATGTAAGAATAAATCGAACAGGTTTTTAGACCAGTTTGATGCAGACTCGTTCTGAGGCACGAACGGAACAGTATTGTTACTGGTATATATAAAAGTGGTATTTAACTAGTATGAAGCTGATGCATAGACGGTCAATTGAGAGTTGGCAGGACATCACTTTATTGAAAATATCAGTTGCTTACATGGAAAATAGAGAGAAGGTTAATTAGTAGTTGTAAAATATAAACTAGTTAAACTCTAGTTAACAACTAGTATTTTTTCTCAGCAGTGATGTTACCCAAAATGAGATTATAACCACCACCTAGTTTTTAATACTACTACCCCCTGCGGGTTAGGGGTTCAAGAATTAACCTGCGGTAAGGCATGCCTGTCGTAAGAGGCGACTGAAATCCAATAGTTCCTTCGACAGTCGGGTCTTTATACCGGAACGATCCGGAGTTTTTATACGGCCAAGGACTGTCATTCCCGCAACATTTCCCAAAAAATTACTTTAAGGAATACTTTTTGCGGTTACAACAACAACAACAACAACAACAATTAAATCAACAAGGAAGATAACAACAACAACAATTACAACACCATCATCATCATCATCATCATCATCATCATCATCATCATCATCATCATCATCATCATCATCATCATCATCATCAACAACAACAACAACAACAACAACAACAACAACAACAACAACAACAACAACAACAACAACAACAGCAACAACAACAACAACAACAACAATTAAATCAACAACGAAGATAACAACAACAACAATAACAACAATTACAACACCATCATCAACAACAAAAACAAAAACAACAACAACAACAACAACAATTAAATCAACAACAAAGATAACAACAACAACAATAACAACGAAAACGAAGACATAAACAACAACAACGAAAACTGTAGCAAAAATAACAACAACTAATACTTGTTTACTTTTCCAACTAATCGAATTTGTAGTCTAAGATTATTTTCAAATGCCATTTATCTGCTGTTTAATAACATTCTATTTTTTCTGACTATTTTTCCATGACAGTAAACTGTTCAAAAAAATTTAGTTGTATGGCTACTATTATGTCAAAAATAGCACATTGTCCTTGACACATTTCTCAATGAAAAAATAAATTTGAAAAACAAACAACAACAATCGCAAGTCTGCACCAAATGTCAACCAAATACTCAATTTGACAGTTTTTACGCTAAAAAATATAAAACACTCACAAAGCATAAAAAAAAAATGTAAAAAAAAACAAAAAAAAATTAAAAATAACAAAAGAAAACAAATCTAAAAAAAACAAAAAAAAATAAAAAAAAATTTAAAAAAAGTCACAAAAAAATATCCCCAAATCGAATTCATCAAAATGTGAAGGTTAAAAAGCGGATGTGGAGTACACACATATACAGTAACTTTTGTGAAAAGTTAAACGGGTTGGTTTGGTTTTTCGCTGCGTATGTATGTTATACATATATGTACATACATATAACCATATCTGCGTACACCATTTCATACGCTGCAAGGCGAATTTCATACACATTCGCTCAGCTAATTCAAAGTTCTGACAAATTGCTGTAACTTGTTTTCCATCAATACTACATTTGGTTAAATTTTGTTGTTTTTTTTTTAGTTTTGATTACAAATACGGTTAGCTGCAGGAATATTGTTGCTACTTTGTTATTCTACTGTGCACAGTGATGTGATGTAATTGAAGTTTATGGTCTTAAAAATATTAAAATGTTTTTTTTTTTGAGGTTTTGAGTGAATGTCAATATTATTTGTGAAGAGTAGCAAGGTGCACTTTTGAAAGATTTTTATTTAAAAATTGAAAAATATTAAAAGATATAAAATACTCAGTAAATTGTGGAAAACGGGTAGTGTGTTAACTAATACCATACTAAAAGGTTCTCTACCGAAGTAAAAAAACCTCGGGATAATCTTAGCTAGCAAGCTCAACTGGATCAGAAACACAGTAGAAGGGTTGAGCAAGGCACCTGATTAGCTGGACTACACCACCTCTAGTGTAAGCTCCAAATTTTTTTATTTCCACGCGAATCCCAAAATTGAAATAAAGTGAAAACTCCCAACGCCAACTCTGAACTCGATGGTAGAGTGAGCTGTGGAATTCACTCTCTGATGATTTCAATAAATATAGAACTTTTTGCAATCATGGAACCCGCTGAGTGGCTGCTCAAATCTACAGCCGCAGGACAATCAGCTATAATATTTTCCATCAGTAAAGTTACCAACAGATGTCTACAATTCATGCAAAAGTACCGCATCAGTGGCTACTTAAACAAACTCTCCACTAAGTCCAAGACTATAGTGATCTGGGTACCCGGACAAAGTGACATCACAGGCAATTGCATGGCAGACGAACCACTGAGAGTAGGAAAACTTCTATCCCCTTCTATGTCCACAGGAAAGTATTAGTTTAAGCTGGCCTTTGTCAAAGAAGCAGACAACTACGGCCAAAAATTGTTTGTGAAGAAATCAAAACCTCTTAGAATTGTTCCGGTTCTCTATTAACATAACGAGAGACGTAATAACAGCTCACTGTTTAATTCACTCTAATAGCTTTTGCCAAAGCTGTAGTACGCGAAAAAGAGAAGAATTCACTTGAACACTAACTCTATCACTGTCAACTGCGCGACAAAAGTTTCTCGTTAAACACTTTTTCGACTATCTCGCTATAGCGAAAATTGACAATCTCTTCGCTCTTATAAGTCATACGAAATGGTTTGAGCATTTGAGAAGGCGTGAAGGTGCAGACAGGTTCTCTCACTGCGGTAACACAACTCGAGAGAAAAATTTAAGTCGCTTGGCAAACTGTTTAGCTTGCAAAACAAATAAAACTACTTTGGACTGTTGTAGTTTTTGAATTCAAAGCTTGACTTGTTATCTATTCTCGGTACTACACAAACTTTCATTGAACTTAGACTCACTTTTAAGAAAATATAGAGCCTGTGGGATGCAGTAAGTACTACAAATGTATATTATAAGCTACAAAACAATTTTTAAATATTAAGGAAGCTTAGAAAATTTTCAAATTGGTAGGAAAATTGAAACTCAAAGACTGTCTTGGAATTAAAAAATGTATATACACGTACTAAAAAATATTTAATATTATAATATTAATTTATTTTTAGTTTAGGCCTGCTAACAGCCAATATAATTGCCTTAAAAATTGCTTGCTGTAGAAGCAATAACAGCACAAATTGTGAAGAAGAGAAAAAATTACAAATAAACCTTTTTTTTTCTTTGCGGGGTTTTAATTTTAAAATTCAATGCGGCAAGCTCTATTTGCTATCGTTGAATTTTTTGCCATCAAACCATTGATATTTTTCAAATAAAATGCAAATTTGTGTGGGTAAATGAAGAAATTTGCATTCAAAGCACTTGTAAACCCTTTTTAATGCCATTATTTGTACTTATATACATATATGTGTAGAAACCAATGGTCAATACTTTGAATAAAAAAAATTTGAGATTCCTCTGAAAATTAAGTGTTTTCTTTTTCGAAAAAACCGGCAAACTTCAACTAACACCCCTGGTATATGTATGCTATTTTATAGCTATTTTTTTAGTAATTTCATTTTATGTTAATTCTATTTAAGCGACCATTGATAATTGTTTCCTTCACGCTAACAGCTTTATATTCATTTCAAATACTACTAGAAAGAACAAACTTTTTTTATAATTAAATAAATTTTAATTCTATCAACACATTTGGTGACAAACCCTTCAAGTAATTGCACAACTCCACATAACTGCAATATTTATTTAACACATTTGTGCATTGTTAAAGTTAAATTATCTTTCCACCTCATTTTCAACATCAATTAAAAGTTTCAAAAGCAAATATGCAACACATACGTACATATGCACATTTATATATATATATAAACGAGTATATGAAAAGCAAAATATTTTCGTTTCTCTTGGATTTTCATATGAACTGTCGTAACTTCGTATGCGGCGAAATTTTAATTTCCTTCTTGATGATTGTCGAAATCTACTTTATTTTGGAGTTTTTTTTTTACTTTTTTGCATTAAAAAAAAAAAAAAAAATTGGAAAAAAAATAAAAAAAAAATTAAAAAAAAAAATTAAAAAAAAAAATTAAAAAAAAAAATTAAAAAAAATTACTGCAAGACATTGTATGTACTACAGCATTTTTTCATTTATTTGCCGCATTTTTTTGTTTGATTTCCGCTTCCTTTCATTACCCTCTCTATCCTACTCTACGCGGCAACATTGTTTTTTTTTCCAAACGTCATCAACGGGGAATGCAATTAAATTTTCAATCGACTGAAACAATGTAATCTGCACTTGTAATCAAATCCAAGTGACTCCTCCTCCTTGAAAAGTGTTAACCATACATACATATTTACATATGTATATATGGACATATATATGCACGTTTAGAGTTTTTGGCGAGCAAATGTTATCGAATTGTGGTTGTCAAAAATAAAAAAAATAGAAAAAAAACACCCAAAAAACGTATACCCACATCACATGTGTTTGCTTATATGACTTTACATATATATATACCATATACGAAGTCGGTGCCTTGTGAGCCTTTAACAACTCCACCAATTACTTGTTTTGGCATTTGTTTTCATGCATGCGTGTGCTCCTTCTACAAACTTGTGTGGTTACATGGAAAAACTTTGAACAAAAAAAAAAAAGAGGAAAAAATAAAAAAAATCTGCCAAAGAGAAAAGTTAATGAATCGAACTGGATTGCTTGAGTCGCAGTGAAGTTGTGAGAAAACAACTAAAACGCTAATTACATGTAGGACAGAGTGCGGCTCCAGTAGGCGGCAGTGTAAATAGATTTCAGTTAATTTGTTTAGATTTTACTGAATGTTGCAATGCAAGAGTTTTGCTTGGATATTATATCTTCTGCTCAAATATAAACGAGACTGACTCAATAAAACAAAAACGGTTAATTATTCTTCAATATTTATTTTATTCCATTCAAAATAGTCACCATTAGAGGCGATACACATATGCCACCTTTTTTTCCAATCTTCATAACACTTCTGGAAGTCCGCTTTAGGTATGGCTTTCAGTTCCTTCTTCGAATTCTCTTTTATGACTTCAATCGACTGAAAATGCTTTCCACGAAGCGGCAATTTGAGTTTAGGGAAAAGAAAAAGTCACACGGTGCCATGTCGGGTGAATACGGTGCTTGCGGAACAATATTTACGTTGTTTTTGGTCAAATAATTGCGTACAAGACGAGACGTATGAGCAACAATTTTGGAACAAGTCGAGCAGACACACGTCTCATGCCCAAAACATCATGAATAATGCTATGAGCGGATCCATTTGATATGTTGAGCTCATTAGCTATCTCTCTTTCAGTCACACGACAATTTTCCAACACCATTTTCTTTACTTTTTCGACGTTTTCTTCGTTTATTGACGTTGCTGAACGACGATCATGGGGCAAGTTCTCCAGCGATGTACGGCCGTCCTTGAACGACTTATACCAATCAAAAATACGTGCACGTGATAGGCAAGACTCCCCATATGCCTTCTGCAATATTTTCATTGCGTCCGTCGCACTTATTCCATTGGAATAACAAAATTTGACTTGTTTATAGTGCCGTAAAAAAAAAACTATGTGACAGATCGCGCTCAAATTTGACATGTAAACATATAACAGTCCTGCCAACCTAAGCAAAAAAAAAAGTATGGCCATATGTCTTGTCTTTGTCGAGTTATGGATAAAGGCTCGTTTATATTTGAGTAGAAGGTATGAAATATTGAAAGTAAATACATTTTTTTTATGCATTAAGACTTTATTGTGAAAAAATTTAATGTTCAAAGTAGCTACCATGTTTGCCCATCTTTCTGGCAGTTTGTGGAACCCAAACCAAAAGAACTTCTCCGGCTTGGAGGTCAAGAAAAACTCGAGCCAATATCTGATACCCTGTTCTGAAATGAAGCGTACTCCGGTGAGGGCATTCTGCATTGATCTGAACAAGTGGTAATCGGAAGGTGCTATATCTGCGCTATAAGGCGGGTGAGGTAGAACTTCCCCCACACAGTTTTCCAAACAGTTTTTAACTGGCCTTGCAACATGTGGCCGAGCGTTGTCATAATGAATCAATTGTTTCCGGTTGAGGTCCCCATTGATCGTCTGACCCGATTTCAATAGCTCATAATAGAGCACACCCTTGTGGTCCCACCAAATTCATAGCATAACCTTGGCACCATGGATATTCGGCTTTGACGTGGATGTCAATGGTTGGCCGGGCTTCATATACGATCTCTTGCGCTTTGAGTTATCATAATGAATCCATGTTTCATCGCCAGTGACAATCCGATGCAAAAATGACTTCTTATGGTGGTGGTTGAAGCAGCATTTCCGACATGCAAAATCGACGTTCGACGTCTCTTGGCTTTAATTCATAAGGCAAGAGGAGTTGTGGAGGACCAATTGTCGATAAAATATTAGAAATCCTCGAGTCTGAGTATAATGCTTGCACTGCGTCGATTGCCCAAGAGCCAAAAATTGCAAAAAAGTTTTGAACCACTTGAAAAAGACCGGACAAACAAAGAAGCCACATGGGTTAATGAGAAAAAAACTCCATCTGCATCGTAACAAAATCGATCCATTTCTGCTGAGGCGAATGCTGGTGTTGAAAATTAGATGACTTACATTAAAGTTGAAGTACAGTCAGCCGGCACAAACGATCTCTAACCTGTATTAACGGCAGGAAGGTTTTGTTGTGTGTTTGGTGGCAAAAAATGATCCCTTATGAGCTGCTCCCCTGTGAGCAAAAACTTAACTCATAACAGTTCTATCAACAATTGAACCTTCAAAAAGCAGCAATAACACAGTAGCGCCCAACTTTGACCAACAAGAGGAAAGTTGTATTACATCAGGATAATTCCAGGGAACATACATCGATAGTGACTCGCCAGGAACTTTGAGAACTTAGTTGTGGAGAGTTTAGTTTATCCATTTTACCTAATAATCCAATTCTATCTTTCGTTCTGTTCAAGATTTCGACATTTCTTTGTTTTTTGGAATCAGCAAACTGGTCTAATCAAATAGCTTTAGCATTCTAATCGAAGCGAGCGAACCGTATGATAATTTCATTATGCTAATTCAGGGCTATAAAGTGTTATGGAGTCAGTTTCCAAATAGACACTGTGTGGTATGGGGTCTGTCAGCTGATAATAACAACTATTGTACTATATGTACGGCTCGAATGTGGAGCTGACTGTTCTCTTTCCAGACTAAATATATTCGGGACTAATAAAAATATTTATCAATAAAAATCGCTTCGTAGTTTCTCAAAATATTCTTCATTAAGATCTATACACTTTTCCATACCCCTGAACGAATTGTCGATGTACTTTTGCCACTCTAATTGATGTATCTCCAAAATTTGCCTTCTGAACTTATCAATCGCCTCTTCAAGTGACGAAAAACGTTGACTTCTCAGTTTATTTTTAACGTACGGTAATAAATAGAAGTGATTTCGTACCACATCAGTGCTATACGTTGGATGACCAATCAAATCGATGCTCAAATATGCACTTCTCTCAGTCGATGTGGGAGAGAGCTCTCATTAGCGTGGTGAAGAGTGATTAGTCTTCGGTGATTGGTTATAGTGGTTTGAGAGAGAATTTGCAAACGAGATGGTTGCACAACACCTAGAATTGTTTTTCTTTTTTTAACATTCCTCACGACCAATCGGCATGACTTTTTTTGAATGACTCACAAACTGTGTGAGATACAAAGTAAAAACATTTTTTCACAGTAAAATCTTCATACAATATCGCATTTATGACACTACTAATGCCTATAGTTGTCTCATTCTCATGAAGGGCCACATGATGATCTTGTACAGCATCAAAATCTCCTAAAGTAAAAAGTTCGTTCTGTTTGTTTTTTTGTTATGCAAATGGTTCCAAAGGGGTTTTCTGGCTTATCTTTAGTTCCTCAGCAATTAAATAAGTACTCACGTGACGGTCTGTTTCCACTATTTCCATTATTTTATCGCAATTTTCGACGACAGGCCTTCCGACGTGTGGTGCATCTTTGACATCGAAATTACCGGAACGGAACCTAGCAAATCACTTTTGTGCTACACGTTCGTTTACAGTATCGGGCCCATAAACTAAATTAATTTTTTCAGCCGCTTTGGCTGCTTTTTCGCCTTGATCGAAGAAAAATTGTAAAATTTAGCGAATTTTCTCTTTGCTGGTCCAATCCATCTTTGACGAGCGCTCACAACGTACTGAGTCAATGAATCGAAAAACTGTCAAAGACAAACTTTTAGCGCGAATAAACATGTTTTCAGCGCCGTATAGTATGACATGATGCGACACGTAACACTAGTACTATGGACACTATAACGCTATCTCTTAGTTAAAAACCGAACGAACTTCTTACCTTACCTAATATATTTATATATCTATAAATTCAGCATCAGAGCTGAGTGAAAAAACACAATGAAAATCCACACACTTTGAGTTAATTAATTTATGTTTCATACTTTTTTTTGTTTTTTTTGGAATCGTAATTTTACCTGAAACCAAGTAACTCCTGCTTTTTTTCACTGACTCCGAACAACACCGCTAAATCATGCCAATGGGCTATGACAAAACTAAACCAAAAAGTTTCCGAACGAAACTAATCCTCGATTTTTTCAACAACAACCAAAATCAGAAACTTTTCCGCTTTGTAATACCACAGTGACACGTGTTTGCAAAGGTGGTCAACCAGCAGGTATATTTAGCGCATAAATGAGTGCGACATGTAGATGGGGTATTTAGCAAAAAAAAAAAAAAAAAAAAAAAAAAAAAAAAAAAAATCGGATTGAAATCAATTTCATTTAATTTTCGGAACATTTCGCGGTCAAAGTAAAAGCAAAAAAAAAAAAAAATTTGGTTGCACATTTTCACTGTCTGCTTGTTTGTTGCAATGACATTGCGCTGCGATGTGAAACCTAATGCGGTGTTGGCGGCCACAACCGCTGTGCTTGTTTGACTACCGTTGACTTTACAGAGAGACAAACACATATAAACATACATACATACATATATATATATATTGTGTATACATATGTACAGCTGAACAATTGCACAATATTTATATTTTAGTTTTGAGAGTTACAATTGATGCAGCAACGCAATTGCTGTGTGCGCTGAAGGGCAAATGACATGTATTTCGGATAATGCGGTCGATGTTGGATACGGATTAATTTCTGCTGATTTTACTAAAATCACAAATGAGCTGCTTTACTAGTACAGGATAAATACATGCATTTGAAAGTTTAACACAAATATGTTAGGTCACTTGATCTCATGGCTAGAGGGTGTACTGAAATTAGTGAAATAATTATCACGATTATTCTCTATGGCGTACACTTTTTTGAGAGAACTCAGTGAGTGGTATTTTGAAAATCAAAAAAATAAATAAAATAAAATAAATAAATATAAGAACCTTATTGGCTTCTAAATTTTTCCTGGAATTTACAACTATTTCCTACAATAAAACACATCGATTTGCCATTCTTACTGGTTTTTTGTTACTAAATATATTCAGAAAAGGTAATGTTACACACGGTGTGTCCCAAAAATAACCGAACTTTATATTTAAATCATACAACACACAGCGCCATCTATTGAAAATTTGCAACATTAAAAAGATACATTCATCCTCTTTCAAACGCATCTAACTTCATGTAAGTCGGATGACAGATGTAAAAGTGACAGCCATTTCAATAAAACCAAAAGTGTGCTAATGGTTCCAAAAAAAAAAAAAATGGAACAAAGAGCAAATATAAAATTTTGTGTCAAACTTGAAAAAAATTGAAATTGAAGTTTAAAAAATTAAAAAAAAATTAAAAAAAAATTAAAAAAAAAGAAGCAGCCGTAACCGAGGTACTGAAGAACATTTATATAAATGACATAAAAAAATCTATGCATGCGCTGGTTGATCGTTCCAAACGTTGTGTTTAGTCAAATCTAACCTATTTTGAACAAATAATAACTTTCAAAGATAATATAATGTGTATTTTACTATTTTATATCCAAAAAGTTCGGTTATTTTTGGGACACACCGTGTATTTGCTAGAGTTTTCGAGCTTCTGAAAAAAATTATAACAAAAATGTGCAACACAAGAACCCAAGACTCAATACTCACTGCATTAACTTTACATATGAATTTACTAAAAACTGATTTAACGCTTATAATTAATAAGTTAAACGCTTTTAAAATTAATATTTACCTAATTTTTAAAGTATTTCGACTTCAAAGCGCACTCTCTTTAATTTTACACTACAAACCACTAACACGGGGCATACTACAACAGTTGTGGTTAATATACTTGTAGTAAACTTGCGTTTTAGTTATTGTAATGTTTTTTTTTTAGAAAGTTTTGTAATTAAATTAAGTTAAATAATTCGCATATATGCACATGCGAAAATATCAGTATTTTAGGGGCAGGTTACAAGGATTATGGTTACATACACATGATTTTATAACACATAAATCTTTTGTTGAAATTTTGGTAATGAAGAGGAGTTTCAAGCAAATACCAGGTGTGTTAGTTGAAAGTTGCCGGTTTTTTCGATAAAGAAAACACTTAATTTTCAGAGGAATCTCAAAATTTTTTTTATTCAAAGTATTGACCATTGGTTTCTACACATTTCGCCCATCTTTCAGGCAAATTATGGATACCATTCCAAAAAAACTTTTTCTCTTTCGAGGCAAACCATTAGACGAGCCATTTTTCCACTTTTTCAAAATTAGCGAAGCACTACTCTGCAAGGGAGTGTCCCATCGATACGAAAAGGTGATAGTCGGACGGGGCGAGGTCTGGAGAGTACGGCGGGTGCGATAATATTTCCCAATTAAGTGTTTTTAATGTGTCTTTCACCAATTTAGCGGTATGAGACGGCGCGTTGTTCTGTTGCAAGATAACTTTGCCATGTCTTCGGGACCATTCCGATCGTTTTTCGATCAACGCATAATTCAAATTGATCAATTGATCATTTGTTGTCGGTAGCGATCCGTGTTCACCGACCGTTTCACCAGGTTTTAACAACTCGTAGTACACCACACCACACTGGTCCCACCAAACACAGAGCATTGTCTGACGGCCAAAGCGATTTGGCCTTGCAGTCGATGAGCCAGCTTCACCAGGGGAAAGCCATGATTTTTTTCACTTCGGGTTCTCAAAATAAATCCATTTTTCGTCCCCCGTGACAATTCAATGCAGAAAAGATTTCCTATCGAATCGCTGAAGCAGCATTTCACAAACGGTTTTTCGATTTTCCATTTGTCTATCGTTCAGCTGGTGTGGCACCCATTTTCCATACTTCTGGATCTTTCCCATGGCTTTTAAACGTTGGCAAATTGCTCCTCGAGTCACATGTAGTGTTTCTGCCAATTTTTGTTGCGATTTGGTTGAATCAACATCCAATAACGCCTGCAATTCCTCGTCTTCGAACTTTTTCGCTGCATCAGGATGTTCATTGTCTGTCAAATCGAAATGTCCACATTTAAATGGACGTAACCATGTCTCACATATTCTTATCACTGGAGCATGTTCACCATAAGTTTCTACCAGCAACCGGTGAGCTTCAGCTGCTTTTTTCTTTTGATGAAATAAGAAAACCAACGAATGCCGCAAATGCGATTTACTTGGAACGAAACTCGACATATTCACTGAAGTAAACAAATATGACGCTATTATTTTGGTGGAATGTGACTTGCGCATTTTTGTAGGTTAATGTCAATAGAAAAATATTACATACATGCCAAATCATAGAAATTTATACATATTGCTAGCGTCATCTGCTAGTAAAACCTTCAACTAACACCCTTGGTATATTAACATATGTAAGAGCATATACATATTACTGCGAAAAATGTGAGTATTTCATACCTGCGTGAAATATATAGTTCACGAGTACCATAGAGTATCCCAAGCCTACCCAAAGTTCATACAAAAAATATGGTCTAACTAATAGGGCTATAGCCGAAAAGCTACAAAAAGTTAGATTTGAAACTACACCACAAAGACAATCCATGAATCACCTACAGAGGATTACATTATCTTCATATATACAAAAAAAAAAATGATTTTTTAGATTCGAATACAGACTGTTTTGAGGAAAATCTGATGAAATTTAATATTTATTTGCACATTTTATTATGCCAGCAGAGCTTACCAACGAAGCGAAACTGACTCGATTTAAGTTTTATGTACTTTATGTATACACAGCTTGTTACACACTTGCAAACTTTGTTTTTTAATTGCGTTCGTTAAAGTACGAGCAATCATTGCTGTTAGCGAGACGTGAGCTGGTCCATCGCTGCACTACAGCGGAGTAAACCAATAGGTACTCCAATTGAAGAGATGATCCACAATTTTTTGCTGGGTAAACAACAAATACAAATACTAGTAATGTATGTATGTTACATAAAGATTTGCATAATTGGCCACTAATACAGTGTCATAAAAGAAATGTGTAAACAAAAGCTTGTTTTTATTTGGGGCATAAATTACGGGCCACCGCCCACTTTGGTAAACAAAACTTACATTTTAGTATTGAAATCGAAAACACACGTTTCAACAATGTAGAAGTAAATGTATTTGTAGTTGGAAGCAAACTCGAAGCAATCATATAAATTGAATATACTGAGCAGAAGAGTAGCCAAAACACGTGTCAACTGAAATAAATAGAAGAGGAAATGGAAATGATAATAAAAAAGTGTTTTTTTTTTATTTCTCGATTTTACAAATCCCACTTGGCACTGTAGAATGATTTCTGGTGAAGAAGAAAAATACACCAAAATCTCGTTTGAAAGCAGTTTATCTAAACACAATTTTTTATATATATATATGTAAATATATTTTTTTTCGATTTTTTCTTTCATTCATTTTGGTTTTGTTCTATTTTAATGTGACGCTTGAGCTCAATCATGTGGTACACTTGAGACGGTGCAAATGTAAAGTACATAGTACAAATATGTCTGAAATTTACATTGAGTTGGTAAAAAATTAGCAACGGAAAGTAAACTAGAGCAGAAAAGTTATATAAATCTGTCGAAAACTATTTACTCATGGATAAAAACCAAACCCTCCAGAAATTTTTTTTCCTGCAGCGCAGCTTTTTGCGGCATCACTCGCTCCTCCACATCACCTTAAGTACAGATTTGCCACAAATTTTGCTTAACAATTCCATAGTTCCATAACAATCTCCTTTAAAACTGATTTGAAAACCAACTTTTCTGAGAATGATGTCAGAATTAGAACTGTTAAGCAAACATATCACCAAATTTCACCAAAAAAAGGTACTACTTCTTAGTGGAAGAGAGCTCGGAAACATAAAAAAGTCAGTAAGAGCGTAAACAAATCAATGAACTGCTAAAAAACCAGACTGAATTCTACCTATTTACCCCACTACTGACACACTGCAGAGAGGCTTAATTGGTATGAAAAGAACTATTTAAAAACTAGTATTTTAAAGATAAATTTATACCAGTTCGATATTTGCTTTAAATCACCAGAAACGTGAAAACAATGACCACAGCGAGTTTCATTTTCTGGTACAACATGCTAAAATACACTAGTATTTAACTAGTATATAACTGAAGCATGTGTTTAGAATACCAGTGGCCAACATGAGAATATGATGGAAGATAAATAGACTATTCAGTGCAACAACTAGTATTTTCCCTGCAGAGTTGTTTCTATATACACGGTGTGTCCCAAAAATAACCAAACTTTTTGGATATAAAATAGTAAAATACACATTATATTATCTTTGAAAGTTATTATTTATTCAAAATAGGTTCCATTTGACTCAACACAACGTTTGGAACGATCAACCAGCGCATGCATAGATTTTTTATGTCATTTATAGAAATGTTCTTCAGTACCTCGGTTACGGCTGCTTCATTTTTTTCAATTTTTTTTTAATTTTTTAAACTTCAATTTCAAATTTTTTTCAAGTTTGACACAAAATTATGTATTTGCTCTTCGTTCAATTTTTTATTGGAACCATTAGCACACTTTTGGTTTTATTGAAATGGCTGTCACTTTTACATCTGTCATCCGACTTACATGAAGTTAGGTGGGTTTCAAAGAGGATTAATGTATCTTTTTAATGTTGCAAATTTTCAATAGATGGCGCTGTATGTTGTATGATTTAAATATAAAGTTCGGTTATTTTTGGACACACCGTGTATTCCAGCCAATGGATGGACATGACCATATGCACTTTAAATCGTTGGAAAGCCACTGTCGCAGAAGATGTCTTGAAAAACTAAAAATATAAAAAGAATATTCGGCTCTTTACTCTTTCTAATATTTTTGCTCATTTTTTGGGGGGTACCTTCTATGGTTCTCCTCATGATATTTCAGTTTTAAGAAATTATTTTATGGTGAAAAAAAGGAATTATTTGTTCGTTCCACGTTGAAAGTAGTATCAGTAAAATGCTCTGAATATCGTATACCTGCAGAAAGTCTATTATGTCAAAATGGCTGTTATATATAGAGCACTAGTAGGACCAGCGGCGTTAAACCTCTGACACTTTTGCAAGGTACCACTTTACTTTTCAAGTAGCAGCGATAAGGACTACTTCAACAAAGGCTCTGTAAGACATGCTTCGTAGCAAGCCAATTAATTTTCAAGTGATATATGAAGCAGTGCTCCTTAAAATTTTGAGAGCAAATGTATTCAGTCCCCTAACTGTAAGAGCCATGACAGCATGCGGAG
This sequence comes from Ceratitis rosa, assembly GCA_037013455.1. Taxonomy (NCBI): domain Eukaryota; kingdom Metazoa; phylum Arthropoda; class Insecta; order Diptera; family Tephritidae; genus Ceratitis; species Ceratitis rosa. The sequence goes on from JAWMAG010000065.1 coordinate 6,946,391, forward strand.
AGTAGTAACAGAACTTGGCTTAAACGTACTAGAAAAGGGAGAGAACGGAAAGTAAGACCATCGGTACCCATGCACGTACAGTGCGAAGGTTCTACTGTGAGTGCATAACTAGCCAGGGTATTCCCAAGCTCAATGACTTCAACAGTACCTTTCGATCAGTGCTTTAATGTTGGCATTATTCAAGTTGTCGAATGGGTAACCGCTTTATTGGGAAAATTTATAAGGATTCTAGTAGACAGGTTAATATTTAGAAATTAAGCCACCTAAGAGTATCAACAGAAAGACCAAATCTTATAAAGAGGAAATTAACAGACACACACGTAGACCATGAATATTACTTGCGCCACAGCTTACACGGATGTCGAAGGCAATCACGAGGCAGAGGAAGTTGCTTACGCTTAAGTCACTGGTGGGGCTATCACTAACGAGTGGCTCAGAACTTTCAGGGTCTGAAAATAGTGTCTAAAGTAGTGGGAATACTTCTTAAAGTCCTGAAGCACTTCTTCCATTAAATTGGTGTGGGACAGCGTGCATGGTAAAGAAGCTCTAAGTGAAAGAGGAACTTATTTACTTATTTTAATTACTTGTTTTTTAATATTTTTTACTATAAGGAGCTTTGAAGAATTAAGTACACCTATCATGAAATTCATTAATATTAAATATTTTTTATTAATACATTTTCATTTTCATTGCAGGTAGAATATTATTTCTATCCCTGTTCGACTTATATCCGCACTCCTACGTACATATGTAATACCATTTCATATATACTTCATATGACAATTAAAAGGGGATAAACAAAAGCAGCTTTAATATTGTATATGTGTAAATACAGGCAAGCATACATACACGTGTATACATACATACATACGAGTACATATATGTTATAATGCACATCTATTTATAAATAAATTTTCCAATTAAATTTTAATGTCAACAATCAGGCGGCGCGCGCGCTCAACAATGTGGTCGTTGTTGTTAATACTGATGATTGTTGCCAAAAATGTTATTGCCTTTGTTGTCATTTTGGTACCGCACAATATCCATGATCTCTGCTGGTTGATTATTTGTTTGGTTGACAGCAACAGGCAGATGACGCAGCCGAGCAACGGTTGGTCATTAAAATAAATTAAAGCTCGTTGTCATGTCGATTTGCGTTGAACAAAAACCTAACGAATTAAAAACAACAAATAAACAAATGGCGTAGTTTCGTTGCTTTATACGAGTATACATACACATATATGCATATGTATAGGTATAATATATGCACATGTAAATGCCTATAGAATATGTGAGCATGTGTGTGTGTGTCTGTGTGTGTGTGTGCACTAAACGTTGGATTTCCTTGTTGTTTTGAACACATTTAATTGCATGTTACAATCACTGCTGCATTATCGCTTTGCTTTTGTTATTGTTATTTTCGCATTGCGCTTTTATGCACTAGATTTAATTAATATTACACCACTGCAGTGGATTTTCATGTCATTTTGCATGTGCATAAAACAACTTCAAATGGCCTAACAGGAAATGCGGCACGCTTTGAACGTGTGTTTAATTATTTATTTTTGAGTGTGGAAGATTGTGAAATAAAATGCTATAACAATGAAAATAAAAATAAAAATAAAAATAAAAATAAAAATAAAAATAAAAATAATAATAATAATAATAATGTTAATAATAATAATATTAATAATTAGAAAATAATAATAATAAGAACAAAAATAATAATAATAACAATAAAAAACAAAATAATAATAATAATATTAATAACAAAAATAATAATAAAATATAATAACAAGAACGAAATATAACAATAATAATAATACCAATAAATATAATAATAAGAAAATATTAAATATAATAATAAATATAGTAATAAAAAAATTTTAAAAAATAATAAAATAAGAATAATGACAACAAAAATAATATAATAACAAAATTAATAACAATAAAAATAATAATAATAATAATAATAATAATAATATAAATAATAATAATATAAATAATAATAAAAAAATTTTAAAAATAATAATCAAAATAATAATAATAACAACAAAAATTATAATAAAAAATTACTAAAAATTATAATAATAAAAATAAAAAAACTATAAATAAATAATAATAATACAAAAATTAGTAATGAGAATAATAATAAATATAATAATATAATAATAATAATAATAATAATAATAATAAAAACGATAAAAATTATAACAATAATAATAATAATAATAATTATAACAACATCAACATCAATAATACTAGTAATAATATAATAAGAAAAGTAATAAATATAACAACAACAACAGTAACAGCAACAACAACAACAATAACAACAACAACATCAAAAACAACAAAAACAAAAACAACAACAACAACAACAACAACAACAACAACAACAACAACAATAATAATAAAAATAATAATAATAACAATCGGCTAAAGTGATTTTCGGCCAAAATTATTGTATAGAGTATTAATTTTTCTTATCACGTTTGCCCTTTGGCAGGGAATGTAAAAAACCCTCCCAGTGAATTTCTAGCATCATGAAGATCCTTTGACCTCTCGGAGGCCAATTTTTTTGGCAATAAGAACAAGTATTTTTATGAGAGAAGCGTAATAGCCTTCAAAATGGCAAACAGTTATCGGGCAAAACGGATAATTCTATTGTAAATTCAATTCATTGCAAAAATAATGGATTACTTTTTACTTACCCTAGTATTTGCCAATAAATAATATATATTTGTTTAAAGCAGGTTATCATGAATATTTAATACTATTTCCCATAATGAAATTAGTTAAAAAAATATTAAATCGCAAGCACTTAAATAGCATACAAGATTGTGATGTCACACACATGCCACATTACTTCAGCTAAGAAAATAATCAGCAATTTACTCGCGTACTAAATGAAAACAATAAATTCCAACTATTTCATGTAGTCATTTTGCCATTTCGTTGGCAAAAATTACAAGTGAATTGTGAAAAATTCCGCAAAATTACCACAAACAATGGCTACTAAAAGACATAAAAAGCGTAAAGGATTGCAAGGCAATGGAGACCGTAAAAAAAGGGCGTATAGCAAAAAGTGCTCATAAAAAACATTACAATTTGCATATTTTCAATAAAGTTGATTTTTGATTATTTTACGTGCACCGAAGGCGAACTAAAAACCTTGAAAGACAAAATGTAGAAAAAAAAAAAAAAACAAAAAAAAAAAAAAACAATCACAGCAAGTAGACCGCTGTCGCGCGAGAGGACACAGACTTGCAATGACCGAGACGTCCAGGGGTTGTCGTCGATGATGGTAAAACTTTTTGTTGTTTTTGCCATCACTTTTGTTGTTCTATTCAAATTCATTTTATACGTTTGTTTTTTGGTTGAACATTTTAAGTCGCTGCGCGTGTTGCACAGCTGTCGTTAGGGCTTTTATGGTTAAAGTGTAGTCTTCCAACGCAAGCATTTCATGTTATTTGCCATTTGTCTACTTGAAAATTCCAAGTGTTGGTCTGAATATCAATAATTTGTATTTTATTTAAGTTTAATCGGCATATAAAGATATTTACGCAGATCTTAAAGTGCATTAATGTGGTGAATTGTAGCTGAAAAAGACTGTAATAAGTGATTTTGTTATAAAATATAATTAGTTACAGCGTAAATTGAATGAAAAATTAATAATTTTAAAAAAAATAGCGAATAATGGGGAATTCCATAAAAAGTAAAAAGAAAAAATTCAATTGAAAGAAACAAGAGCAAATTCACTTGATGTGGTAGGTGGAAGGCATGTCTCCAGCCTTTTGGATAAACAGATATGCCAGAATCCTACCTCCGACTCAGACAAATATCTTATGGCGACCACGATATAACCCACGACTGCTAAGCCCAAAAAGCCCGTCTAGAAAAAAAAATAAAGAAAAAATAAGATCCTCTATCATCTATCTAGGATGATTTCACCTTTTTGACATTATGAAATGAGTCATTCAGATATTCACCATGGATAAAACTAATGAGAAAAGAATCATACGTTCTCTGTATCTGAGTTTCGTGTTCCAGCACAAAGTTAATCTCGTATGGGTAGACCCTTTACGAGCCATTTAGTTCCAAATAAGTTTTCTGGTAAAGTAACTCTAAAAATTATGCTTTGAAAAATCGATTGCCTGAGAAATAAATCCATTAATTATTATATTTTAAAGAAATATGAAAGAAGTAGATATGACCTTTATTTTTTTAAATTTTTTCTAATAAAAAAATAAAGAATTTACTTTTTAAAATGGTAAAATTCTCTATGAAATCAGAGGTGAGTATTTATTTGATAAATAATACCAGTTAATGCCCTATAAACTATCCAGAGTCATGAACGATGTTAACAAGCTATATGCTGATGTCACAGTTAGGATGAGTAAGCTCTTCTCTGTGATTGCCATTTTATCTTGCTTAAGCGATTTTAGCTGAATACTGCAAAGCTCGCCAGTCGCTTCTTCCCCACGCTGTTTGGTGCCAATTGAAAATACCAAGTGTAATCAGGACAGTCTCCCCTAATTCTTCCAATGTTTTAGAGGTCTTTTTCTTTCTCAAATTCCACCAGTAACCTTCAAAACGATAAAGACCCACAAATTACTTACATTTCTTGTGCTTGTTGTCCTCTACCAGATCTAGATTGGAAGCAGCCTGAAGTGCGGCTTCAAAGTCTGTTCGTTTGTTGTAATAAGATTATTTCTTTTGGGTGCTTGGTTTACTTCCCTGAATTAAACTGGTTAGTCCATAATTAAGTTCTATTCTAGATGAGCACCTTTCTTAGTCAGTTCATCAGCCTTCTCACTGGAAGTCTACTTAACCTCGCAATCAGTACCTAAATATTAACCTTTCTTATTTTCGCTCATCCTGTTGGTCACCCATTGCATGTGGAGTACCTCCGCATGACACTAACCACCTCTACACATGTTCCCTTAAGCCGCCGACACATCTAACCCCTCTCTCCCTCTGCCGTTAGATGACCTCGGTGACTTGGGTTGATTAACCTGTCTCTAAGCGGAGTTAAAGTAGCCTATACAATAACAATAACAATAACAATAACAACAAGAACAACAACAACAAAAACAACAACAAAACCAACAACAACAACAACAACAACAACAACAACAACAGCAGCAGGAGCAACAAAAACACCATCAACAACAGCAGCAGCAACATCAACAACAACAGCAGCAGGAGCAACAAAAACACCATCAACAACAGCAGCAGCAACATCAACAACAACAACAACAACAACAACAACAACAACAAAAACACCATCAATAACAGCAACAGCAACAACAACAACAACAACAACAACAACAACAACAACAACAACAACAACAACAAAAACAAAAACAAAAACAACAATAACAACAACGTGCGGTATGAAAATAAGGCCTTAAGGGTCCCTTGGCTATCTACATAAATATCTGTTCTCTTTCGCTGAAAGCCTCCTACCTTCAAGAGCTTTGCCCTCATTTTCATAAGAACAATTTCGGCTTGGCAGGTATGAGGTTGGTTTGGCATATGTAAAATAAACTTAAATCCTGCATCTATTGTTGCTGACAGCAGCTGCTCGAATATCAGGTGCGATATAACGTCGTGTAATCATATTTTTGGTGCTAACGCTTGGTTACTATGCCAATAATTTCTGAAAGGGACATTGGCTAGATCGATTTTGCGTAGAATTTTCTCGATAGACTAAATTATCCTCGACTTTAACTTAGGTTATAGGAGTCACACGAGAAAGATTCACCTTGCCTGAGACCCAATTTTGTACCGAGTGATTGTTCTTCAAGATTTGACGCGTGCTGAATATGCGGTCATTGATGGTTTAAACAGGTCTTAAGCCATAGTGATATGATGCGATCACTTCGCTGACGGTGAGCTATAATTTTTTGAACAAATCACGAAATAGAACCAGGTATATTATTGTACAACTGACTCATATAGTAGGGTTGCAAATCCTGTAAAATGAAGAGAGCAGACTCAGGTTTAAATTTTAGATTATGCTTTCTCACGAATAGTTTATTGGACTCTCGTTGCTTTGATACACTTTAAGCTTTGTTAATCTATGTAGTTGGGTAATGAATCGTCTGCGAGTGTTCCCCATGCACTGTTATTTAGCAGGCTGGAAAAGTGTTTTCCACATAGTTTCAGGGTGCCATGGACAAGGGTTACAATATTACCTTATTTCTCCTTCCTTCAACGGTATGATTCGGTGCTGAAATAATTGATTTTGTGGCATTGTCATTGTTATCTTTGCTTTTGTTGTGAAATTTGGTCGGCAAAATCTCCCGAAGAAAAAAGTTTTGAAAAAAGCTTAAAGCTTGGCAACTATTTGGCGAGAAAAATGAGCACAGTTTCTATAAAAGAAATCAGTTTTCAATGGTTATTTTTGCAGTTTTTATAGGTTTTGGCTAACTTATTGGGGTTTTAAGCAGTTTGCTTTCATTGCGGCTCCACTCGGATGGGTTGACATTTCCTGCCGAGTTGCGAACTCGCTTAATTTTGAATGTTGTCCTCAAAAAGACAGTGGAAAATTAACTGTAGCTGTGTAAAGTTCCATGTATACTTGCATATGAGAGTTTTCGAAATTTTTAAAATCTTTGAAATAAATTTCTGCCTACCAATCTTCAAAAGCTTTCACTGAACTTCTGAACTTAAGCTCATAAATAAATGTTGTGCTTTTTATGCAAATACCTACAAGTGAACACAATAAAGACAAGAAACTTTTAATAAAACTTTCCGAAATTATTTTTGCATTAAAAGTAGCAATTTGTTTGTAAATTCTGTAAGCATAAATGTTTCATATGCACTCTTATGTGTGTGTGTGTGTGTGGGTGTGTGTGTTAATGTGTAGCTGCGCATCTCACTTTGATAAGTGTGTGCAGCAGGGTAGTCGAGTATAAGTCGAGAGACTTCCGCTAAAAGTGCAGCTTATCATTTTCTTGCATAAACAACAACAAGAACAATAATAATAATAATAATAACAACAACACATGTACTTAATCTATGTGAAATGTATTCATTGCTGTGGCAACTTCAGGAACTTTTGACAACTTGGCATCCTTTTTAACTCTGACTTGACTTGATATGCCAGCAATGATAGCATTTAACTGCGACTCCTACATAACGGTAGAGTAAAACAAGTAACACAAATACTATACCACCACGTACCAACACTTGACATTTGTAGACACTGAATGCTGAATGGTGAATGCTGTATGCAGAAAAGCAGGAGATGAAAGTGTTTTTCATGTTTCACCGCCAACTATCTACATAACAGCTGAATATATACATATGTACATATTTATGTATATAAAGCTTTGAATGAATATGTAATGCAGCAGCGTAATTTATGGTATGTTCAGGTGTGTATGTATGTATATAACTATGTAAATCTTCCTACAACTCAAATGTATCAGTCATAACAGCAAAGACTCTTCGCATTTACAAAGTGTTCAACTGTATATATGTATGTATGCAGTATTAAGTTGCACCTGCAATGTGAAAATATACATATATGTAATATACATACATATCATACATACATATGCCTCAACCAGCTCTCCAACAAACCCAACTTGACTCTTCTTATCCTGCCAACAAGCGGATACATTGCTTTGCCTGCTATCTGTTCAGCTTGTCTAGTTGTTTGCTAAGGAGGCGCACACACACACTCACACACACACACATAAGCATATAAACCGTACTAAGCGCACAGCAAGCTGGTTAAAGATATACCTCACACATCTAAAGCTACACGTGCAGACAAATATGCAAAACGTACTCCTGATTGTTGCTCTACGAGCTTTGCTATTTACGTTTCCTGTCTCAACAGCCAACGCCTTTGCCACGCAACGCACATGTACGGGCACATATACGTATGTGCGATCATATCTAACTTTGTAAATTATGCCCGGCAGTCAAATGTACTAGTGTACCAGCTTCATACTACCATACAATTGCCTTGAAACCTGCGCCCAACTTCAGAGCCAGCTGATTATGCTTCTCTCATATCACTCAGTGTTGCTTTTAAACGATTAACGATAATATGTAAGACATGAAAATTGTAGATATCAATTAGCGTTGCACCTGTCTAGAATTAGTACAAAGAAGATGCTAGTTAAGTTAGGTTTCGAAAAAAATTTAGTGATGATTTTTGGTTTGCTTGGTGTTCGCCTCCTTTGGGAATATCCCATAACATATGAGGCATATCCAGTTACCAAGTGTACTGAGGCTCTCATTTCATACTGGTAAAAGATCCCAGTGTAGCCAGTGTAGTGCAGCCCGCACTTCTACCCTCTTCATTGAGACCAGTTCGTGGTGAGTGGTTGTCGGACCGCAATATAAATATTGGTGAAAAAAAGTGGTACTGTTAAGAAATGTTGGTAATGTGAAGAATAAAACACCTACACACCGCTCAAGAGCAACTGAAGAACGGAACTGCTGCTGCAGCCCAAAGTGTTGAAGAAACCCCAGGTTTGTCCACTCCTTGTCGTCCTTTGGTTCTGGGAATACCACAAACTTCATTACACCGTATTAGGCATAAAGCCAATATGACTTAAGGCTCATAAAGTTGAGTTAACACAAGAGCTCAAGCCGGATTATCATCAACAGTGTCGTATCCTTTCTCATTGGGTCCAAGAAATGCATAAAAATGATCTGGAATTTCAACGAAAAAACTGATGAGTCCTATTTCCACCACGATGGCTCCATAAATAAGCAAAACGGTCGCATCTGCGGCTCGGAAAACTCTAGATTTATTGTTGCAAGCCCTCTCCATGCTCTATATAGTTCCATCTATCACCCGGGGCGAGTTCAATAGATCTTACTGTTTCGAAAATGAGGCTGGAGCAACAGTTACGGTGAATAGATTGCTTTATCGAGAGTTGATTAATGATTTTTTAAGACCGGAATTGGATGGTGTATTGATCTGCACAACGTTTACATGCAACAAGACGGAGCTTCAAGCCACGCAAGCAACAAAACCAGCGATCTATTAAAGGGAAAGTCTCCGGTTCGCGAAATCCCTCAAAGAGGTTATTACAATTGACCACCAAGATCTTGTGATTTAACACCTTGCGCTTTCTTTCTTTGAGGCCAAGTGAAAGATAAGTCGATTCAAGACCTTAGGGAAGCAATTGAGGGCATGCAGTAGCCACTTTCCGATTTGGTGTCGGAAAATTTCATAAAAAGTATACGGTTCTCTAAGCGTAGCCGTGACGGCCATTTGACTGATATTGTTTTGCCATTAGTAATGGCATGTCTTTCTCTTTAAATTGAAATAAACATCGGATCATTAATCTCAAAAAATGCATTTTTTAGTTTTTAGTACTGTACAGGGTGATAAAGCTATAAATCGTACGAGGTATGACTGTCGCGCGGAAAGAACTTCAATTGTGACTAGCAAATTGTCGGAAAAAATAGAAAATGCGCTCCGTGGCGGTCGAAGATTTATATTTCTTTGATCTCTTCACCTTCAGATGACCATTTCTTTACCTCCCTGATGCAGTGCATGGGTGGAAAAAAGTTCTCAACCGACGAGGAGGTAACATGAGGAGGTGGAAACTAATTTCTAATGAAATAAGGAAATACCTTTTTTTAATTGGTCTATAACTAGTGCTTCTCGGACTACACATGTATTGCTTGTGGTATACTAGTGTTTTTACTGAGCACTTTTGAGTACTACACGCATACATAGATTGATAAAACAGCTCATTTTGCATTTGCCATCGCTTTGGTAATGCAAATGTTATCAGCGACTAGCCGTCATTCACGTCATTCACTTCATTTACTGGCGGTACCTGTGGTGTCTTAACAAAAGCTACCGTTGTATTCATTTGCTCGTTACTAGATAAGAAATAGTGCTTTTGCGATGTGTTGATTTTTATTTCTATACTTTTATATTTTTTTTTATTTTTTATTTTTTTTTTTTTTAGTTGGTAATCGGACATCATAGTAAAGTACTTTTTTGACTGTCTAAATGCATTTTTCGAATATCAAATAGTTTTGAAGTCCTATACTATTGGTTTCAATGACTTCTAAAATACTTGGTAAGCAGTAAACAATTGCTTGAGATTGCTCAAACTTACAACTACACCACTTCTGGTTTGTGCTTTGACGTTTTGAACTTTGTCAATTTCGGCCTAAACGTTAACGGTATTTGCCATATCTGCTACGAAAAACACAGTCACTTAGAACTTAGACTATTGAAGATTTTACAGTGATTCAAGTGCTTAAAGAAAAGTTTAGTTTGACCTCCTCTCATATGTTCCAGTATGGTTGTATTCCTTTTTGACAGACCTCTCTATAAGACTTGGAGATCTCTGGCGAATGTTCAACACATTCCACACCTATACCTGCTCCTATTTGACGGGTACCCATTTCGAGTTTTTAACTTGCTTTGCACCGTGAACACTTGACATTATCAGGGCAAGCGTCCTATCACGGCGAGTCGCCTCTGTGCATTATTTTTCCCATAATTAATTAATTTGCTTTCAATTGATTAATGAAATTATTCACTCAAAATTATTAAATACATATTTTTTTTATTTTTTGTTCTTTAATTTTTCGGTAGTTTCAATTTTTTTTATCATTTTAAAGGGTGGTTAAATTGTAAGGGCCGATGTTGAATGTGAACCACACCTAAACGCCAAGTTTTTTTCCGAATTTAATTTGACATTTCTCTATTTCAGACTTACTCAATTTGAACCATGGAGAGATACACAATCCAACAACGTGTTAAAGTTATCCGGACTTATTATGAAAATTTTCGAAGAAAATCATCTTCAGTGATGAGACACATTTTCACCTCAGTGGATTCGTCAATAAACAGAATTGCCGCATTTGGGCTAATGAGAATCCAAGAGTGATTGTCGAAAAACCAATGCACCCACAAAGAGTGACTGTTTGGTGCGGTTTATGGGCTGGCGGCATCATCGGGCCGTATTTTTTCCAAAATGAGGCCGGTCAGGCAGTTACTGTGAATGGTGTTCGCTATCGTGACGAATTTTTTATGGCCACAATTGGAAGATATGGATGTGGACGATATGTGGTTTCAGCAGGACGGTGCCACTTGCCACACAACTAACGAAACAATGGCTCTTTTGCACAACAAATTCAATGGCCGTGTTATCTCACGATGTCAATTGGACCCCAAGACCATGTGATTTGACACCGTTGGACTTTTTTCTCTGGGGTTATTTGAAAGAAAAGGTGTACGTCGATAAGCCAGCAACAATTCAAGAGCTAAAGGATGAGATAATTCGGCACATTAACGGCATAGAAACTCCATTATGCCTCAGCGTCATCGAAAATTTGGACCATCGTATGGAGGTGTGCCGCCGAGGTCGCGGCGCTCATTTGGCCGATATTTTGTTACATACATAATTGAGTAATACCAATATATCATAATAAAATAAAATTTCAATAATTTCCTAAATAGTTTGTGTTTTATTCAAAATCAACATCGGCCCTTGAAAATTTAACCACCCTTTATTTATATTATTTTTTTAAATTTTTATATTATTTTATTTATATAATTTTTTTCATTTTTTATATTATTTTATTTACATTATTTTTTAAATTTTTTATATTTTTTATATTATTTGATATTTATTCTTTTTTCATGTTTTACATTATTTTTTTAATTTTTTTATATTATTTGATATATATTATTTTTTTCATTTTTTATATTATTTTTTTTTTAATTTTTTATATTATTTCATTTATATTATTTTTTTAATTTTTTATATTTTTTATATTAATTTATTTATATTATTTTTTTAATATTTTATATTTTTTTTTTAATTTTTTATATTATTTGATATATATTATTTTTTTAATATTTTATATTATGTATTTATATAATTTATTTCATTTTAAATAGTATTTCATTTATATTACTTTTTTAATTTTTTATGTTATTTACTTATTAATTTTTTCATTTTTTATATTATTTTTTATTGATATTATTCTTTTAATTTTTTATATTATTTTATTTATATTATTTTTTTCATTTTTTATATATTTTATTTATATTACTTTTTTAAGCTTTTCATAAGAGTGTCGTTTAAAATAGCATACAGCGGTTGTCTTCAATGAATATCGATATAAATTGTTTTATTTGTAATTTTTATTTTTAAATGATTTTTTCTCATTTAACTCCTACACACAACTCTCTTCCTGTGAAGGAGAAATCCCCACACACAGTTTTGATTCCTGAAAGTTTTCAATTCTTATTACGAAAAAAATGAAAATTTAACGTAAATTGCACAAAAGATAATTAAAATGTGTAGTTTATACGCGTACAAGCGAGTTAATGAGTATAAACGTGTACGAAAGATACAAATTCGAGTATTTAAGAAAGCAATAAAAGTGGCAAATCATTGTAAGGTCTTGCAGCAAATATTGCTAACCACACGTGAGCAAGTGCAGACAGTGGTGAAAATAATGTTGCTAAGAAATTTAATTTGGTTTGTTAGGTTTTTTTTTTTTTAAATTACTTTGAAAGCATTTGGAAGAGGGTACTGGAGTGTAGAGCGTGGAGTGCATAGGTAAGTGTGAATATTTCCAATCTTCTGTAATTGTAGAATGTGCTTGAATAAATAATAAAATATTGCTCACAACCAGATTTAAACCACGATACTCATGTTTTAACACCAATATGAGCACGCAGAATGCATATGTATAATAGATGGCTGCAATACGCTCGCGCTGATGTTGCACTACTACTAATTTGCCAGTGCGGTGGTTGGTATGGTATGCTTTTATTCACTTAAACCATTTGTGAACTAGCATTTTAACGTTTAAGTTTATATTATTATATTTGAAAAAAAAAGTTTCTTTAATCTTCCTTCGCTGTGAATTCTCCTGCTGCAACGTGTATTCATCTTAATTGCAATTACGAGTTGATGAAGTATAAATTGTGTGTGGTGATGTGTAATTAGCAGATGCGATTTTTATTTTTTTTATTTAGTTGAAAAAGGTACAAATAAAGTTTAATTATTTGGAAGCTTTAATAAAAATCTTTTTTTAGACATACATCTTAAGTGCTCTGTAAATACAAAAAATTAAAAGAAGTACAAATAATATAATATATTATATATTATATGAGGAATTTTTTTTTGTTAGATGTTGGTGCCCACTTAAAAATAGTTATGATCCCTCTATGGCTCGTAGTTAGCTATTATGAGGGATTAAATACAAAAAATGTCCTGCCGCATAAAGGACATGAATATGCTTTACCTTAAAGCTAACTTAAACTTTTAAATTTTTGCGAAAAACTTCATTTGAATTCTTCAAGTGAGTTCTTCACGTAATTTAAAGGTAAACAACTTCCGTAGTGAAATATATCGTATGAAAAAATATGCAAAAATCGATTGCATTCTAAAATTTAATAAATGATATGCGATCACTGCAGTTTCACAACTATATATTTCAAGCTGGAAAGTTCTCAATGAACACTCCTTTTCTCAAAACCAATCATAAAAGGAATCCCAGGCACACTAACTGGGAGTCATATGAGACTAGCATCACCAAACTATTAGGCAGTCGAACACTAGAATCCCTTTCCTCTTTAGAAGAACTGGATAATCTAGTAGACTTCTTCACAAATACGTGCTCCGAAGCTCTAAGTCGAGCATGTCCAACGCGCATGCGGCGAGGAAAGCACAAACCCCACTGGTGGTCGAAAAAACTGGGCACACTTCGAAGGTCATGTAGGAAGCTCTTCAACAAGGCTAAGAGACTATCTGAAGAAAGTCACTGGAAAGCATATAAAGACGAACTCAGGGTCTATAAAAAAAATTGAAATGTACTTCCATTTAGCGAATTTATTATACAAATGCAAAAAAAAAAGTATTTCACATTCATATAGAAGTGTAAAGAAATATTTTTCAATTATTTTTTTTTTTATATCTTAGATCTAAATTATACTTTTTATGAAATATATAAACAAATAATTCTTAAATATGCTATTTATCTCAAATTTATTTATTAAATTTCGAATAGAATCCTTGAAATTTTTGAATAAAGATTAATTTTCTTTTGTAAAAAAATTTTTAATTGCTGCTGTAATTAATATTTTTTATAACAAAAATTAATTTTATAAACTTAATTAATATAAAAAATTATAATATATTATATCATAAAAAATTATATTAAAGAATACATAATATTGGATGAGTGCATAAGTTCGTGCCCGATTCCGCTGGATGCCGTACGAATCGTTTGAGAGTGGCGCTCGTGAAAGAAATATATACGTTGGAAAGGTGACAGTCCGAACTGTAAATCAAGCATAAAATAACTTCATTTTGATTTGAGTTGCTTAGTGAAAAGACGCATGAAAGATGAACAACGAAAAAGATCATATGCGTCATATTATGTTATACGAATTCCGCAAAGGAAAAACAGTGGGCACTGCAACTAAAGATATTCGCGAAGTTTATTTGGACCGTGCTCCAGCACTCCGCACAGTAAAGAAATGGTTCGCGAAATTTCGTTCTGGAGATTTTAACCTCGAAGATCAACCTCGCAGTGGACGGCCTTCTGAGCTTGATGACGATGTTCTAAGGACTTTAGTTGCGAATAACTCACGTATTTCGACGGAAGAGGTTGCCAGTGAATTGAACGTCAACAAATCAACTGCGTTTCGTCATTTAAAAAAGGTTGGGTACACTTTGAAGCTCGATACATGGGTGCCACATCAGTTGAGTGAAAAGAACAAAGTGGACCGTATGTCAACAGCAATTTCTTTGCTTCGACGGATCAAAAACGAACCTTTTTTGGATCGGCTCGTGACTGGTGATGAAAAATGGGTCCTGTACAACAATGTTCAACGCAAAAGAACATGGAAACAGGCACACGAAGGGGCGGAACCGATGTCGCAAGGTTGATTGCATCCGATGAAGGTACTGCTGTGCATTTGGTGGGATATCCGAGGCGTGATCTATTTTGAGCTCTTGCCAGCTGGAGAAACGATCACTGCCAACAAGTATTGTCAGCAATTGGTCGAATTGAAGAAAGCAATTGATGAAAAACGTCCGATTTTGGCCAATCGGAAAGGAGTTCTTTTCCATCATGACAACGCCAGGCCACATGTTGCAAAACCGACCCTGGCCAAACTGAAGGAGATGAATTGGGAAATCATGCCGCATCCCCCATATTCACCCGACATTGCACCTTCTGATTATCATTTGTTTCGATCGCTGCAGAACAATTTGAATGGAAAAAAATTTAAAAATGTGGAAGACGTCAAAAACCACCTTGACACCTTTTTCACCGAGAAACCGCGCGATTTCTATGAATCAGGCATCCGTAAATTGGTTGAACGTTGGGAGTGGATTGCCGAACATGATGGCGAATACATAATTGATTAATAAAAGCGCTTTCTTCAAAAAATTTCAATTTTAGTTTGCACTTAAAATCGGGCACGAACTTATGCACTCGTCAATATATCTGCCAATAAATGTTTCTAAATATTTATCATATTCGCAATTTTACAATGAAATAATTAAAAAATCGATTCAGAAAATTAGCAACTGAATTTAAGCTTATCACATAAAATATTTTTGGGTGTGTCATTATTAAAATAAAAAAAAAAAAAAATAACAACTAGCTTAAAATCACATAAGTACGTAATATTATAATAAACTGTATTATTTTATGTTTAATAAATAAATATTTTTACACCTTTATTCAAAATCAAACACTCTCCAGCGATAATCATGATTTCTGTTTGCCTTCTAACCTAACCGCGCCAGAGAATTTGTGAGCTTCCCTCTTGGCAATAAACAAACAAAACATTCAGTGCAAGTGCACTTGAGTTATAAGCTTAGCACGCAGGCTCCATCAGTACACAATTAATGTCACTACCGCAAAGCGGCACCTAATAAATCGTTCGCATATCCCTACACACCACCGAAACAAGCACGTGCTGTTCGACATTATTACCAGCATACAGTTGTAGTTGTTGTTTTGCTCATCACTGCGGGCGTAATTGAACGCGCATTTGGCGAAAATACGAAAATAGCCACGAGCATTTGAAGTGTATAATTGCAGGAGTGCACAATCGGCAATGGGTCAACATTAAATGAATTATTTCACTTGACGACGCATACAACAACACAGCGCCTGGGCCTTAGCGTCAGCACGAGAATGAGCTACAAAAACGACAGCGTCATATTTATGAACCTCAATTCAGTATGTGAGCTGTGAGCTGTGAGCTGTGTTATCACAGTGTGTTTTCCCTCATGCATAAGTGTGTATGTGTGTGTATAAGTAGGTATGTATGCATGTGTGTGTTAATTATATTAGGTCAACCGCGACTTACGAGTACAGAAATCTCACAAAACGTTGTATGACTGCAATGTTCGTGACAGCGTTGATGGCGACAATGACGACGGTATCCAACGACGATAGACGAAGAACGCAAGGATACATATGGAGCGAGGAGGTGTGCGTATGCTTGACTGCAAAACGTTTTAATATGTGCCACACATGGCTGGAGGCAAACACACACTTGGCTAAGCTAACATGCTGCTACGATTTAGTAACAAAACAAGTGGGTATACGTAGATATATAGGTACATACATACTTATAGGTGAGCGTATGAGTAGCATACCTTGAATCCAAATTACGTGCATGCACTGCAGCTACATTGGAAATTGTATACATTTAAATACATACTTGTATATATACATACATATATATATATACCATATACTAGCAAATATATGCAACAACAAAAATGACTTTAGTATACGCCAGCGTGTCTGCGAATGCCAAAGTGACTTGCTGCATGTTGCATCTTTGGCTGTGTGCATGTGCTGGTATAACGGTTTATTCTCCACTACACTTAAATGTATTAAGTCGACATGTTCACTCTTTAGCGAGTTTTTAATTAACTGCGAAAATCTGCGACACCGCACGTATTAAGCCACTAATCAGCTGTTTTTAGGAAAGAGTGTGAATGTGGTTAAAAGTGAAGATGATATTTTATACATATATTTTTTTTAAATAAAATCATATTCCCCATAAATTTTTCACAAAATCATCAAATATTTCTGTATTTTCTATATTTAATTCCATTTTTTGTTTATATTTTTAAACCAGTTAACTGTTTATGATCTAGAATTATTAATAAATATTTTTTATTTTTAATTTCGAAAAGCGGCAGTGTTTACAAAAAATTGTTTTAAACCTGTTTAAGTAAAATCAGCTATCGAATATACTAAAAAACCTAAAAAAGATTAATAAAATATTCCTTTGTGAGTATCGCTCCCTCAGTGTTTTGCGCTTTTTGCTATCGAATGTAACTAATAAAATATAAACAAATTATCTAAAAATCAAGAAAAACTATTTTTTTTAAGAAAACCAGAAGAAAGTTTAGTAAAATATGTGACCTCAAGATTAATAAACCAAAAAAGTTAAACAAGTTAAAAAAAAGTTGACATGGCGTATGAGTAACTTTTTTTTACTTACACTGGGAAAGCAATTTAAAATTTTTTTTGATTCCTTGAAATTATTTAGACTTTAAATAGCTTAAGATGCCCATGCGGCACAACAAATTAAAATATATTAAAAACATATTTAATCTGGGTTAGGTTGGACTCTTGATAGAAAACACTTCTATAAAGATTTCCAAATTAAGTGAATATTTTTTCATTGAGAGAAATACTCAGTATATATGCAAAGACCACACGTACCTGCAATATACACTAAATATTCAGTTTATTCGCTCTATTCGATTTAATTCGATTTAATTCATTTAAACATCAATCATACGCCGTGTGTTACCATAATAATCTCCATATAAAATCTATCCATATATACAAACATGCATATACCATATATAGGTATATGTAATGTGTAATAAAATAAAAAAAAAATGTAGGCCGCAAAAGCAATTTATGCGTTTTCACGAATTTGAGTGGCGTTGTAGTAGTTTTTCATGTTTTATGCAAATTAGAAATCCGTAGATATGATGACAGGTGTGGGATTTGTGTACGTGACGCGTGTGGGAAATTTCGCTATTAATGGTTATATGTATATACATACTTACATAAATATTATATTATCTTGGTTGATCATACGCCAGGGTGCCTATAGGAGATAAACCTTTTTAACAAGCATATATTCGGCCGAATATATACATACATATGTAGTTTGTAAAAAACCAATTCACCAACAAATTTACTCTGAGTGCATATTCAAGCTTGGGCTTATGCACGTTTAGTAGTCAATGAAATTGATGCATTGATTACATTTTATTTATATGTTTGGTTCGTGTAGTGAACATGACATATTTTCAATGTAACCATTTTTGTATAGAATTTATTTATATAGGGAAAATATAAATGCTAAAGCAATTGTCAGTTGTATGTGCATGTGTTTGCTATTACGCAGAAGAAAACTTCATTTGTGAATGTTGAGATTTATTGCAGCAATCAATCATAAAGTTGTTTAAAAAATAATTCTAAATTTATTACAAAATATTTTAAATATTTTAAAATTTATATTTATATAAATAAATTGCTTATTTTTGTAAAAAAAAATATTAATAATATTTTGTTGTACTCTTAAATAAAGTAAAAATATATAAATGCAGATTTTCAATGAATTTTCAAATTGGTAAATAATCAAACTAAATTGCACGAAACAAATTAATATACTTACTGCCCGTTAAAAAAATTCGTTAATTAAAAGAATGCACAAATTTTGTTCCAATTAAGGGAAATAAAATAGAAAAAAAAAAAATTTATATTGTATGTGATAAGTGCTCTCATGTTTATTTTAAAGCACAAATAGTATTTTCATACTTCGATGAAGAGGACTGTTTTTTAAATGGAAATAAATTTGAGATAATACTTTATTTGCTAAGTGATAAAATTAACAAATTTTTTTAAATTTTGTAGCGTTAAATACATAATATTGACCACTCTTCATTAAAATGTATCATAATGCCCTCAGCAATCACTGTTTGGTAATTTTTGTATTTTATATTACAAAATATATAATATTAATTTTAATAAATAAAACAGCAAATGGAGGTTTCAATATTTACAAATATATTAAATTTTCGATTATAATCTCAAAACACTGTACAAAAATATTTTTTTTTCCAGACTTGCTGATTTCTTTGATAATTTCTCGAAAGACCGCTAGCTTATCTATTTTCCCTCTTTCAGCTATTGAGTGCATGGATTCTCTCTCTCTCTCTCTAAGTTTTCAAAAATAATCTGCAAGCATTCGTGCACACCATTTTCCTTGATAACTCTATTCCATTAATTAAACGACCTTTATGAAACCTCTCCCCTTATTCTTCACATACAGCGCCTAAAGTTGCCGCATAGAAATTCAAAGGAATGTGCAGAAAATATGTTTTTAATGACGGATTAAGCTAAGTTAGTTAATTTACTAATGCTTTATAAGTTTCTCATTTTTGGTTTTCAAAAAAAGTTCCAGAGAACATTGACAAAATATATCCCAAAAAGTATTTTCTGGTCATTCAGTTCTTCCTCGAAGGTATTTCCCTTCAGCAGTTGTTAGTTTTATATTTTTTCTCTCTGAATTTTGGGCTCCTATCTTGAGATACCCTATCATGCTGACTTAGAACAAATTATGCCCGAAAATCCGGATTTTTTGATCGATTTGTAGTTTTTTTGCAAAGACGGGTAGGTCAGCAATATGTAGGATAGGTTGTAAAGGAAAAATACTTTGCTTTCGTCCAAATCTTAGGTATAGGAAATGGCAAATCTCTAGTTTGTTGTTTAGCTCAACCGCATAAAAATCCACAGGAGCCTCAAAAATAGACTAAAGAGTACTGTTCAATTAATAGTAATTATTTAAGCCAAAAGCCTTAAAAGTTTGAGAGACACTGTTTGGTTGAGTCACGGGTTCTCACCGGCGTTTATAAAACACAAATTAAAAATGAGTAATCCAATGCGAGGTTCCCTACTTTTTAAAGAAAAAAAAAACAAAGAAAATTCAAATTTAATAGAGAATGTTTATTATCATTCAAAAGAACATTCTTTGGCATTTTTTTTTCAAGATTTCTCCCTTCAAATGTTGGCTGCGTCTACGTCTCACGTGATCTTTCCATTGAAACCAATTTTCTATGACTCATTCGAGCATTTCGCGTGGTAACTGGCGAATGACGCGCGTGATGTTTTGCTTCAAGGCCTGAAACGAAGCGGGATTGTATACATAGACTTAAGACTTTAGATGAAATGTCAAATTGGACTGAAAAAAAAAATAACATGACAGTTTGATACGAGTCATGCGTGATCTGTAAAGAAAAGGCTATTGAAAAAAATAACTCCACTAGGATCCCCCCTGATAACCATTAACCACGGCAATCCACAAAAATAAAATACCATAAAATCCTGTAACCCTCAGTAAATGTGTGGTAAAATTACTAAAAAGTATGCTGTGTGTTGGGCCTAGGGTTATTTCCCATTTCCCATTTACAGCTATTTAGAAAATATAAGTGGTTGCCACTTGCCACGAATATGCTATTATTTAAGAAAATTTATATTGCATATAAAATTAAATATATCAAATTAAAGATATTTTCATGCTCTTTTAATTTCTGTTAACTTAGCTTATAGTTAATTAGACAAAATTTTAAGAAAAAATAGATTTTCTGTGAAAAAAATAATAGTAATTTTTTGTTACTGGATTTTCGCAAAATTTGTCTTCAGAAAGTATTGATATATGGCTATCAAAAAAAATTAATTTCTCTTACCTTTCCAACGATACCAAATTTTTAAAATTTGGCGTACAACTTTTTGAGATATAGCATTTTATAATTTTCGAAAATTTTCTCTTCCTCCGCCCATATTTACGAAAATAAAAGTATGCACCAAAAAAAAAAATGTATATCATTAAAAACAGGAAAACAAGGCGGATTATGCCCATTTTTTTGTTTTTTTCTACCTTAACGTTTTGTATTCTGCACTTGTTCCGACTTTTTAATGTATGGTACAAGTAGATAATGAAAGGGCATTGAACTTGCCGTCTTAGAACTGAGAAGAGTATGATTTTTTTTTTTTACCAAGAAGTGTTCGTAAATTACCCTCAACGGAATGTAGTTTGCAGTCATTTCAATGCTTTAATTTCATGAAAAAAAAATTTTTTAGTGTTTTTTATTTACATATATTTTAGAAAACGCAAAATGCATAATCCTATTGTTTATATTTTTTTTTGTTTTTTTTTTTCCGAAGCACTACAAAGCATTTGGCGAGTAAACAGAAATTTACAATTTTGTATACGCTGCGTAAAAAATACTAAAAGAAAATTCCCTGAAATACGCAAACCAATCCCGAAACGATTTGCACATACAATACATACCTACATATTTACAATTAAACAAGTAGAATTTCACAAACAGTTGCCAATATAAAATGTATTCTTTTGTAGCAACCGAAATAAACCAACAAACGAATACATCAATATTGCTGCTTCTCTTGTAGCAAGAATTGCGGTGTTTGGCAGGAAGTCTACTTGAGAGTGCCAAATGCTTAATCTAATATTAGAAGCTTTGAAAAATCGATTTCGATTTCACCCCACAATATACAAATCATTTGCTATTCGCGTCTAAAGTATTCGAGTAAACAGTGAGTGTTTTTGGAGAGTGTACCGACAAACAAACCAATGTTGTACTAAGGAAAATCGAATTCGATTCAAACGTTTCAATTAATTTCCAATTAAAAATACGTTACGACAAGCCATTGTCCTTTGGAGTGCGCCGTGGGCAGACAATGGCGTAATGCTTCGATAAGGGAATTGTTCGTGAATACATTTGTATGTTTATAATAGCGGCAAAATGTTGGGGAATTAAATGGCAGTAAAATAAGAATTTAACCTAAAAGCAATTAAGAAAGATGTCGGAATACGAAGGAAGAAAAAAATTAAGAAAAAAAAGTAGAAAAAAAGTAGTTGTTGGTTACTTAGGTTACTTAGTTTTCTTATATTCTTGGAGCTTAAATTTTATACTACAATTTTAATACTCTAGTTACAGAATACATACAACGCTTATATAGTTTTCAAATTTTATAAAGAAACATACTTACGTGTATGTGTAATGTAAAAGTGAAAATATTTTTAAATTTCCCTTGTGTATAATTTTATTAGTACGCGTACCGTACGCGTAGAAAATAAGCTAAGAGAATATTTAATTTCTTTTTCATCAACGACATGCAATTTAGATTTGACTGTAATTTTAATTTTTTTAACGTCGAAGTCATCAAGTTAAAGCAGTAGCTTTCATGAAATAGTCCCATTTTTTCTAGTGTATTCAATTTTTCTGTAATTTTTAGCAATTTTATTGTATAAAAAACCTTAAAAAACAGTCATTCTACGAGTATATTAAGCCAAAACTTCTCAATTACCGTTGAAACTTTTACATTTACAGCGCACAACTTATACATAAAGACCACATCAGCAAAGGGGAAAGGGAATATAACTAAAAACTCTTTGCATAATTTTACGCAAGTATTCATTACCGACCAATAAATTTGCTTGGTTCTTTACTTTACTCAAAACTATGCCATCGTGTGTTTAATTGCATGAAGTCAAATGCAAACAAGCAACTTGTAAAGACTCTACCGAATCTGAATGACACAGACTGTGCACTCACTGATTGACTAACTGATTGACTCACTGACTGACTGACTGAATGACTGACTGACTGACAGACCAACTGTTTGCTAAGCGCTCTGACTTACTCATACATACTTTCCGACTGCAACTGCTGCAACTCAATCGTCGCTTATTAACACATTTCTTCCGAGTGAAATGAAATGCGGCAGGAAAAACACGAAAACACCGAAGTATCGTATGAAAATTTGATAAAGGATATTTAAGTTGCATGAATTTGCAGTGGTAAAATTTTTAATTAAAATCAAAAGTTTTGTGTGTATAAAATTCAAGAGAGGTGCAATGCAATAAGTGAGTTGTACACTCGCGTTGAAAGAAAAAAAAAAAAAAGAAAAATAAAAAAAAGAGAAATGAAAAAAGTAAGTAAAAACAGTTAAGTACTCCATGGAATTGTGTGCCAATTCTTAGCTGAAATTTATAATGAC
This sequence comes from Ceratitis rosa, assembly GCA_037013455.1. Classification (NCBI taxonomy): domain Eukaryota; kingdom Metazoa; phylum Arthropoda; class Insecta; order Diptera; family Tephritidae; genus Ceratitis; species Ceratitis rosa. The sequence continues at coordinate 6,969,497 of JAWMAG010000065.1, forward strand.
TTTTTGGTGGAAATTGTGCGTCGTGTTGCGTGAAAAGTTTTGCCATACAGCGGCACAGCTCTTGTTACCAGGCTTTATTGGTATTGTTTTAGATTGTTTTAGGAAAACTTAAAATTCTCAAAATGGAAATACAAAATAATAGTGGGCGTGTTGTTGGGGAAATATGAAAACTACCTGCAGCACAAAAAAGACGCTGCTGTCATTGTGGACAGCATGAAAAATAGATAAATAAATAAATTATGGTAACTTCATTTATTTTATAGCGCATAGCAAACTCACCACAGTAGAAGTGAGTACTTTGAATTGTCAAAGTAATTAACTTGTGTGTGCGTGAGTTGCAATAGTTGCAGCTTTCACATTTAAACTTTTCGACTTTCAAAATTTACTCATAATGATTTTCACTTTTTTTTTTTGTTTCTATAATTTATGCAAATTCTCGGAAAATAAACAACACTTGCATATAAATGAAAATTTGCTCGCTCGAGTGTTTCACAGCTTCATTAACAAACAAATGAAAAACAGAAAAACAAAAACAAAAATAAAAACAAAAAAACAAAAAAAAAATAAACAACAACAACAACAACAACAACAACAACAACAACAACAACAACAACAACAACAACAACAACAACAACAAGAACAACAACAAAACCAAAACAAACCCCAAAAACAAAACAATAACAATAACAAAAAAACAACAATAAAAAATAAAAGAAAAAAAAACAAAAACGAAAACAACAACAACAACAACAACAACAAATAAAACCAAAAAACAACAACAACAATGAAAGTGACAATTTAGAAATCTTCGCTCATCACGAACGTTGTTAGCTCACTAACGACATGTTTACTGAAGTACATATCTACTATATGCACTCCTCTATAGACATACTTACTCATACATACATTTATACCAACATTTCTTAGTTGCTTCATTTCATTCATATTCGTACAAAGTTTTGTCATACTTTTGCTTAAGTTTACTTAAATAATGCTTATGAAGGTGAGTGAAACTTCCTGTGGTCGCACACAAAAGTTGCTCCTATGCTCGGCGCAGCATTTGCAAAGTTTTCCTGTGGTTATTTGTGTATTTGGCCACAAGCGTTTAGTGTCCGCTATTATTCTAGCGTCGCCCGCTCTTGCTGGTTTCTGCTGCAGTTGCCAGAGCTGGGCTTGCCTTCAAACGTTTTATGGCACTGTGGGGAGGCAATGTTGTTATGAATTGTGGCAGGTGTGTTGCTTGCTATGTATTGTGGATGTATTGGAATTGGCGAGTGGTTAGCACTACGTACTGCTATTTGAATGGCTAGAGTTCGAGTACTGATTCGATTAACATCGAAAAATTATAGCATATTAATTTGAATAAAAAATTAAGTTAATTTTTCTGATCACATAACAAAATTTATTTTTTTTTTTAATTGTGGTCGCTCGCTAAAAGAGAATTTAAACTCCTGAGAGTGTAAATAAAGGTTCCTAATCAAAATCCATCGGACATTTCTTTTCATGTCGCCAAGTGTTGAGTACTTATATGGTAGCTATCCTGCCGAGTTTATGCAGCTCACCCTCCAAATCCTGACCCCCAATGCCCGCCATTGTAGCAGCAGTTCGGCCGAAAATCGCTTCAGCGGTTAAAAAGTGTCAATAAAAATATAAATAAACGGAAGTTATTCTTCTACATATAAGCCGCAAGGAATAATTTGATTTTATTATTTTGAATATTTTACTGATGAGTGGTAGACCTTTTGTTGTTGTTGCTATATTTATTAGCTATAAAATTCAGAAAAAATATATATACATATGTGTATTCATTGTGAGTGAAAATTTGGTTCGAAATTATCTTTATACTAGTATTCTGTCTAGTAAATAGAAATCCACTATTTTTGCCTTGAATTGAAGGCTTTTTTTGAAATTGTTGGAATTATCCAATTTATGTCAAATTATCACCGGTTTGTTGATAACTTTTTGCTATTTTTCAATACCTTTGTTCCTATTGGCAAAAAGTTAGGACAATCGATTTTCACAGGCTGCTTTTGAGGCCAATTCTTCACCAGTTAATTCATTCGCCATAGGCAAGTGCAGCTACTAATCACTTGGATCATAGTTCCGACTATAAGGTGGCTGCATAAGATGCTCCCAACCAAGCATTCGGAGCTTCTGGCGAGTTACAATTGATGTGTGTGGGTTGGCGTTGTTCAGAACTCCCCTGGACGCTTCTGAGCTATTGCTTTCTGCAGACAATCCAATTGCTGACAGTACAGGTCTGTGTCAAGAGTTTGTCCGTGAGAGAGCATCTCATGGTGAATGCTTCTTTGTCAATCTGACTAAAAAAACAACAAAACTTTCGTGGTCTGAAGAACATTTGTGCCGACTCACTGCCTTTCGACTACGACCGCCAACTTGCTTACCCTTTTATACCAACTAGTTTATCTTCCATCTATTTTCCATCTAAGCAGCCGGTATTTTTAACACGGCGTTGTCCTACAAACTGTCAATTGTCAGTCAATGCATAAACTTCATACTAGTTAAATACCTGTTAATATGCGCCAGCTAAAATACTGATTCGTTCATACCAGTTGAAAGCTAGTTCGCCTCAGAACAGTCTACATCGTACGAGTCAAAAAGCAATTCGACTGATTCCACCAGCTAAGACACTAGTTAACTTACGAAAATTCTACTACTCACCTACTTTAAGCCAAAAATCAATTAATACATTGTATTTATATTATATATGTACGTATTTATTTAAATATAAATTTTCTTTGGCTTTACGTTTTTATTTAAAAAAAGGAAACATATATCATGATAATAATTATTAAACAAAAACGTTATTCTAATTCTAGTTACTTATGAATTTTGCTTTTTTTTTTTGCAAAACGACAAACTGGTATGAATTAGTCCGCAAAATACTAGTTCATATACTAGAATTTTTGCAAACTAGTCTTGAGTTTTACAGAAAAATCCTCGTATAATTTTAGTCTATGGCAAATTAGTATATTTTTGTTCTATAAATACTAGTATAATTCTAGTCTATTACAAACTAGTATATTTTTGTCCTTTAAATACTAGTATAATTATAGTCTATGGCAAACTAGTATATTTTTGTCTTTTAAATACTAGTATAATTCTAGTCTATGGCAAACTAGTATATTTTTGTCTTTTAAATACTATTATAATTCTAGTCTATGGCAAACTAGTATATTTTTGTCCTTTAAATACTAGTATAATTCTAGTCTATAGCAAACGAGTTTGATTTCATCTTCAAAATACTAGTATTTAACTAAAAAGAAGAAGAAGAGTCTACCTTTTTTCTGCAGTGTTTTTTAAAAAATTCCAACAAATACTTACCTCTAATATTATTTAACCAAATAATATGTCCCATAAAAGTAAATATTCGTTTTACCGTTTTATTAATTATTCATTCAAAACTTTTAATATGAAATGGATTGAAAAATCTATGAGTGATTTTTAAATATAATCATCATATTATTTAAGTAATTTGTTAGCTTTTTGCACATTTCTAGTTTCAAGTGCATTATACCGTAATAAATTTCAACAAACACACTTGCGTTGTGCAACAAGCTTTTAACCATTAAAAGCATATTTTTTTACAAGCAACACGAGCAGGTAGTTAAATTGGTATTTTGTTAAAAAAAAAACTGCTGTTGTTTTAGTGCTTTCTACATATGCACAGTTGTTGGTGGTGAATATATATACTAACTATGTATAATTGCATGAAATATGTGTGCCATTACCACATACAGCTTGTATTGAAAAAGGATTTGTATAAAACTCAATAATAAAAATATTTACGTAAACGAGTCTATGCATGAGTGCGTGGGAAAACAAATAAAATACACACAAGCATACACATTTTTATAAAATCGAAAAGTGCATTTTCACTTACACTTCATAATGGATATTCACAAAATATCTCACCTTTTTTACGCCCATTTAAATGTAATTAGGCACGTATGCTTATGGGAGCATGTGTTGGTATGCATGCATGAAAAATTCTGCAAAATTTGCATATGTTGATAGTGTAAAAAAAGATAAATTACAATATGTGAGTTTATTTAGAGAAAATTAAATATTTTTAGTAATAAAGAAAGAGAGAAAATTTCATTTTGTTGGAAGTCACTTATGTGCTTCCAGGTATTTGATATTATTTCATTTTAGATTTTGTATTAAAAATTCTTTGAAGGCCTAAATTAAAAATTTTGTTAACCAAAAATATACATATTTATATATAAATATATTTCAAATTTTATTCACATTTTGCATGCAATTATTTATTTAATAATATCGCATCATTTGAGTTGGCGAATGGATATTAAAAATTGCAGGTTACTCATACGCAACGCATTTCCGGGAAAAGTATTTACAGCTTTCATGTAAATGAAATAACTTTGGTACGAAGTACGTAATTACCAGCAGGAGAAGGGATCAAAATCATCAAAATTTTAATTTATTTCTTTTACTTTTTTTTTTAGAAATTTCTAATTGAAGTGACATCACCTCAGTTAGTATTTGACATTATACGACATCACACCGATATATGTATACAAATGTGTTAACATATTTTATCACAAAATGTTGGTTCAGCTTGTGTCTTTTGACTTAATACCAAATTCCACTATGTGATATCACCTCACATTATGTGACCTCATATCACATCACACCATGTGACCACTCAAATTCAATGACTTTATATTTACCATAGTACACCAAGTGTCATCTCTATCACGATGTGCATCTGTTTGTTAATTGCTTTGCATCACACCGTGATACTTCGCAGTTCCAGTTATTTACTTCACATTATATCATGTGCTTTGTCTGTCGTGATGTGGCATCACATATCTTACTAACTTTACATCATATCACAGCATGTGATACAATTTGTTACCTTTTGTTACCAAAGCATCGGATTAACTAGCCTCGGTTTAAATCAGAACATGTGACATCACTTCTTATCATGTGACTTCAAATCACATCATAACATGTGGCATCACTTCTTATCATGTGACTTCAAATCACTTCATAGCATGTGATATCACTTGTCGGTAGGTGACCTCAAATCACATCATAACATGTGGCATCACTTCTCCTTATATGAACTTAAATCATATGATAACATGTGATATCACTTCTCGTTATGTGACTTCAAATCACATCATAACATCACACCAATGACATCACCACATATTAAAAATGCCTTTACATTTCAGCTTGGTTTTTACTACCTTAAATATATGATCGGTTGTAGTTGGTTAGTATTGCGTACCACATATGCTCACACATATAGTTATTAATGATATGAGAGCCCTTTAATGCCAGAATCTGATAAATTATGCATATATAAATTAATTAATAAATTCTTGGAAATACAATACAATAAATTTATATTATTCCAATAAAAACATTCTTAATATTTATAGCAAAAAAAAATTATTTCCATTTAAATGCTCCTTATTTCGCGTGGAATTTAAGGAATCACACTTTTTTACGCTTTATTGAGTCACGCACCACCCACAATATTGCACATACCATTTGCGGTTAACCACAGCAATTCGACAATGTTGCACTAGAAGCGCAGATAAAATGCATAGGCGAATGTTGAAGGGATAAGTGCTGGTGATAAAAATGGTGTATATATGTATTTGATCGTCGCTACATATATGCATATACATATAAGAGACATTATAGCGATGATGTCCTCATAGCAGCTAGACAACCAGCTTACCTTAGCCTATGGTTAGCTGGCTGTAAACGCGATACCTTGCATTTTAAGTGTCACACAACGAAATACTCACCCATACATATGCATATAAGTACATACATATGTGTTATATAAAAGCCTATGGTGTGCATTATACATATTTTTGTAAATCTGTTGCATAAAGATTTTCTCACTTTTGACATTTAGCACTTTGGTGCAGCAATTTTTACTTCCGACTAAGCTGACACAAGCTTTTATGCGAGTCTGGTGTCTTCACAGCACAGCACGGCAACCAAATATTGCCGAAAACAATGATAAAGGTAAATGTATTTTACTTTCGTATGCACAAAAATTTGTATGTATGTATGTATGTATGTATATGCGCCACATTGTATGCTTACCTGCATCCAGTTGCAATGTTTACACAAGGTATCCATTTAAAATCTGTAGCTTACTCTTCGCCTCGTTACCCCTGCGCATACACTCCATACTCATACTCTTATAGCGAAAGCTTTGGAGGAAATACCAAGCTACTATTGTACATACATATAAAGAGCTGAATAAACCGCCTGCTATGACAGCATTTAATTGCTCTTTAATGCCAAAGTGGCAGCGCATTCAACTTGCACGCTGAGTGGCTTGCCGAAGAAGGAGGAAGAAAACAAAAATTCGCACACAAAAATGTTGCAAAACGTGCGGAAGCCCGCAGAGCCGCAGAACAGCTTCAGCAGGCTGTCGTGGTGAAATTGTAAGGTAGCACAATTGGTTGGTTTGGTTGCTTCGTCGGTTAGTTGGAGCATAAAAATTGGCTTATTGCGTGCTAGAGAATCGAGGTGCGCTCTGTTGAAGGGAAATAACGTTGGTGGCAGCATGACAACAGTGTAATGGGCGCAATGACGCCAACGGCAGGAGTTTTGGGTAAATTCAAGGGGCGCTAAAAAGTAGAAAGTCACATTCATATGGTATGTATATGCAACGCATATGTGGATATACATATATGGTGTTAAGTTCAACTGAGTTGCTTTTCTCGATTTAAATCAAATTTTGCTCGTTTTACTTTAGTATTGTACTATCTTGTTGTTTTTTTGGGCACAATTCTATAATACCTGCGAATTCGGGCTGTGGGATTTCCGTTTTTTTTTTCACTTTTGTTTTTGTTTTGCCCAAGCTGAGGATTGAGGTTGTGCACATATGCATACACACATACATACACATATGTACATAGGTACATTGGAATTTTGGTACACGATAGAGCGTTCTTTTGTATGCTCACATACGAGTATTCACATGAAACACAGAAGATGTGTGCACATTTTTTTTTTAAGTAAAATTAATGCAGTTAAAGAATTTTCGTTTGAATCTCAACATCACAGCACAGAATCAGTGCATTCTCCAAAACGAGCTTGTAATGGAAAAATGTTGTGTTAACTTTTATTTACGTCTTTTCACTACACTTGTTGGAGTTAAGAAAGTGTTAAATGAAATTCTTAATATTATCTACATATTAAAGCAACAACACTTGAGTCGAAATATTTGCTGCCTTTTGTGCTAAACTTAAATGGCATAACTTGATTGTGTATTAAGAATTTCTATAAGAATTGGTTGTCCGCTTACTTTGGAGCTGCAAATAGTATAAAACAATTTTAAAAATACAACTCTACTGTTTGCACCGTTATTAGATTTGAAAAGTCGCACAATGAAAGTCATTCTGTCAGCTGTATGTATGTCATATGAACCCAGTAGAGAAATAGAACCAATTTAATGGACCCTTAAGAAGGTAAGCAGCGGTATAAACGTAAATTCTCTCTAGCCTAAGCCTTCAGCATATTTACATAGTGTTATTTCTGATACTCAACTCTTTGTTGAAACTTTTTTTTTGTTCTTTGAGAACGAGTTATACTATAGTAGTACAGCTCAAGATTTTGTTCGAACATTTTAGAGCCGCTGGTGTAATTTGAGCATTTTGAATAAAAAATTTGACTTTTTCCCGAGAACTTTCTTCTATAATTTTAATTTTATTTATGCAAAGTGTACTATAAAACTCATTGAAATACGTAACTAAAGAAATTTTGGCAAACAAAATTGAACTTTGAAAAATTTCAAACTATGTTGTTGTTGTTGTTGTTGTTGTTGTTGTTGTTGTTGTTGTTGTTGTTGTTGTTGTTGTTGCTGTTGTTGTTGTTGTTGTTGTTGTTGTTGTTGTTGTTGTTGTTCTTCTTCTTCTTCTTTTTCTTCTTCTTCTTCTATTTCTTGTTGTTGTTGTTGTTGTTGTTGTTGTTGTTGTTGTTGTTGTTGTTGTTGTTGTTGTTGTTGTTGTTGTTGTTGTTGTTGTTGTTGTTGTTGTTGTTGTTGTTGTTGTTGTTGTTGTTGTTGTTGTTGTTGTTGTTGTTATTGTTGTTGTTTTTGTTGTTGTTGTTGTTGTGGTAGTAGCGGTTCCTTGACCTTCAAACTATTATTTGAGCAGTTGATCAATGAACGAGTATCGAGCGAGTATCCAACTGCTCATAATGCTCGATACCCGGATATCTGGAGCTCTAATATGTAGTTAGTTGGTTGAAAGAGTTGCCGGCAAGAATCTAACCTGCCACTGAGGATCGTAATGAGCTCCACTCACTAATTAAAAACAATATGTGGAGTTTACAAAACTGAGCAGCCGCCGTCCGCTAACTCTCTCCAAAGGTTTCAACCTACACTCCCAAAGTGCGGAACAATCGCAAAGAAAGTTTCAGGTTCCTCTACTTGTCTGCAACTTCTGCAGATGTCGTTAAATGGCACGCCCAACCTCTCTGCGCGCCTGCTCAATAGAATATGTCCAGTACAATATTTTTATCTGTAGATATATCCTTTACCTTTAGCTCGTTAATGTCACAGAAGAGGGTCACTGTTTCATTCTGGTCTTATTGTGCTGATCATATTACACGCATTTAAACTATTCCATCTTGTGTTAGCATCTTTAATGTATAACTCTCTTATATTGAACGTACAAGTGGAGCGGCGTGGCCAAACTCTACCATGATGGCAAAAGTGGAAGCGAAGTGCCCTACCAGCTCATTCGTCAACTCATTACCCGGTATGTTACTGCATGAATACCCCCCAAACCAGGTTCAAAGAGAACTGCTTAGCCGTCATGTTAAGCGATCTAAAACAGCTCTCTATAGTTTTCGATTTTACTGTTACAGATTCCAAGGCTCTTAACGCGGGCTGGGTATCTGAAAAGATATGAATACGATTTTCTGAGAGCACCATTGAGCTGAGGCAATACACAACCTCAAGTATAGCCATCAATTGCTCTTGAAAAATAGCGCAGTGAGGTAAATGAAAGGGTTTTCAAATACCTGTATCCCTTGAGTAAACTCCGCCACTGACCCTGCTAAAACGATACGAGCTTACAGGAGCGTATCCTTCTTATGAAATTTTCCATCACCAAATCGCAAAAAAGGCTGCTGTATGTCCTAAATAGCTTTACAAATTTCATCTTTGAAGTCTTGAATCGAAGTTGGCCTGAGGGCGTAGATTTCAGCCTCTACTTGGTTCCAAAGGAAGAAGTCGCAAGGTGTTCAGTCACAAGACCTTGGTGGTTAGAAGCGATCAACTCTTCGAGCGATAACACAGTTCGGAAACTTTTCCCTTAAAATATCAATAGTTTCGTTGCTTGTTGTTTGTACACGTTGTCCAGATCAATACCATCCTATACTGCCCATAAAAAAATCTTTAATCAGCTCTCCATAGCACAATCCATTCACCGTATTTATTAATCTAGCCTCATTTTCGAAAAAGTAAGGTCCGCCGGACCATTAACCTCTAACAAACAAACGTTGGGAATGGAAAGACTTTTAAACAATAAATCTTGGATCTTTTGAGCTCTGGATGTAACAGTTTTACTAATTGACGTCGATGGCTACGATGTGGAAATGCGCCTCCTCAGTCTAGTTGATTTTTCGATGAAATTTTTATAGGGATTTTTAGTTATTTCAATGAATTATAGAGGCGTGCTTCGTTCCAGTTTTATTATTTGTCAAATGCTCAAAAGTGACTACTTCAAAATAGCAGCTTTTATAGGAAAATTCTTTACTTGTGAAATATTCACCGCTTATCCCGCTGCCGATAAGAGGCTTCTCCATCTGTGTGATTAAAATTATGCACTCAAAAATTGTTTTTGCGAATTTACCAAAAAAAGTTTGATCAAATATTTATTCATCTTTTCTGCCATAAATTCTATGTATTCATATTATATAATCTAATTTTCATAAAAAATATTTTATTTTTCTAATTCATTCACCTTTGCAATGATAAATAATAATAAATCATGCATGACCGCCTTGTGATTGACGTGAGATTGAATTACCAATTCAAACCATTAAGAGCACTCATTGAAATCCATTTAATTTCATTACTTTGGCTATGTAAAAATTTATAAAAAATTAAATAAAAAGTTGCTTAACAATAAATTGGCCAATGCCATGCCAAAGAGGCATAGAAAAGAAGAAAGAAAAAAATTTGGTATTAAATAGCTACACAACATGCAAATCTATTAAAGGCACGCGCGCGTTTTTTTTTTCTTCAGCCATTTATAATTTAGCATTTATTTATTTTAACGAACAAATTATTCTTGTATGTAGAAAACATAAAAACATTTTTTTTTCTTTTTTGCTTAGCACTTTAGGATTGAAAATGAAAAACTCAAATAAATAAATTAAAAAAAAAATATTTTTAAATAAAATCTACTGTCTGCATTTTTTTCATTATTTTCGCTGAAAATCATACAGAGAAAAAGCGTCTAAAAATGTGCTAAAATATTTAAAATATTTAAAATAGCGTAGACATTTTTTTTATCCAGCGCCAAATTGCAAGCCTGACATTTGGATAATTTATTGCCGAGTGCGAGTGCGAGTGCGAAATAGCAATTATGGAGCGGCTTAACACAGCATTGAAGAGGGGAATGTGCAGAGTACGAGTATGCGCCGCCGCAAATGGCTTGATGAATGGCCCATTGTATGTTGTTGATGGTTGTCGTGCTTTAGGCATTAAGAGAGAAAAAATATAAATATAAGTTACATTATTCTGCCTAACATAATAGAGTTGTTAAAAATAAAAAAACTTTACAATAATAATAATAATAATAATGGTTGCTGGAAAAAGAATTCAATTCCACTTTTATACGTGTATGCACTTTTTACTGAGAGTGTCAAGGCCAATTTGCTTTTCCAAATTTAATTTATAGTTATTATTATGTAAATATTTGTTTTTTTTGGGAAATATTTGCTTTTCATAAAAGTTGCCCACTGGTTAAATCGTAATATTTTAGGAATTAATATTAAAGTGGAATTTTTTTCTTCATATTTTCATTGAATTGTTTAAAAATTAAATTTGTATTATTACTTAACTTATCTTATTTTCGCATTTGATATTGTATGTTTTATTAAAAATTATAATTAAAAATTATTTTATTTACTTTCTATTAACAATAGTATATTTTTAAAATCATTTGTTATAAATTTTATTTATTATAATAAAATAACTTGCCTTAATCAATAAGGATTTTGCCAGCTTAATACTTTCTTTACCACTTATAATAAAATAATAAAACAAATAAATATAAAAATAAAAAGTTAAAATAAATTTAAAAATTTTTAGTAATAAAAAATATTTTTTCTTTACTTTCAGGTGCGTGTGGCCATAAATATTACTACGAAAATAATAAAAAAAATTGTAAGTAAAGTATTTTAAATTAAACAGGATTTTTCAATAAGAGATGTTTCGTTTTTGATGTTGAAAGAAAAATGGCATTTTTTTAGATAAATAATCTGAGGTAACTTTCAATCACTTTTTTGGCATATATTGACTGGTATCTCACAGCCATAACTTGACGAATGTTGAGCTTCAAGCGCTCAAGAGTTAAAGGTTTATTGGCATAAACCGCTCCAAAATATTTATTAAAAATTACAAGTACGGTTTGAAACTTACATCAAACAATGAACTATTATCGCACAAAAAATATTCAATTTGTTTCCCCCTTTGTATGCCTACATATCCATACATATGTAAATAAATATACCTATCTCCGCCATATATAAAATCCTTTGTAATGTTTGCCAATAGCCGTGAAATATTTGCAATTTCCGTATTTGGCTAAACTACTAACGCCCATATATTTTCGCTCAAATTCGACAGCTCATAATTCTCTCATGTGTGGAAGTGTCTTTAGTTGGCGTAAAAGCACATTTTTAGCTTACCCAGCAAGGCATTACATTTTATTATTTAAAAAAAATATATATTTTTTTTTGTATTTTTTTTTCTATAAAAGTTTGTATGCTCTTTTATGTGGTTGTTTTGACATTTATTTATTTTTTTATATTTTATTTAAATTATCCAAGTATTTCTTAGTCTCATATTGAAACCCGTACCCTAAAGGGTACAATTTCACAACTCCTTCATGGCGTGTGGTGTTTTAGCTATAAATTTTAGAAAAGCTGAAATTGTTCCAAAATAACTTTTTAATATATAAAATAAATGTATATTTCCGTCATGATAAACATACTTTCGCATGTAGGCGCATACATATTTTAACCTACGTGTATGTCAAATGACTTTAATTTCAATAATTTTTCTTTTTTTTTTGAGTCTAGTAGTTTATTTGTATTCGTGTGCGAAATTATGAAATTATAAAATTTTTGTTTGTTTTTGTAAATTTTGATTGTTTCACGAAAATGGACCAGAAATCAAGCATCAGGTTCGATTTGCTCGAAATTTAGTTCAAAGTTTAAGATATACCTATGTATAATACTTTTCCCCGGAGAGGAAACCATCGAGATATCCAAAGAGTGCGGTATGGATACAAGCAGAGGTGATCTAAAGTAAGAAAGTGATCCCGCTGTGGTTGTACTTAAAAAGCCTCTCCCAATTAAAAATCACAGGAAGTCCTGGATGAGAGACTTACTATTTAATAACGACCCTAGCAAACGTTTTTAGCATCAGTATTTGAAGGTGAGGGTGCTCAACTGATTGATCTCCTCGAGGTTGAAGAGAAACTCCAACAGCAAGTCCTGTCATTCACCTCAGTAAATGAACGTCTAGACACAAGTCGCAACAGAGTGATTTGCGCCGACGCTCCGTCGGATAAGAGTACGATATGGTACCAAAGAACGCCTGGAACATACTTATCGATGCTGTACCGTCACGTGGCCAACATCATGCTTGTTGATTTTAGCGACAGGCGTCCTCCCGCAGGTATCTGCGGCACAATAGTCGGAAAATTGAACCACTTTGTAGATGTCTTTAGCAACAGGCACAAGAAAATTAAATAAGCTACATGGCAAACGAATCGGAAACCGCGCAACCAAATCAATTATGTTGCATTAAACGGAAGAATAGAGTATTAGAAGTGCGCTTCGATCGACTTGGATCGCTAAAGAAGGATGTGAGTTTATTTGGAAGGCTTACTAACACCACTTAGAAGCAGGCTAAGGTCACCCAATGGGAGGATCAGGAAACGAGCTGTTTCTACGGATTCGGACCAGGGAAAGGGGGGTTAGATGAGTTGGTTTTAGGGGGCATACGAATACGTGGTTTGTTTCTTGCGGGAACTTATTGCATGCGGGACATACATTGGATAAACTGGGTCAAGTGTGAGTAGGTAGGAGCTTAATCTACTGCAATAACCCAATCTAAGTTGCGCCGCCTCTCGAAGCAGCTAAAGCTCTTCCTCTGCAATAGCTGGTGGTTTGACACCACGAACGCCATTTACTGGAAGAAAGTTCAAGAAGGTGTTGACGAACTCGGCGTTTATTGCCTCTCCGTAAGCCGTCGTTGTAGTTGTTGTTGTATGGGCTACGTTAACCCCGCTTAGCGACAGGTTTAAAATCAATTAAGGCACCGAGGTCGTCTAACAGGAGGTCCACCGTTCCGTTTTGACGGAATCGGACCAAAGGAAGATGGGGTTAGATGTGTCGTCTTAAGGGGGCATGTGAAGAGGTGATTAGTGTCGTGCGGTGATTCTCCACATGCTTGCCATACGTTAGCTATGTTGGGGTCGAGTCTGGATAGCTAGAAGTTTAACCTGCTATAATAACTCGTTGTGCCAGTGTCACGTGGATATCTCAAGGTTGCTCGAGCTCGTTGTCTGCGATGGGTGGTGCTTTGTCTCCGAGTACGCCATACACTGGAAGGAAGTCTTTGAAGGTGTTGACTGACTCCTGGTGAATGGCGTTCAGTGCTTGTCTGTACGCCGTCCTGTCCAGCGGTTGTTGCACATATTGCTGGACGGTGTTCTTCAGCTCTAGTATTCCCTTCCTAATGTGCCTAGGTGGAGGAGGTTCAGCTTCTATTAGATGCCTATTGGGGTGCTCTCTCTATCTCCCGGTTCTACGCATCGGAGTTGACCCGGATTTTATCCGGCCCAGGGCTGTCACCCTTTCGGCGATCTAACCCCCTTTTAGGTCAGCAGGAACAACATTAATTTAAGTTGTTGAGCCCTCCTATCAAGCGAGGTGGTTGTAGCTGGTGTTAAATGTTGTCCTTAAAGTCGAGCACTCCCTTTCTATTGTGCCTGGATGATGGTTCAGCTTCTAGCAAGTGTCTGTTGGAATGTTTCCTACAGTAGCATTCGAGCTTCCACAGCAATGTATTATGCTCTGCTGTGAAAGTGATGCTCTGGAGATATCAGAAGGTTCCCTGTCACGGTTCTGAAGGCAGTGTTTTGGCAGTAAAGCCTCCAATTACTCATCTTCAAACTTTTTGAGTTGGCCAGGATGCTCGTTGTCATCGACGCCAAAATCACCACTTTTGAAGCGTCGAAACCACTATCTGTGTGACTTATGGGACAGCGGAGATTCACCATAAACTTTCACAAAGCTTCGATGGGCTTCAGCTGTAGTTTTCTACCAATTACAACGTTATTGCCAAAGACAGATGCTGATGTATATTAGTTATTGTTGATGAATATGAAACATTTCCAATAAAATAGGTGAACGCCTCCAAGTTCGGTCACAACTTGCAGGTGGAGTCAGCACTTGAGAATGAAAAGAATCACATTTCCTTCCGTCAAAGCTCAAGAAATATAAATATCAATATATATTCCCATAACAATGTTTACACTAAAGAGCGTGTGGGCGAAATTAACTGTCAAATATGTTGACAAGAGGACAAATAAACACGTAGCGAATAGCAATCAAGCCATTCTAAAAAGGTTTAAATCTATATTTTTAAAGCTTGTGCATAAAACGAGTGTATAGGGTTTTCCATTAAGAGGTGTTTTTATGAAATTTTCCAACACCAAATAGCAAAATGGCTGCTTTATGCCCTCAATAGCCTCACGAATTTCATCTTTGAAGCCTTGAATCGACGTTGGTCTGTTGGCGTAGAGCTTATTCTTAAAGTAAGAAGTCCTAATGTGTTAAATCACAAGATCTCGGTGACCAATTGTGATCACCTCTGCGAGAGTTAACATGATCCGGAAACCGTTTCCCTTAAAAGATTGATGGTTTGTACGACACGCAACGTCGTCTTGTATTGTAGAAAGTAAACGTTGTCCAGATCAATACCATCCAATTCCGGCCATAAAAAATCATTGATCGTCACTCGATAGCGCAATCCATTTTCGAAAAACTAAGGTCCAATAACCCCGCCGGACCATAAATCGTACCAAACAGTTATACGTTGAGGATAGAGAGGTTTTTTAACAATAAATCTTGGGTTCTCGGAGCCCCAGTTACGAGAGGTTTGCTTACTCAGGTAGAAATCTGGTTGGAAATCGGCCTTAGCAGTGAAGATGATTTTTCGATGAAATTCCGGGATCATTTTCATGCATTTCAAGAACTCCGAGACAGAGGCACGAAATTGTTGATGATCAGCCGGCTTGAGTTCTTGTGCTAGCTGAACTTTATAAGCCTTAAGACCCAAGTCTCTATGCAAAAAATGGTGTAATGACGTTTGTGGAATGCCCAAAGTACGACGAGGAATCGACAAACCTGGGGTTTCTTCAACAACTTCTTGGGCTACAACAGCAATATTCTCAGTTCTTCTTGATCGAAGTGCATGTGTTTCATACTTCACATCACTAACTTGTGTCAACAGCTCCATTTTGTCCAACAAATTTCTATATTGCGGACCGACAAGCTGCTTCACAACGACCGAAAAATGTTTTAATTATACGGAACGTGCTATATCTGCGAGGTTTTCAACATTTTTATAATGAATTTTAATAATTTCAAAGCATATATCGTTCCATTTTTAAAACTGCCGTCGTTTTTACTTATCAAATGTCAAAAGATCAGCTGACATCTACCGGATTAGCAGGCTATTCAAAACAACACCTCTTATTGGAAAACCCTTTACTATGGAAATCAACCTCCTTCGCTCAATTATGCGGTTAAAATTGCGTGTACCTAAATCTCATAACCAAAGCGTGACTTATGAAAAGTGAGTTGAGTGGAAGGCGATTTAAAAATCGAAAAAAAAACAAAAATGAAAATCACAACAACACCTGTGTGTACTCATTTTCACTGGTATGCCTACACATGTATGTATGTATGTGCTGAAGAGTATATCGCGCTTGAGTGGCATTTCGCGTGCTTGGCTTTGTTTCACCCGCTGAGATTTAACAGTGAGATTTTGTCGCAGAGATTGCACGAATGCGATTTCATGCGATTTATTTACGCATATATGCATATAATTATTACCTTATACATACACATACATACATACATACATATATACATATACACGGCTATGTTTGGTATGCTTTATTTATTGGGTGCTTGCATGTTTCCGCGAATTTGCCTCAATCAGCTTATGTCTGCAGGCATATACACGTATGTATGTATGTGTTGTTTGTGGTCTTCCACGTTGTTGGCGGCGGTCCGATTTGTGTGTGTGAAACTGCAGATACTTTTCCACATGTGTCACACAATCTCGTTTATATATACATAAGTATGTATGGTATGTCGCTCATTTTCCTCCAACATTAAGCGGCATAAATCATTTTATCGTTTTATTTCCTACACGTGCGCAAGTGAGGTGAAAAGTGTTGGGCGAATTGTGAGGTGTTAATTTTCACACGTTTTTCAAATTTACACAATTCACAAAAAAAGAAAGTAGTCTTTTTTAATTTTTAAATATATTTAAATTATATTATATATTAAATTTTTATAGATATGTTTATTCAAACTTCACGACAGTGTTACTTTCCTTTTTAATCATCATCTGAATTTTAATCTTTTTTATCTTTTTTTTATGAAGACGTGCTGCCAATTTGGCTGCAAGAATCTTCTGTTGATTTCGTTATACTTGAGTCGCTATAACCGGCGTAAAACTGGAAGTTCCCGACCCCTTCACTGTCGAATCAGTTCGAGTCTTTAATGATCCAATTAGATAGATTTCCTCAACGACAACGATCTTCTATAAATCTATCTCATATCTTGGAACGATAGTTCCAATCTTTAACTGCTCCTTAGCACTTTCTAAAATGTTCTCCGAGTCTGCATGTCATCCTATCCTAACGTGGGCTATCACAGCTTCTATAATCTTACATACCTCCCGACTTTTTAAGTATTATATTTTGTGTGATTTTTCTTATATGCCTTAGTGTGATTTGTTCTAAGGAGGAAAAGTTTGCAGGTGTCATGCGTTTTTCTTTGAAAATAATCTGCTTGCAGCTTCATCCGCCTAATAGTATCCTGTGACGTTCTTTTGACCACGTATCTATGTGAGATATAGTCTGCTCCATTTGTTCATCTCCTGTAGAAGAAGGTGAATACGAGTACACATGTCTGTGTGAGTGGTTGTCCATCTCATCTAGATATTGGGGACAACCATAGGAAAAGGAATAATCTTCATCGCTAAAGTTGAAATTGATCTTCTAGCAGAGAGATATTAAATTACATTTAACGTATCATTTTTCATGCTAGCGCCAATTATATACCACTTGAAAATTGCCGGTTTTTTTCGATAAAGAAAACACTTAATTTTCAGTGGAATCTCAACATTTTTTTATTTAGAAGCGCTTTACAATAGGGTGATTTATAACCGAGGCTAACTTAAGATGCTTATAACCAGGATGATGTGGCTGCTATGAGAGAAAAGAAGGTCACGAGACGTCATATCGCTGTCGAAAATAATTTATAGACCTAACTAGGCAGATAACCAGCAACTATGTAATTAAGTGGTTCATTTAGTTGCGACAATTGGGCTAAATTTTTGGTTAAGTTCTCAACCAAAAGATTGCTAAAGAAATGTTTAAGTAAGAAAGCACTGGAAATCACTGAAGGTAAATAAGTAAAGCGATTAAAATATTCAGGGACTGTAAAAACATCACTACCAGACGGTTGCATCCCTGAAAAACTTTGAAATAATCTAGAAATATATAACCATTTCTCCAGAACTAGTTTCGAGGTTTGATTAAAATTTTACAACTTGCCACTGTTATGAAACAACCAACAGTGGTTTTCATTAGTTAAGCGGTTACATCTAGTTAGAAGCCCTAAAAAATGAGGTTTTTTAAAATATTTTTCAGGAGAAAGTGTTTAGCTTTATTATCTTGAGCATTTGTACACATATTATGGCATTATATGGAAGAGTAGTCAGCAATTTTTTTTTATTTATAAAAATAACAATTTTTGGAGCAACTACAGCAGATCTCTTGAGATCCCTCCCAAAAAGAAACTAGTATAAAACTAGTAAAAGGCTGATGCATAGTCGGACAATTGATAGTTCGTAGGGTTAAAAATATCAATTGCTTATATGGAAAAGAGAAGGAAGCTGAATTAATTAGTGCAAAAATGTAAACCAGTTTGATTCTAGTTAACAACTAATATTTCTACCAGCATGGGTGCTCCTAAAATTATGCTTTTGTGAAGGTCAATTGCTTGAGTTTCTCACTGGGTGCTAATTTCGAAAGACTTTGGTGAAGTTGCTAGAATTATGAGTAGGCGCAAAAGATTATTTAACACTGTTTTAAGATTCATACACGTATGTCTTTAATAATAACAGTTTTTCAAGAAACTTATAATTTTTTTTATTTAATTTTTGATTTTAAATATCAAAGCATGTAAGTTTCATTTATCTATTTTGAGTCAATTTGTAGTTAAAAACACATTTTCAATGCGATTGAATGACTAAGAAAAATCAATTTACTTATGAGAAGGCAAAAGCTCTTACTTGCCACATACTCTACTGCTCGTACGCTTAAGTACACTTCCTATACTTACCATAAGTAGCAATGCAAGGCAAAGAAGTTGACTTCTGCTTGCTACTTGTCTGCAAAAGTAAAAGCCCAACTTACTTAAGTAGAAATATTGTAGAAAGTGGAGATGCTTCATTTTCACTTAATGCCCATTTTAATTTCTTTGCTGGTTTAATGCTAAACTTGCATTCTCTCGAGTTAATCTCAGCAAACCCAGACACTTGCTGCTGCACGCACGTAAACGTAGCTTAAGCAGCGATATGGAAATACTGCAGACATACTTACACATACATATATGTATACACACACAGGCGTGCCACATTGCACCAAACCGCAAAACTCATCATCATTAAGAGACTGCCGGAGATATCAACAGTCATTTCCACGCTGTTCAAAATGTTTAACCTACAAACACACAAAAAAAAAAACAAAAAAGAAAAAAGCGGACCAATGGTACATACAATGGCATAACAGGAAAAGGATGCAGACATGCAAGGATGCTTCAAATAAAAGGTGAAGGGATCTATATACCCACAAGCACAAGCGACGTGAGGGCGCCGAAAGTTTCATATGCGAAAGAGTTAGACACTCGAAATGCACAATGCATGCTTTCCGGTTGCAGCAGCCAGTGAATTGCAGTGAATTTGCAGTGAATTCATAGATTCTTGCGTAGTGCCAACGCTATGCCATGGGGTGTAACCGTAACGCATTTGCATATTATCACAGTTTGCTATCTGCACCAGTATGGGGTATGAGTGTAATAAAAGAGCACACACACACACACACACACACACACATACACACATCGAAATGCATATGAGCTGTTAGTTGCAAAACAAAATCAGGAAAACAAAAGTAAAGCAAAAATATATGTTTGTATGAAAACTAAAAATAATAACTGAAATGGGGGGAAAAAAAACTAAAAATTCGACACAAATATTGCTGAGTTGGCAGTGCGAATGTTGGGATGTTGTTGGCGGTGATGGCGACGGTGAAAGTGCGGAAAAATTGCTTGTGGCAAAAGCAGGTATACAGTTGAATGCGCAATGGAAATATGAGCAATTCTAAAAACGAGGACAACGAGACATTTTTCGTCGCTCAACGACGGTATAAAAGAAACGGAAACGGAAGTAGAGGCAGCTGCTGTTCTAGGTGTAAAACCATATCTCCTCCCCTACCCCTACCGCTGCTGCTTATCCTCTGGCGAATAGTTGCTGCTGCTGCTGCTGCAGAGAAGCAGGAAAATATACATAAATTCCTTATTTTTGTTGTTGTTTTTGTTTTTTAGTTTGGTTCGTCGTGTGTTTTAGTTCATAAAAATTCGATTTTGTCTGCGAGGCAAAAATATTGTATCAATTATTTCACTTTGCCAATACTTGAGAGTTGCATTTGCATTTGCGTACTGTTGAAGAGTAGTCAAGTATTTTAGGTCAGTGCCGGAAGTGCTAATATTTATCAGGTAATATGGATTCTGAGGTGATGGGCTTTACTATTTTATGGGATTTAATCATTTTTTTTTTGAATTTTTTTGACATTCCTATGGCCGGGAAGTTCGATTGTGGAGATATCGAACTGACCAGTCAGCGATCACAAAACCTGCATACAATTGTTAGTGAGTCGCCGATAAGCTTTACAGGCCTAACACTTCGGCTTGCAAGATACTAGCTGACTTTATTGTAGCATGGATGCTACCGCGGGAAATACCTCAATAGGCACCTTATTGAAGCTGAACCTCCACCTAGGCACATCAGAAAGTGAGTACTCGACATGAGAAGCACCATCCAGCAACACGTGCTACAACCGCTGGACAGGACGGCGTACAGACAAGCACTGAACGCAATTCACCAGGAGTCAGTCAACACTTTCAAAGACTCCCTTCCCGTGAATGGCGTAATCGGAGTAGAATCACCTTCTATTGCAGACAACGAGCTCGAGCAGTCTCGAGAGACCCGCGTGACGCTGGAACTCCTACTTATCCAGACTCGACACCTCAGCATATCCAACGTATGCTTTGCATATATGTGAAGAGTCTCCGCACGACGCTAACCACCTCTACACATGCCCCCCTCTCCCTTTGGTACAATCCCGTCGAAACAGCACGTTTCCTGGACCTCCAATTAGATGACCTCGGCGACTTAGATTGATTAAGCCTGTTCTAAGCGGGGTTAGGGAACCTCTAGTACAACAACAACAAAAACGAAAACAGTAGTACTAAGAAATGAGAAGAAACCGATGCTGTTTTGAAGCAGCAAAATTAATAGGTTATTATTTATCACCACATAGTTCACCTATAGAGTGGTCAAGGGATAGGCTCTGGATACCAGATTCAATTTTGCCTTGTGTTGAAGCTTTGAACGGTCGTTAAAAAGGTCGTAAATATAAATTTTTTCCAAATTAAACTCTAGAGATTAATGGCACAATCACACCTTTACGACAGGTTTCAAACCTCAGATCTATGTCTATGTTATGAATGTAAAAGAGACTGATGTTTGTTTTTGAGTTTATAACAAAAGAACTCCCGCACCGATTTCGATGCTACACCTCAATTCGTATTAATATTCGTTGAAATAAGTAGAATGCGAAAGAAAACTCCGAGAAATTGATCAAGCATCGACATATGCGTTAAAATCGTATTTATAGTTCGATTTAATTGAAATTTAATAGTTTAACATAAACACTAACTCTTCTTCGAGGAAGTGGACCAGAGACCGACCTTTTCAAAAATATACTATTTACGGTTCAATTTTATTGCGTTTTGATAAATCTGTAGCTTATTTCTCCGTTTATCATTAGTATTAGTTTTTTTATACCGGGCAGGAGCGGATCTTTATGAAATAATCGTTCCATTTATCAGATATGATATTTTTGAAACAATTTTTATGCAATTATTTATGGTACAGTTCGGTTGATACCATCTCCATTTCAGAGCTCAATTGTGGGCTCGTGACTCTCATGTATTCTCTCATTCTCTTGCGCGCAGTAGTAATGAAATGATTGTTGCATTAACCCACAGCTTAAACCATTGGTCGTAGGGACCTCAAACTTGGCTTTATAATAGAGTACAACTTATAATAAAATTAATAATGCTATTATTAATATTTGAACTAAACTTGTAAGTGTGTTTCTTGGTCTCTGTTAGAACAAGATGACCTTTATATTAGGTAAAGTAAAAAGTTCGTTCGGTTTTTATCTAAGAGATGGCGTTATTGTCCATGGTACTAGTGTTACTAGTGTCGCATCATGTCATACTATACGCCGCTGAAAACGTGTTTATTCGCGCTAAAAGTTTGTCTTTGACGGTTTTTCGATTGATTGACTCAGTACGTGGTGAGCGCTCGTCAAAGATGGACACCAGCAAAGAGAAAATTCGCTATATTTTACAATTTTTCTTCGATCAAGGCGAAAAAGTAGCCAAAACAGCCAAACCGGCTGAAAAAATTAATTTATTTTATGGGCCCGATACTGTAAACGAACGTGTAGCACAAAAGTGATTTGCTAGGTTTCGTTCCGGTAATTTCAATGGCAAAGATGCACCACGCGTCGGGAGGCCTGCCGTCGAAAATTGCGATAAAATCATGGAAATAGTAGAAATAGTGGAAACAGACCGTCACGTGAGCACTTATTTAATTACTGAGGAACTAAAGATAAACTAGAAAACCGTCTGGAACCAGTTGCATAAAAAAAAATATAAGAAAAACCGAACGAACTTTTTACTTTACCTAATATTATATTTCTACTTTTGAAGCATGTAATTAAGTTATAATATTATAGTTAAATATGAAAATGTCTTCAAAAAGAGAAAAACGCCGCTATAAATTCCCTACAATTATAAAAGAGAAAAGTGCATAAGTAGAAGATAAGGAGCTTTGTGTGGAAACTGAACATGTCCATGGTGTCATTTGAAATTCAGCTCATGTAATGATTGTTCAATCTGTTGTGATTTACTTACTCATATCCATAAATATCGTATTCAACCATTTTTACTTTATTTACAGAAGTCGGACAGCATAAAAATATACGATATATATACATATATAAGTCACCACATGACGATATTGGAATGAAAATCTCTTTCTGCAGACGCATGCCTTCCCTCACTTCATCCCCAAAAGCATAGTGTTTAAAGCATTGTAAAATGAAAAAAGTAATGATGACACGAAAGTGAGAAAAAATCAGTTGAAAATCAACTCTGTGCCCTTTTGTATCACAAATTATTGCTTGCTTAAATGTGTCAGCTCATTTATCGGCAGGCTGAGTAGTCGGTTGTCTGTCTGTCTGTCTGGCTGGCTGACATGTAAGCCAGGTTGGGTTGGGTGTTAATCGTGCATGAAGGTGTGTATTTAAAAATGTTAGACTGGGTTAATTTTGGTGCACATTTTCGTGATATAGAAATTTAAAAAAATTTTTTTTTTTAGTAATTTTCAATCCGGCGACAGTTGCGTAGCTTGATAAATTTTCTCATGCCTCAATCTGGTACTACAAACAAGCACTACCGTGGTCCGCGCTCATAGGTACATACATTCTAGATGCTTAAACATACGTCCTTCCCTTAAGTCGAAGCGTGGAAGCAAATCAGTGATAAATTCTCGTGAGATGTGAATCCACCGATGTTGATGGGGGGATTCGGCGACGTAGTCTTCCTTTAACGAAAAATCCAGCACCAAATTTTTGCTCTTCTATAGGTGATGTAGCACCTTGTGCTCGTTGACGGCGGGTGCGTGTCTTTGCTGCAACAAGATAGCTCTCCGAGTCGGTGTTGGGTTCTCTAAGTGTACGCACGTCAAGTATACTGAATACATGTTTACCGTCTATCATAACTTGATCGATCTGGTTTCGAGTCTTGTGCTGAAATCTAGTACTACAGACAACAATATTTCGGGCCCCGGCGAAGTTTATCAGCCTCTACTCGTTTAAGGATGTTTCCTTGTGTATACTGAATTTTCCGACGGGTGTGCCAAATACGAGGCGCCCAAAAAAGTTGCAATCGTACGTGTCTTCCATCAGCAATATGTATATGTGGCAAGGCCACCGAGGTAAATGCCAGTACTCGGCGACATTGTCTCTGTCCCAGCACGAATTTGCGCTTCTTTACATGATAGCTGCAGTAAAAACCACAATAACCTACTCCTTTTCGTCCTTTTCTCATTCAACGCACTTCTTAAACGGCGGTGATGTCTGCCTTTAGTCTTTCGAGAACATCCTCAAGCTGAGTAGCGGCAGTTTTTTAATTAAGGGACCGGGGATTTCATGTGCATCGTCTTCTCAATTTAGCTCACGACCAAGCGGATGTTTATTGACTCTCCAGAGTGGGTCAATCAAATGCGAATAGTAGGCTAAAACTCTCGGCACTAACGTGGACTTCTCTCTTCACCCCCTCTGCCACTTTTTTATTTTTAGAAATTTTAAAAAATAATTTTTTTATAATTCTTTTAATTTATTTAAATCTTTACAGTCTAATGTACATTCTTGGCGAGCGTAAATTTGCTTTAGCTGCATGCCACATTTTCATGACTCATCACACGCCTGTCCGTAAGCTGGTAGAAATTTCATTTCATACTCTCGAATGACTTTAAATGTACACATAGACATGTGGATTCCCTCGCATACAAATTACACATACATATAGTACATACACATATATACATATTGTAGTAATTTAAGCAGACATTCATTTATATGGTATATGTAAGTATGTCTGTTTGTATGTAGGAGTATGAAGCTTCAGCTTAAAGCTCAACATGAGGTCATGCATGCATCATGTCCAACAGCAAAGATGTTGGCTCATGCCACAACGTCAACGCCACAACATAACTGGGACATCATTGCATTTAATTGAAAAACTTTTATGCGCTGCAAGCGTGAAAATAAATACATATTATAAATGTATGTGAATATATGTACCTACACGTATGTACGAGTATGCACTGTATGTATTTGCTGTTGTATTGGCTCACTACGCGCCGCTCGGCATGTGGGCAATGGCGCATTACTCCTTCGCTTGATGGCACTTCTTGCTGAGTGCGACATGTCGTTGAGTTAAGTTGAGTTTTTTATTTACTTGTTTTTTTATTCCTTTTTTATTCAACTGCACAACTTTTCCACTGGCTTAAGCAGAGTTTATTGTTAAACCATTTTTTTTTTCTCGACGTCAATGTCCTGCCACACTTTGAAGGCTTCTTTCAGACTTGTCACATTACTTACGCACGACTTGGATGTCCGGCTTACAGGCGGGGAGTGTTGGAAATGCTGTTGCCCACGTTGTTGCTTCATCAACTCGAACGAACGAAACAGAGCTACGTCAGCTGCTGCTGCAACTTTTCTTAACATCATCGAGAATGACAAATGAAAAATGAACACATGATGAGGTTAAATGAAAAAAAAAACAAACAAAAAATTATTTAAGCCTATGTGACAAAAGGCCAAAAATGTGTTTTGTGAAGAAGCAAGGTAAAGTTTCTAGGTGACTAAGTAGAAGACTTTACTTATTTTTAGGAAAAAATTTAATAACTTAGAATTTTGTAAACTTTTTAATATGAATTATTTTCTATATATGCATATATGTATAATATTCATATGAGCGTCCAAAATTATTCAAAAAAAATTTCTTAAATTTCTTACTCATCTAGTCGTATGTACCTATATGTACATATGTATACCGAATTGATGTTTTTTGATCGCTGAAGCGATTTTTGGCCTCGCTCCTACTCTCCTGCTCCAATTTGGCGTTAAAATTTTGATGTTTTTAGCAACAAATAAAAGGACTTACAGCATTTTTCTAAGCTCTCTCTCCAAGACTTATACATACTATTATGATATTTTTGTCATTTTCTGTCAGGAATGCAATTGAACGGGATGACATTTAGCCATTCTTCTAATTTGAATGTTGATCTGGCGAGGTTTCGAACAGTTGGCTTTCCACCTACTAATTTTTTATGTTTATTCCATTTCATTTCATTTTCTTTTATTTTTTTATGGAATTCCTTTATTTTATTTTTTAATTTAATTCTATTTTATTTCATATTATTTTATTTTATTTTATTTTATTTATTTTTATTTAATTTAATTTAATCTAATCTAATTTAATTTAGTTTAATTTAAATTAATTTACTTTTATTTTATTTTTTTAATTTTATTTTATTTTATTTTATATAATTTTATTTTATTTTATTTTATTTTATTTTATTTTATTTTATTTTATTTTATTTTATTTTATTTTATTTTATTTTATTTTATTTTATTTTATTTTATTTTATTTTATTTTATTTTATTTTATTTTATTTTATTTTATTTTATTATATTTATTTTATTTTGTTTGATTTTTTTTATGTGTTTTATTTTATTTAATTTTGTTTATTTTAATTTTAATATTATTTTTTTTATTTTATTTTATTTTATTTTATTTTATTTTATTTTATTTTATTTTATTTTATTTTATTTTATTTTATTTTATTTTATTTTATTTTATTTTATTTTATTTTATTTTATTTTATTTTATTTTATTTTATTTTATTTTATTTTATTTTATTTTATTTTATTTTATTTTATTTTATTTTATTTTATTTTATTTTATTTTATTTTATTTTATTTTATTTTATTTTATTTTATTTTATTTGATTTTATTTTATTTTATTTTATCTTATTTTTATTTTATTTTATTTTATTTTGTTTTACATTATTTTATGTTATTTTATTTAATTTAATTTATTCTATTTTATTTTATTTTATTTTATTTTATTTTATTTTATTTTATTTTATTTTATTTTATTTAATTTTATCTTATTTTATTTAATTTAATTTTATTTTATTTTATTATTTTATTTTATTTTATTTTATTTTATTTTAATTTAATATATTTTATTTTAATTTATTTTATTTTGTTTTATTTTATTTTATTTTAATTTATTTTATTTTATTTTATTTTATTTTATTTTTTTATTTTTGTTTTTACTTCATTTTATTTTAGTTTATTTCTTTTTTATATTATTTAATTTAATTTTTTTTATTTATTTGTTTTTATTTTATTTTAATTTATACCAATTAATTTAAATTAAATTGAAATAAAATAAAATAAAAACAAATAAATAAAAAAAATCAAATTAAATAATATAAAAAAAAATAAGATAAAATAAAAAAATACAATAAGATAAAATAAAATAAAATAAAAACAAAAATAAAATAAAATGAAATAATACAAAACAAAATAAAATAAAATAACATAAAATAGAACAATTTAATATAAAATAAAATAAAATTATTATATTATTTTATTTAATTCGATTTTTTTCTTAATTTATTTATTTTAATTCGATTTAATTTTTTTATTTAATTTAGTTTTATTTTTTTTATTTTGTTTTAGGTTATTTTATTTTTAATTAGTTTAATTTATTTTTTTTTTATTTTATTAAATTTTAATTTATTCAACCAATTTTATTTAGATTTATTTAATTTAATTTAATGTAATTTAATTTAGTTTAATTTTATTTTAGTTTATTTAATTTAATTTAATTCAATTAAATTTGTTTTTATTTATGCGACATTGCAATCCCGTAGAGAATATATGTATGAAATGAATGAAAGTCCTACAAGCAACACTAGCCACAGGTTGACCACATCGAATTTCTTCAATTAATACTTTTGCTGAACTACAATGGAAGTACAAAGAAAATAAGAGAAATAACATTAAAACACAACAACAGTCAATTTCGTAAGTTGAAAGAAAAAGTTGTAATTATTGTGTATGACCTGACACGTCGTGGTGTAAAATACATACATATAGGTATATGTATGAGTATGTGCGCTAATGTGCACACATGCAGAAAGGAGTCTGAGCAAAGGCAAGAAAATGAAAATGTTGCATGTAGTAAATAACGTAGCGTTGCCACCTTGGCTAGGCGACAACGTTCAATAGTGTAAAATGTCATTCATTTTGTCTGCTTGCAATATCATTTTCTGATTATTATTTGTTGTGGTCTATGGGTGCGGCAAGCGACGGCGCCAATCTATTATTTATTTCGTTTATATGCGTTGTGTGATATTTGTATGTACACGTATGAATGTACGAGTGTATTTGTATATATGTATGGATATTGTATTATTAATGCTGCAGTTGCTGTCGGCTTGTTGTCGTTCATTAAAAACTTGTTTGCTATTAGTTGTCGCCATTTTTTCACGCTCACTTCCACTTGCGGATCCGCACTGCAGCATTTTTAAGAAGTTTTTAACAAGTATACTTTTACACTTTTCCACTTTTCTTTTCTTTACTTCTTTTATCTTTATACATTAGTTATATCTTGTTGTTCTTGGCAAGTTTAAGTAGTTCTTGGTCACTTTTTCTTTTTCTTTTCCATTTAATTTTTTTTTTTTTTACTTTTTATTTTATAAATTAATGTTGGCGGCGCCGAATATTTTTAGCGCCATGTTTGGTGCTTTGGCGCTTTGGCGCTTTTCATTTAAAGATTACAGCTGTGAGCATAAATCATTTAGTTTTTAAGTTGTTGCTTTCGATATTCTTCAATATTTTTCTTTTCTAATTTTTTTCAGCTAATGAAATTAATAACCAGAAGTTTGCTGCTGCACAAGAATGTCTTCCTTTTCTTTAAATATCTTTCTGTAGATATATATGTACGCATGAAATTTTGTGCCTCTCTAATGAGACGACATGATTTTATTTGCACAAACTTTGCAAGCTGGAAGCTTCTTAAGAATTTATAATTATAAGTTATGCCTCTATTAATAAGTTTTAATTGCGACTGACTTAAGTTGCAACTGAACATTTCTACGCAGCAGATTTAATGACTTGGCTAAGTTAGGTTGGACACATTTATAGATGTTAGAGTAATGCATTTAATTGGTACTGAAATCGTCTATAACAAAATTAAAACTTTAGCATATAAATAAAATAGCTATACATTTTTGTACGACTCAAGAGATTATATAAATGCTTGTTTTTTCTTAATGTGGTCATTTTTAGACCGTTATATGTAAACCTGGGTCCTTAATGAACTACAGTCTTTTTCTGCTTCACTCGCGTTGGCACCGTTTATGCGATTATAGTCATTATTTCTTTCTTTTCGCTTTTTGTCTCCAGCTGGAGACACCTAGCGAACCGAGATCCTTATCCGTCCTTGATCCTTCTAACGAAGTGGAGGTCTGCATCTTCCTCTGCCTCACTAGCGGGTGCAGTATCAATACTTTCATTCATTCAAATGACAGGTTCTAGCCAGAGTAGCCGCTGTCTCTTCATTCACTGAGCTATATCAATATTATCTTATAGCTAGTTCCATCGTCTGAGGAATCCGTAGTTGCCAATGGGCAAAAGACCATAACTCTTACGCAAAACTTTCTCTTGAAGACTCTCAGGGCCAACTCTTCAGATGTCAACATTGTCCAGGCTGCTGTATCATATACCGGGACGGATATGATGAGCGACTTGTAGAGTTTGGTTTTGATTCAGCGAGAGAGGACTTCACTTTTCAAGTAGCACCTGTTGGCAAGAGTGATTCTGCATTGGATTTCAAGGCTGTTTCCTAGATAGACAAAATTATCTACGTCCTAAAAGTTAATACTGTCAATATTGACGTGGGAGCCGAGTCAACAGTGCGACGACTCTTTGTTCAATGACAAGAGATATTTCGTCTCGTCACTACCAGAGCCATTCGCTTCGCTTCTTTATTAGTGACGCTGTTTGAAGCCTCGTTTGGTACCGAACGTTTGGCTTAAAATTTTGTTAGATTGTTTCTATGCTATAGAAGTGGACCGGGGACTGACCTAGTGGAATAAATAAATAAATTTTATTTGAAATTCGGTATATAAGTATCTTTTTGGCTATATTCAATTCAAAAATACTGTCATTTCACGTCGTCTTCAGTGGATGTCATTTGTTTTAACGTGAACAACAACAACAATTTGTTTTATTCATTTGAAAATGTCGAAATTTGTACCAGATAAAGGGTTTTTGCGGGGAGCTCTTCTTCATTACTTTAACATGAAGAAAAGTGCTACCGAAAGCCATCGTATTTTACTGGACGTTTATGCTGACCATGCTTTAGCCGAACTAACGTGCCAAAAGTGGTTTGCACGGTTTAAAAGTGGCAATATCGACTTAGACGTCGGAGAACGACCCGGACAGCCAAAAAAAACTTCAAGACGAAGAATTGAAGACATTGCTCGACGCAGTTGCATGCCAGATGCAAGAAGAACTTGCAAAAGTATTAGGAGTTGATCAAGCAACCGTTTCCAGACGATCGAAAGTCATTAGGATTCATCCAGAAGCTTGGAAATTGGGTGCCTTGTGAATTGCTTCAATGCCACCAAAAGAAGTCATTTTTGCATCGGATTGTCACTGGCGATGTAAAATGGATTCATTATGATAACCCAAAGCGCGAGAGATCGTATGTGAAGCCCGGCCAACCATCAACATCCACGGCAAAGCCGAATACCCATGGTGCCAAAGTTATGCTATGTATTTGGTGGGACCACAAGGGTGTGCTCTATTATGAGCTATTGAAATTGGGTCAGGCGATCAATGGGGACCTCTACCGAAAACAATTGATTCGTTTGAAAAAGGCCAACGCGGAAAAACGACCAAAATATGCGACCAGACACGAATCATTAATTTTTCATCATGATAAATTTTTTCATGGCATCTCTAACAGAGAGGGCGTCAAGAGAGACAGAGAGATTACGTGTTCTCATGCATGGAATATTTTGAGCATTAATAGTCACTCTCACAAAGTTGATTCTTCACTATATTATATTCAGCGAATTTAGATTAGGTTAGATTAATCAAAGAGGTAAAGCTAATGTAAGTGTTAATGTTAGAGGACTTGTTCTTGTAAAAATATAAGGAAATAATCCTATAAAATTACTAAATAATTAAATTAATGAAAATAATGAAATAAAAATAAAAGTAGATCTTGAGTGACTTCTAGGTTCTAATAAAGTTTTGAAAATACTTTTTTTTATTTCATAATAAATTAAATAATATAAAAAATTTCAAAAATATACCACACATCAATCGCTAAAATATTTGCACTCATAATTTTTTTTATTTTTAAAGCTGTTCAGTAACGTATGTATGTATGTACATATAAGTATAAAGTTATTTACCACATTATATATGTATGTAAGTAATTTATTCATAGTTCCACTGATGATGTATGTTTGTAAATATGTGGTAAAATTAATCTGCCTGTCATACCGACACATATTTACATCATATTGTATATACATATATATGTAACAGAAGCTCATGGCACAAGCTCATAAATGAGCCAAGCGGAAATTTGCATTTAATGAGATTTTAAAATGCAATATCCGGTTGCAGCAATAGCTGGCCCTTTCTCTCACGAGTTGGCATATTTAAAGATACTTAAAATATGCAGAAAAATACATACGCAAATGAGCATAACAAAAAAAAAAGAAAGAAAAGAAAAAAAAAAATGAAAAAATACAATAAAGATATTCACACAAAAAGACAATGAATTTTCGCTTAAAATGACTGACGTTGTAATATAGCAACACCAACAAGTTGTCGAAGTAGCAGCAACAACACTCGCATAATGATTGCAATTGTATCTGAATTGTATGAAATTGTATCTATGTATGTTGAGAGTACTTTTGTCTGTTGTGGCATTTTCTTAAAATATCTTTGTCTTCGCTTCTTTTTTTTTGTAGCACATCGCTGCAATTCTTCATCTTCATTTACATTGTTTCTGATTTTGCATACTTTTGTATGAAAAACGCAAAATTTGTACAGCGCATGGTTTTCTTGCCTTCAATTATTCCATACAGAGAAAAATCGCGCTTTTGTTATTGCACTTTTCGTTGCATATTTTTACATATAAATACCTATATCTTTTTTAATATATATCTCCCATTTGTTTTACGGTAGTTATGCTTCAATTGTTGGGAGAGAAAAATAAAAAACTCCCCTTTACTATTCATTTCGTCAGACTGTTGTCCGCAGCAGAAAATAGTTGGCTATCCAAGCATGAGCTTCCCATTTTGTTATTGTTTATCATTGAGTTGCAACGCAAAAGTGTGGGTGCTTTCTTCATAACTGTCTATACACTTGAATCGCCATATGTAAGTGAAAACACATACAACATTTTTAAAGAAGCCCCCATACAAAAGAATCTCTCTACCCACGCACTTTTCTTATTGCAGCCTTTTCTTTCTGTTCCAAGTATATTTATTTTTGTGCTTCACTATTTCTTCGTGGAAAAATGTTAAAGTGAAAGAAGAGAGAGACAATTTGTTCTTCACTTCCATGTATTGGCTTTGTCTTCACAACAACTTTTATGCACATTCTTCACTTCCTCGTTATTGAATTTCTAGTAGGCACAACTTGTTCTGTCTGCACTACATATTGGGTAATTATAAATACATTTATGTACCATATATGAGGGTTGGTTTTTATATTTCGCCAATTAGCTACCCTACTGTTGCCATCTGACATCTGACAACTTTATCGTAAAGTTTGCCGCTGTCTCTTCATTCGCTGCGCTATGTCAATTTCATTGTATAACACGTATAGCTCATAGTTCCTCGTCTGCGGTATTCGCTGTGACCGAAAATTGTTCGCAAAATGTTTCTCTCGAAAACTCCCAAGGCTGCCTCACCACATACCGACATATTCCGCACTTCTGCATCATATATGGTATTAGGAGGGGAATGATGAGTGACTTCTGGAGTTTGGTCTGTGTTCAGTAAGAACAGTAGCACCTATTGGCAATAGTTTGTTGCTGAGTTGAATTTCAAGGCTGACATTATTGTTAATGTTAATGCTATTTCCTAGATAGACGATACTGTCCCCGATCTCGATGTTATGATTGTTAACAGTGAGGTGGCAGTAAATACACCGACTTTTTGTGTGCTGTTCGGAGATATTTCAGCTTACCCTCGTACGGTGAATTCAATCAGGGTCGTAGGTCAAACCAAGACGAGTTTCCTAAAGGTTGTCCAAAATCAGTTGCTGTTCCGGAGACTATTGATGCTGTCGCTAACTGATATTGCAAGATCCTCATGTGATCCTCATGTGATCTATCGTGAGATTGAGACAACCACAGACATTAGTTGAAGCAGCATTCTTTTAATATTTCACAAACATTTGATTCTAAAAAAAGTTTCTGCACGTTGGATCCTACACCATAATTCAATCGCTTAAAAAGTTGATTGGTCGAAAGAAATTTTAAGAAAATACGATAGCGGTGTTTCGAAACATGCCTATAACATCGTGACAGCTGATAAATCGTAGATTTATGCGTATGACCGCGAAAGTAAATAGCAGTCGACTGTAGGGATTTTCAAAGGTGAGTCGAATCCAACTTAATTTTTTTGCGCACGAAATACTTCGAAGCAAATGCTTTCCTTTTTTTGATAAAATGCCTGAACATGTCGCAACCGTACCACCAGAACAACCCACTAGAGATACTCCTTCCGCCAGCATTGAATCCTCTAACATGTTTTCTTGTATCAAAGCCTACTTACTAAGCAAATCTGTTGTTGATTAAAGTAAGAGGTAAGTGTAACCGCGGCCTTCTACGAGTTCAGAACAGTGGTTTTCGTTCACCGGTCTGTTGGATTTTTCGATTATCCTTTAAGTACACGTTGTTTGGTCGGGCGGAAGGTGTGTAACGCTGGGTTCGTCAGTAAAAAAAAAAAAAAAAAAATACCACCGAAGCCATATCCCTCTTCACCATCGACTGAAAAAGGCCTTTAGCTGCAAAAAACTGAACCAAATACGATTTCATAACCTCGTTATTTTCCAATGTTTTCCTATTTAATGAGTTCTTGTAGGACCCAGGGAGGTGAGCTAGTGACAGATGCCCAGAGTATACTCGATTTATGGAGGGAGCACTTCTCCAGCCTGCTGAATGGCAGTGAACAGGAAACACGCGGAGATGGTGAACCCGAAACTCCAATTGATGACGATGGGAAAGTTGTTCCGTTACCCGACTATGAAGAAGTGCGAATAGCAATCGTCCGCTTAAAAAACAACAAAGCGGCAGGGGCCGATGGATTACCGGCCGAGCTATTCAAACACGGCGGCGAAGAGCTGATCAGGTGCATGCATCAGCTCCTTTGTAAAATATGGTCGGATGAAAGAAAGGCGATCCCACAGTCTGCGCCAATTATCGTGGAATAAGCCTTCTTAATATCGCATATAAGGTCTTATCAAGCGTATTGTGTGAAAGACTAAAGCCCACCGTCAACAAACTGATTGGACCTTATCAGTGTGGCTTTAGACCTGGTAAGTCAACCATTGACCAGATATTCACCATACGCCAAATCTTGGAAAAGACCCGTGAAAAGAGAATCGACACCCACCACCTTTTCGTCGATTTTAAAGCCGCCTTCGACAGCACGAATAGGAGCTGCCTTTATGCCGCTATGTCTGAATTTGGAATCCCCGCAAAACTTATACGGCTAAGTAAACTGACGTTAAGCAACACTAAAAGCTCCGTCAGGATCGGGAAGAACCTCTCCGAGCCGTTCGATACCAAACGAGGTTTCAGACAGGGTGATTCCTTATCGTGTGACTTTTTTAATTTAATGCTGGAGAAAATAATACGAGCTGCAGAACTAAATAGAGAAGGTACAATCTTCTATAAGAGTGTACAGCTGCTGGCGTACGCCGATGATATCGACATTATTGGCCTCAACAACCGCGCCGTGAGTTCTGCTTTCTCCAGACTTGATAAAGAAGCGAAACGAATGGGTCTGGTAGTGAATGAGGGCAAGACGAAATATCTCCTGTCATCAAACAAACAGTCAGCGCATTACGACCCGGCTCCCACGTCACTATTGACGGTCATAACTTCGAGGTCGTATATAATTTCGTCTATCTAGGGAGCAGCATTAATACCAACAACAATGTCAGCCTTGAAATCCAGCGCAGAATCACTCTTGCCAACAGGTGCTACTTTGGGCTGAGTAGGCAATTGAAAAGTAAGGCCCTCTCTCGACGAACGAAAATCAAGCTCTACAAGTCGCTCATTATACCGGTCCTAATATATGGCGCAGAAGCGTGGACGATGTCAACATCTGATGAGTCGGCTCTAGGAGTCTTCGAGAGGAAAGTTCTGCGAACGATTTATGGTCCTTTGCGCATTAGCAACGGCGAATACCGCAGACGATGGAACGATGAGCTGTACGAGCTATACGACGATATTGACATAGTTCAGCGAATGAAGAGACAGCGGCTACGCTGGCTAGGCCATGTAGTCCGAATGGATGAAAACACTCCAGCTTTGAAAATATTTGATGCAGTACCCGCTGGTGGAAGCAGAGGAAGAGGAAGACCTCCACTCCGTTGGAAAGATCAAGTAGAGAGTGACCTGGGTGCACTTGGCATTTCCAACTGGCGCCAAACAGCGAAAAGAAAAGATGAATGGCGCGCTGTAATTGCTTCGGCTATAATCGCGTAAGCGGTGCCAACGCCAATAAAGAAGAAGAAGAGTTCAGCAAAGATCGAAACAGATGGTAGTCTGACGGTGCAAAGTTAGTGCTATATGGTGCATGCATCAACAGTGCCCAGCCAAGCACGCTCAGTTTTTGGCGAGTGACCAATGATGTGTATGGTCTAGCATTGTGCTGTTGGAATTTTTCACCTTTACGATTGACCAATTCTGGCCACTTCTCGTTGATGGATGTATTCAATTTGTACAGTTGTTCACAGTAGATATGCGAATTAATCGTTTGGTGCCTTGGAAGCAGCTCAAAATATACCAAACTCTTTCAAACCCACCAATCTAAAAGCACAAACTTCTTTTCGTGAATATCAGCGTTTGAAGTGGTCTTTAAAAACGGAACATATTCATTGCGTTTAGGATGCATATCACAAGCGTTGAAGCGGCTGGTTCGAAGAATTTCTTTCATTTCATGTGTTATCCAAATATCAAGTTTTTTTTTACCAGTTCAAGACGTTGTGTGTGATTACGAACGGTTGATTTTGGTTAACATAACTTCTCTCCAATCTCACGCTCAGTTACCTGACGATCTGCTATGATTGAAGTCTTGTTATCCTCATCATCAACTTCACTTGGGCGACCTGAACGTGGCTTATCTTTGAGTGAAAAATCTCCCGAACGAAAGTTGACAAACCAACTTCGACACTGTGTTTCTTTTAAGGCCTTATTACCATACAATGTTCTTTTGTAGACTCCATATATTATTTTTTTTTTGATGAACTAGAGATTCAATCTGCCTACATGAACTAGTATATAACTAGTATAAAGCTGATGCATAGTCGGACAATTGCAGTTTGCTTACATGGCAAACAGATAGATGATAGGTAAACTAGTTAGTGCAAAAATGCCAACTAGTTGGATTCTGATTAACAACTTGCTCGTCTCGACATGTACATATGTATATATATTAAGTATGCATACGTAAATATCTACACTTTTACTTTTTAAGAACATAAAAAAAAGCCAAAGAAGCGAGATTACAAATTTGTTTTGCAAATTTTTTCATTATTCCATTTGCTACCATTTTCTCTGTCCCCCCCCATAAAAACTTTCTCCATTTTACACAGCAAAACTCTGGTAGCTACAATTTTTATGTTGACGTGTTGCAAGTATTAAATTTCGAAAAAAAAGTAAAACTACAACAACAAAGTACTCCCCTGAGTGTCTGAAGTGCATTTTGGGTGAGCGCCGAATGGAGCAAAAAAAAAAAAATAAAAAAAAATTTATTAAAATTAGACAAAAAAAGGTATAAATATAATAATCCAGAGCAACATATATACAAGTGTATATACGCACACGCTATCATAGACCCACTGCTTTGGAAAGTTGTGTGCAGCTGTGCGCTGAGTTGGAAAAAGGCTAACAGAGTCGGAGAGATAGAGAAAGGAAAAGAAGAAGAAGAAGAAGACGGGGAAGATGGAGAAGAAAAAGCGCAACTGAAATGTTTTTAAAAAATAAACGAAAAAAGTTTGGCAATTTGTCACAGCAGTGCAGCAGTGTCGTATGGTTTTTAAGTAGCCAGCGCACTCACATACCCACTCACACACACATACACACACACACAAACAAACAAGCAAAAGTAAATTATATTATAAACAAGCGCAGACAGATGTATGTTGCTTTATTTTCAAGGACTTCAACTGCTGATGATCATCTTTGACTGGTGTTGCCCACGTTGCCGCTACTCCTCCTTCTCCTTCTCCTTCGACTTTTTTGTGCATTTTTTATATATTTTTATTTTTTTTTAATTTTTTTTTTAATTTTTTTTATAAACATCACTTACTTTAGTTTATTAACAATGAAAGTTTTTTGTGTCCCAATTTTGTGTACATTTTGTTGTTGTTGTTGTTGGCTTAACTGAAGAGCTAATAAATTTTGCACTGTTTTTAGTATCTATTTTATTTGTTGAGTTTCCTCCTCTTTTTTTTTGTCGGAAAATTTATTGCATTGTTGTTGCAATCGTTTAGTGCACGCAAATAAAAAAAAAAAGTTTTGATTTGCTATCGTTGTCCTTGCGTACGCTGTGTGACAATTGCAATTGAAAATATATAGTGTTGTTTTTCCACTCATTTTGATGTAGTTTGGGCATCGTTTACAACCGAAAGGGTATCATATTCAATTCTTCAAAGTAATAAACTACAAAAACGGCAATAAAATTGAAATAAAAGTTTTAAACTTAGTAAAGGTTGAGGCATTCAAGTGGAAGTGATTCTTATGAATTTTTATTAAGAAATTTTTAAATTTAATTTTGCTTTTTTCAAAAAGTTTTTCTCAAAATTTACTTTTATTAGATTTGGAAAAACTTCTCAGTTTCCATGAACTGTCTCCAACTCTTTTACGCTTATCCAAGAGATATACCTTAGTGTCTAGACTCTTTATGAAAACATTTACCCAAAGACTAGAATGTGCCTATATTTCGATGTTCTTAAGAGCTGATATTTTCTTACTGTCCTATTTGAAGCTATGAGAACTCTCATAGTACTCTCAGAGAGGTCATTACAACAAACAAGATGGTGCCACATGCCACTCAACACGAGCGAATATGCGTAAACTCTCGTCTTGATGATGGTGATTGGCCATTGAGATCGTGCGATTTGAGACCGTTTTGACTATTTTGTGTGGGCCATGCGAAAGGCCGTGTTTATGCGGATACACTTTTAACACTTGAACACCTGAAAATCAAAAGTTGTCGAAAATTACTTCAAACGGATCGAAATTGGTAAAAATGAGCGAAATAAATGATATAAAATGCATTTTATTTACGTTTATTTTCGATACCGTAAAGTTGATAATTTATACATGGAAATTTTTTATTGGAATCATTTAAAAATAGCAGCAATAAAGGGCAGGTTTATAGTGTTCATTTAATAAATTCGTAAATCGTTTGATAAATATATAGAAATAAGATATAGTCATATGATTTAACACATTTCTTCATTATAATAAATCCTCGTGCCCGGTAAATGCCGTTGAAACGCCGATATTCCTCTATTAGCTAAAGGAAACTTCATAAATTCCCTATGCAATCCTACTCTGGAAACAGGAACCATGAATCTGACTATGTGACCTTATTCATAGAAAATATAAGAATTTCCCCTCAATGCCAGATGTTCGATTGCAGATAGTAGATAAAGTTGGCTACCTCGACAGAAAAAACAGCTGATTTGGAGGCATCGTGCTGAGTACAAAATAAAGGGCCATAAGAAAGCAATAGAGCAAATCTCCAGAAATAATGCGTTTGCTAGGTGCAATCATAGCCAAATCCTTGGCAAATTTTTTCGGTATATGGCGCTGAGGAAAGCAACAAAAAAAGCCAGTAGAATATGTAAATAGTGATCACCTCTCATCAGCAGTTGTGGCGCTCTATGCACCATTCCGATGAACCGATGTCCAATTTCGTTGCTAAATAATCTGTCATTCCTGCAGCATGTCCGCTGTAGGTCTAAACACGCGCGTGTTTCACAAGTCATGGCAACGTGCTAGAGTGTATGGATTGTTACGAACCAACATAGGCGCCTAACAGTTAGTCTAACGAAAGTGCTTTGGTGGGTAGAAGTAGCTTCTTGAAGGATGAATCGAAACAAGGGTGGGGGAGAAGCTTCGATAGCTTCAAATTCACTTTAAGCCAGCTTAAGAGCGCCAGGATTAGTCAAACTATAGTAAATAGTTTATAAGAATGAGTACTCTTGGTTCAATACCACCGATAGGTAGAAGCGCGAAAGAGTCCTGAAACCTAAAACAACTTAAACTGGCTTAACTTAAATTTATCTAATATTACCCAAACTTACCTGGTTCCTGATTTATATAAGAGTATAATATATGTTGTTTGTTTTCGAAAGGTTTGAAGGTTTTAAATTTCAAGAATGCCGACGAAAGCAATTTTGATAGTGAAATACCCTCCATCTTAAAGGATGGTCTTAATATTTTTAAAAAATGTATCGTTATGTGTGAAAATATTAGAGCCTGTTCATATTTACATATAAATAAACACAATTGTAGGCATAATGCATTCACTCATCCATATATTATATACAAATATACACAAATACATATATAATATATATATTTATACATGAACAATGAATTCCTTAAAATTTAGCGTACTGTCGGCGACAACAATTGCCAAAGCGGAAAATCACATGCGCCTCGATGCATTTTGATATCACGCATTTCAGGCAAGAGAGAGAGAGAGAGAGAAAGAGTGAGAGAGCGTGTTGGTGAGGGCGATGCAACCAACCGCCGAATAAACTAAAAGCGCAACAACACAGTGCAATGGGCAGCAGAGAAAGCCACTATACAAAACTATCAAAAGTTAAAATCACAATAGCAACAACAAAAACAATGTATGAAAGCATGCGATAAATACGCGTAAAATGTTGGTAAACAAATATAGAAAAGCGAGTAAATGCAATGAGGGAGATTTAACGAAACGGATGGAAGGACATATTCCACTGGCCGAGCCGCGGAGAGGGAAGTGAAGGGTAACACTGTGCATGCATCGCTGCATGGTTGCAAGGACGCAAGGGTAGGCGAATGAATGAGTCGCTGCATGAATGACAGTGAATGCGGTGAATGAATGCATGAATGAATGAATGAACGAATGTGGGTGACTGCAGCGCGCGGGATGGCTAACGTGAGGCCAGTTAGAGAGGTAGTAGTTAATGCGCGAAAGAGTGCGCGAAGAGGGCGGGTAGCAACCTTAACGTTGCGTGCAATTTAGCTTCGGCGCACATATTGTGCAACAGGGCTATTGTATTGGTATATATGTAAATACTTGCGTGTATGTGTGTAATAAAATGTTATTGTTATCGTTTGTTGGTAGCTTTTATATTAATACTTGTTTTATTTATTTTTTCTTTTTAATTTTTTTTTGTTTTTTGTCATTTACAATTATATTTTATTTTTCAAGTGAAATTTAGCAAAAGTGAAGTGTGCCCAAAAATGGGACAACTGTATGGAAAATTGTTTGGAAAGTGAAATTGGGCAGCGAAATTTCATTGAAAGTAGAGCGAAAAGTTTCTCTTTTTTGGTAAATCTATAGAAAGAGACGGACGCTCGAAATGGGTTCACATTTTCAACAAATGAATGACTAGAGATTGTATTATATGAAATTGAAACTACATATTTCGGCATTTAATGCGTTTAAATGAGTACACATAAAATAAAATAAAATAAAATAAAATAAAATAAAATAAAATAAAAAATAAAAAAAATAAAATAAATTAAAATAAAATAAAATAAAATAAAATAAAATAAAATAAAATAAAATAAAATAAAATAAAATAAAATAAAATAAAATAAAATAAAATAAAATAAAATAAAATAAAATAAAATAAAATAAAATAAAATAAAATAAAATAAAATAAAATAAAATAAAATAAAATAAAATAAAATAAAATAAAATAAAATAAAAAAAAATCAAATAAAATAAAATAAAATAAAATAAAATAAAATAAAATAAAATAAAATAAAATAAAATAAAATCCAATAAAATAAAATAAAATAAAATAAAATAAAATAAAATAAAATAAAATAAAATAAAATAAAATAAAAAAAAATCAAATAAAATAAAATAAAATAAAATAAAATAAAATAAAATAAAATAAAATAAAATCCAATAAAATAAAATAAAATAAAATAAAATAAAATAAGATAAAATAAAATAAATTAAAGTAAAATAAAATAAAATAAAAAAAAAATTAAACAAAATTATACCACAGAGCTGAATATTTTTTTATATAAAGATTTAGAGCTGTGTGCTGAAAAATACCTTGTTTCAAGGCCAATTTCTTGCAATTGGTTT
This sequence comes from Ceratitis rosa, assembly GCA_037013455.1. Classification (NCBI taxonomy): domain Eukaryota; kingdom Metazoa; phylum Arthropoda; class Insecta; order Diptera; family Tephritidae; genus Ceratitis; species Ceratitis rosa. The sequence continues at coordinate 7,010,665 of JAWMAG010000065.1, forward strand.
GGCATATTGTTCAATCTTCACGTTCGCCTTTGCAACACAAATACCCAGCGATTGAATTCCAGTTAGTACTATTTGTAAATAATTTTGAAATTTTCACTGAATTGGATTGAATTCCTCGCTTTCAAGTACAATTCTCTTTTGCCGCCACGTTTCTACTACACTGTTGGCAGTACATTGCTAAGGAATAAAGTTTTCACTTTAAAATTGTTTAATTTGATTGTATTTTTTTTTTTGCATACTTTAGCTTTTTGCTTTTCAACACACCCAATGCGTTCCTATAAAGCGTTGCTGAGGCAATGTATTTTTTTTATTCTTTTTTAAATCAGAGGTATGCCAATTCTTTGTTATTATGCAGTTGTTGGTGTGTGGTTTTGTTATTCCACGAATTATCGATTACAATTCCGCTCTTTTTATTTTATTGCTTACACAAGTAACCCACTTTCGTTATACTTGGCACCTTCGGTGGCACATTTATACATACAAACATGTAATGGTGTTGCTGGCATTGTATGCACCTACGCAGCACTTAATTACCACTTCAATGTCTTACTCTTACTGCAATTATTGGCACTCACATACAGAAAATTCTCTTGCCATCAATCCCATGCACACACGAGCGGAATGAGTTCCTGCTTTAATCCATGTCCCTTTCATGTATACGCAGTTTATTGAGAAATTAAATTTTGGTCTCCGAGCAATTGTAATTAAAATTCTTAACTATTTATAGACACTTGTGCGTCCATCGCTCGCCTTGTGAAAATACGAGTATTATACCCGCCTTCTGCCACTCTTCGCCCACTTGTTTGCTTCATAACTTTCAGTGCTTCATCCTCTGCTTGCTTCATCTTTCTTTTGTTTTACCTTTCAATCTGCTTTCTTCCTTAAATTAACCTCTACATTGCGTCGGCTAATTGGAATTTATATCTGCTACTCTGACCTGTTGGTTGGCAAGTTGGACTCACTACCCTCTTGCAATATCTTTCAACAGCTGCTTGTCCTCCTTATTGGCTTTGGGTTGTTGTGGCAACTTAATATAGGTATTGTTGCTAGAGTGTTGAGCTTGCTACTTCAGCTTCTGCGTTCAGCTCCTTGTGTCTTGTCTTACCTGTTGTTGTCGGGCATTATTTTTTTAAGCTTTAATTGCTTAAAACGGTATTAATAACAATTTTAGAAATTTCCAGCAATCATGAGCACAAGCTTACATACATACAAACAAACTTGCTTTTATTGATGCAATTAAGTTGATTATGGAAATTGAATTAAAATTAATTTACCTTTAAAGTTACTAGTCACTGGCGCTGTAAATAAAAGTGTAAATAAAAGAAAATAAAGTTGGAAAGTGTTCGCTTAAGCGCGTGCCTACTCAGATTCTGGAATATTTTTTCTTTTTTTTTCTAAGCCAATAAAAAGATTTTCTGATTTAAAGAGTAGGAAAAATCTGACGCTTTTGTATAGAGCAGCGGTGAGTTGAAATATAATATTTGTAGAATTTTTGGTATTTCTTTTTTTTTTTAATAAAATAAAATAAAATAAAATAAAATAAAATAAAATAAAATAAAATAAAATAAAATAAAATAAAATAAAATAAATTAAAATAAATTAAAATAAATTAAAATAAAATAAAATAAAATAAAATAAAATAAAATAACATAAAATAAAATAAAATAAAATAAAATAAAATAAAATAAAATAAAATAAAATAAAATAAAATAAAATAAACTAAAATAAAATAAAATAAAATAAAATAAAATAAAATAAAATAAAATAAAATAAAATAAAATAAAATAAAATAAAATAAAATAAAATAAAATAAAATAAAATAAAATAAAGTAAAATAAAATAAAATAAAATAAAATAAAATAAAATAAAATAAAATAAAATAAAATAAAATAAAATAAAATAAAATAAAATAAAATAAAATAAAATAAAATAAAATAAAATAAAATAAAATAAAATAAAATAAAATAAAATAAAATAAAAAAAAATCAAATAAAATAAAATAAAATAAAATAAAATAAAATAAAATAAAATAAAATAAAATAAAATAAAATCCAATAAAATAAAATAAAGTGAAATAAAATAAAATAAAATAAAATAAAATAAAATAAAATAAAATAAAATAAAATAAAATAAAATATAATAAATTAAAATAAATTAAAATAAATTAAAATAAAATAAAATAAAATAAAATAAAATAAAATAAAATAAAATAAAATAAAATAAAATAAAATAAAATAAAATAAAATAAAATAAAATGCAATTAGAAAAATTAGGTTTCTATAATTTCGGATACTAGGCGAACCAGGATTCAAACCCTGTCCTTCAGAATGGTGAAAGAAAATAAAATGTTTAATATAAACTGTGAAATTTTAATTTGCTCTTTTTTTTGTTACTCGAAAAACATTTTTAATTTTATTTCTGTGTTTATTTCTATTTTCACACAAAACCATGACATAGCTACTTATTGGCACAAAAAAATAATAATTTATCTGCGTGCACTCAACGATGTAAATTTATCATTTATCACAACGAATAAAATAGCTTACAACAGCTTAAATTTTTTTTCCACATTCCTTCATGTCTACGGAGAATAATTTCTTAAATGCCCTCGCCAATATCAGAGGCATACAAATTACTTAGACATTATTTGAAAATTTTAAATTTCTTCAACAGTTGTGCCACAAATCACGCGATGAAAAAAAAAAAATGTAAAGAAAAATATATGAGCGCAAATTTAAAAAAAAAAGCTCAATTGGCTGTGTCCTTGAGGAGAAAAAGAAAAAATGAATGAAAAATAAAAAAAAAAATAAAAGTAAAGTAACGATAAATCACTAATAAAATGAATGAAAAATAAATAGATAAAAAATAACAAAAAAAAAGAAAGAAAAAATGCTTAGCAAAAAAGTCATTTATTATTACTCAAAGAAAAAAATAAGCATTTGTGGCAAATTTCGGACGAAGAATTGGAGACATTGCTCGGCGCAGATGCATGCCAGACGCAAGAGGAACTTGCAAAAGTATTAGGAGTTGATCAAGCAACCGTTTCCACACGATCGAAAGTCATTAGGATTCATCCAGAAGCTTGGAAATTGGGTGCCTTATGAATTAAAGCCAAGAGACGTCGAAAGTCGATTCTGCATGTCGGAAATGTTGCTTCAACGCCACCAAAAGAAGTCAATTTTGCATCGGATTCTCACTGACGATGAAAAATGGATTCATTATGATAACCCAAAGCGCAAGAGAACGTATGTGAAGCCCGGCCAACCATCGACATCCACGGCAAAGCCGAATATCCATGGTGCCAAGGTTATGCTATGTATTTGGTGGTACCACAAGGGTGTGCTCTATTATGAGCTATTGAAATCGGGTCAATCGCTTCACTTCAGAACAGGGTATCAGAAATTGGCTCGATTCTTTCTTGACCTCCAAGCCGGAGAAGTTCCACAAACTGCCAGAAAGATGGGCAAACATCGATGGGCAATACTTTGAACATTAAATGTATAACAATTTTTTCACAATAAAAAATAAATCTTTACGTACTTCCAAAGACCATAGTTTGTAGATCATAAAACAGTTTGATTTTCTGTTCTAGGTCTCATTATTTAGAATAAAACGGTACTCCCGTGGACGCCTTTCAAAAAACCAGGAATTAAATAATGGACTTTGTTACCGCCATTTTGTAACCAAATAATGATTAAAGAATATTTTTTTATACAATACTTCAATATATGTTGAATGAAATTTTTAAATAGAAATGCTATACCTTTTCCCATGTTCCTAAAATAAATTTAAAAAAATTAGTCTATTTTTCAAACTCTAGAGTGGCTTTACCCCTTTAGAATTTGTCTGTAGGTAGGTAAGAGCAGCTTTTAGTGGATAATTCTTTGACAATGCCACCAAATACACAACAAAGCCTCAAACATTTTTAACATCAGTGATTAACACTTCTCTTGCTATCTTTTTTAGTACCAAATATCACCTTTTTAGCGCCATCTAGCGATTATAGATCAGGTGATACAGATCATTAAAGCCATCTGTTGCAAAAATAGTGGTTTAACCTTTACTTCACCTTATAATAAGGGGGATAAAATATAATAAATAATGAAAAATTCTGGTAAAGAGTACAAATATATCGCTCCAAGGACCCTTCACTTAATAGGCAAACACTCTGAAAACTTAACCTCTCTTTCTCTAAAATTCAAAATAAATATATAAAAGCGAAATAATTGCCATAAACGACTTTTGTTTGCTATAACTTAAACCATTTAACTATACAACGAAAAAAAAATATTTATTTTAAATATATATGTAGGTATGTAAATTAGACTTATATCTGTCATATATGTATGTATGCCTGTGTACTTATGCATATCATAAAAGTACAACAAATTGCCTTTATGTCAATTATTTTTACATTTGTCAATATTTGCCAATGTGAAACGTCTCAGAAAGTTTACAACATAATTTAGCATTTATGTAAATATGTGAACATGTGCACTTAATGTCGTGAATCCTTTGATTATCTACTCGCAATGTCAAAAATGCAAACAGAGCAGGATAAAGTCGTTTAGCGTGCTTATATAACATATATACATACATACATACTCGTACATACATATGTATATTGGCTTACGTGTAGTAATGCACATAAAATATCAAGCCATGAGACGTTAGTGTTGTAATGACACCGTTATTTTATTGCCTACCCCCACAACCGGTTGGGAAGTAGAGCGAAACGAAAGGATTACCATTTCAACAAACAGTCGAAAGCTACACCCACAGCGCGCTTGCACTCACACCTTACATGGTTTAGGCCACATTTCAGTAAACTTTCGTCGCTTTGGTTGGTATTTCAATGGCTTAGCTTTTGCTTGCTAAAAGGACTGAAGACATCTTTTAGCATTTACACCAAATGTCTTTCGACGCTAAGATTGTATGGCATATATAGATATATACCATAAAATATATTTTAAAGCAATTGAGGGCAACAACAGCAATGACATCGACACTTTTTTGGCTATCAGCGGAAAGTAAGACATGTCAGTGAGTGTGTGTGTGCGTGTCAACATTTACTTACATAATGAAATAAATATTAAATTGCGCTTTTATATAAACGTTTATATGAAGTTGCTCTGTATATTTGTATAACTAATCCTTTAGCTCATTACATAATATTTGCGTGTGTAGGAATTTCCCAAAAAATCTTAATCTCGCGCCTTATACACCGTAAATATGTCTAGCCACGTAAGTAAATATATTTATTTAAAAATATCCACATTTCCTTAATGCATTTCCACTGTCGTTGTAATCGACCTTTCTCTTTAAATTGCTGCCGGAAAATGTTTGTATGCCATATACCTATATTAAGAAACCATTAAGGAAGTCGACTTTTTTTCGCTTTTCCATATTTTATTAGCGTTTGATATTTTGCTGACAACTTCACTGTTAGGCCACCTTAAATAGTAAAAAAAAATCCATTAATTTTTGCAATAATTTGAAGGCTACATTTAACTTAGTTAGAATTATCTGATTTATGTCAAATGTGCATCATTTGGGGCGATAACTTATTGGCATTATGAAGGTAATGTCATTATGCCTCTCTCACAGAAACACTTGTCCCTATAGGCAACAACGCGATTTTCACAGGCGATTTTGATGTGATAGTGATGCGATGATATGTTGATGTGATGTCATATGTTAATGTGATATGATAATTTGTTTTTAGAATTTTATGAACTTTAAAGCTCTGGCTTTCACAGTTTGAAATTGTTTTTACGGCAATGAGTTGATCTGCTGAGATGAAGTGAAGGGATGATATGTTGATGTGATGTCATATGTTGATGTGATATGATGATTTGTTTTTAGAATTTTGTGAACTTCAAAGCCCTGTCTATCATAGCTAGAAATTGTTTTTACGGCAATGAGTTGATCTGCTGTGGTGATGTGATGTGATAGTGATGCGATGATATGTTGATGTGCTGTCATATGCTGATGTGATATGATGATTTGTTTTTAGTATTTTATGAACTTCAAAGTTCTGGCTATTACAGTTAGAAACTGTTTTTACGACGATGAGTTGATCTGTTGATATGAAGTGATGTGATGGTGATGCGATGATATGTTGATGTGATATGATGATTTGTTTTTTAGAATTTTGCGAGCTTCAAAGCCCTGGCTATCACAGTTAGAAATTGTTTTTTACGGCAATGGATTCATCTGCGGCGGTGATGTGATGTGATAGTGATGCGATGATATGTTGATGTGCTGTCATATGTTGATGTGATATGATGATTTGTTTTCAGAATTTTGTGTACTTCAAAGCCATGGATATCACAGTTAGAAATTGTTTTTTACGGCAATGGGTTCATCTGCGGCGGTGATGTGATATCATATGTTGATGTGATGTCATATGTTGATGTGACATGACGATTTGTTTTTAGAATTTTATGAACTTCAAAGCTCTGGCTGTCACAGTTAGAAATTGTTTTTTACGGCAATGGGTTCATCTGCGGCGGTGATGTGATATCATATGTTGATGTGATGTCATATGTTGATGAGATATGATGATTTGTTTTTAGAATTTTATGAACTTCAAAGCTCTGGCTGTCACAGTTAGAAATTGTTTTTATAGCAATGAGTTGATTTACTGTGGTGATGTGATGTGATAGCGATGCGATGATATGTTGATGTGATGTCATATATTGATGTGATATGATGAATTTTGTGTTTTTTTTTCGAACGTCGAGATAGATACCAAAAAAAAGTAGCTCTGTATCCTTAAACCCATGCCATTTCATTATTATATTATTGAAAAAATAAAAAAAAACAACAGCAAAGGCATATATCAATCCTTATATGGTAAAAGCGGTAACTATATGTTACAATAACATTGAAAACTTTCATTTCGAACCGGAATTGAAAGTAATGAATAATTGCATTGCAAAATGAAAAGTAGCAGCTTTTAGATTTCGACTTTTGGCCTGTATGTGATGCACAAGTTCAAAAGGATTATGTGGCGCAAATGCAAAATTTATTTGCTTTTATTTGCCTTAGAAATTCCAAAATGGTTGAGTATAAAACCGAATGAATGAAAATAACTCGAAAAAATATATTTGTAAAATCTGCGCTGACATTTATTTATGACATTGTCGGTGTGCCAAATTATTTAAGGCTACGAAAGATAAATTTCACACACATGCGTGGAGGATATACGTGTAATCTTTAGAAGGAAGACAAATATAATACATACGTGTATACATATTTTTCCATACATTTTGAGGTCACTGTAAGGGTAAACCAATACTTCCGGCAAAAGAGTGTTATTTTCTCTTAGACCACACTCCAAGTTATTGCCTTTTAATTACATTGCTTTTTACGTTCTGTCTGCTCTGCTCTACGTTAAGCATTTCCACTACCACTGATTTATCTCTCTGTGTTGTCTTAATGACTATTCTTTGGTCTGCCAGGTTTTGTGCACATACTATGTATGTATGATAGTATAAAGTGGCAGTAAACATGGTAGAGAATCTATGTCTGTACGTTGTTCAGTGTGTAAGCGTTGTTATGACCTAAATTCTACAATCTACAAAATATCAGCCATTCTCTGGCGTTCTTTCAACACTCCTCTTTTTAAATTCTATTAATTTTCTTTAATTTTTTTTCTCAACCAGGTACAATACGTACACTTATTTTAAAATCCTTTCTTTTATTTATTTCACTATTTTTCATAGGCGCCCAACTTTTTTTTACACACACACTCAGATAAAGATGCATTATATATTGAGGAAAAAAATATCACAGGCACTTTTAAAATTTAATTTCCACCGGTACTCACTTCAATTTTTATTTAATTTTTTATTTTTTTTTTATTTTTTTATTTTTTTCTACTTTTATGGTAGTAATATGGACTTATATGTGCAAATATAAAGGGTGTTCCAAAATTCCAGTAAAATTAGAATAAAAGAAAAATTTTACTCTTTCATTATAATATTTTTATGGAGTAATAGGGAACAAAAGATAGGGTTATTTATGGCATAATAAATCGAGCAAATAACCTCCATGGCTTTCTATACACCATGAACACCATAAAAAGAAATCTTATGATGTTAAATCACGCGATCTAGGCGAGCGATTTTGATGACTAGAACGAGAGTGTAAACGACCTGGAAATGTCTCATGCAACATTTAGTAGTTTTAGTATAGACGAAGTTAAAGCGCCATGCCGAACATATTCGGTCAAGTAAAAAGTTCGTTCGGTTTTTATCTATGTAAGAGATCATATTACTAGTGTTACGTGTCGCATTATGTCATACTATACAGCGCTGAAAACGTGTTTATTCGCGCTAAAAGTTTGTCTTTGACAGTTTTTCGATTGATTGACTCAGTATCTTGTGAGCGCTCGTCAAAGATGGACACCAGCAAAGAGAAAATTCGCTATATTTTGTAATTTTTCTTCGAACAAGGCGAAAAAGCAGCCAAAGCGGCTGAAAAAAATTAATTTAGTTTATGTGCCCGATACTGTAAACGAACGTGTAGCACAAAAGAGGTCTGCTAGGTTCCGTTTCGGTGATTTCGATATTTCGATGTCAAAAATGCACCACGCGTCGGAAGGTCTATCGTCGAAAATTGCGATAAAATCATGGAAATAGTGGAAACAGACCGTCACGTGAGCACTTATTTAATTGCTGAGGAACTAAAGATAAGCCGGAAAACCGTTTGGTACCATTTTCATAAAAAAACCGAACGAACTTTTTACTTTATCTAATATTTTGTATGAACTTTTCTTGAACTTGCGGCCGTCAAGCTTTCATTATTTTTGAAACATTGCCAACTAATAAAAACTAATTGTTCTCTCTCCATTTTTACTAAGTCTAAATTGTCAGCTATCGATTATTTTTATTAAAATTTTGCGTTAATTTTGAAACACCCTATATATGTATATGTATACTGTAGAGTATTTGAGCATTTGCTAGCTTGTAAACATGCACATTTTAACCATTTTACCTCATTGCAGTTCCGTTAGCGCTACAATTTTCCTCTACCATCATCATTGCACTTCTTCACTATTTCACTCTCTTCACTCTTCTTGTCCCCATACACTCTTCTTGTCCATGGCAAGAGCGCTATCAGTTTTTGAAGAGCACAAATAACATTTTCTCAATTTCAAATAAAATACTTGCCAACGTCACACCACTTCAACGGCTGGGTGCAATGAGTGAAAAAAAAAACAAAAACAAAAACAACAAAAATATTTGTGTGTATATACAAAAACACCTGCTGGCAGAAACTTACATTATTGCCAATAGTGAGAGTAGTTTTTGTACTTTTATTACGCTTAGCTGGATGCATCTTCTCTGCTTGCATGTGGCGTCACTTAGCTTTGGATGTCTATTAAAGTTTCGCACACATGTATGAGCATACATATATAAGTGTATGTGTGTGTGTGTGTGTGTTTGTTGTCGCCATAACTTAGATGTTAACACATGGTAGTCGAACAACAAAAACAGGAAATACTCCTGCTGTCACCAGCTGATGTTGAGTTAGTTTGCAATCATGCTCAAGTATGTATTTATGTACGAGTACATAAAAGCTACTGTCAGGTGTGTGTTGGGTTCTGAAGAAGAACCTCACTTTAATTTCATGCTGACATATAATAATGGAGAATAATTAGAAAATATTAAAATACTTTGTTTACTTTAAATACTCTTAAGGGAATATACAAGGTTGGCCTCAAGAGGAATTTCATCAGTTATACATACTCGAGAAGCATGTCCGTCTTTCACTATTTTTTTCTCAACTTATTGGTTGAAGAATGGAGACCTTATATAAAGAACGAAAGCAAATCTTCTTCTTCTTTTTCTATGCCATAGACACCGCTTACGAGCGAAGATTCGCTTCCTCTCTTCACTATTTTCCACCAGTTGGACAAATCAAGTGCAACAAGATCGCTCTTCAACTGATCCTTTCAACGTAGTGGAGGGGCCTTCCTCAGATTCTGCTTCCACCGGTAGGTAGGTCGAATACCTTCAAAGCTGGTGCGGTTTCGTTCATTTGGACGTTATGATCTAGTCAGCGTAGCCGCTGTTTCTTCATTCGTTGAACTATGTCAATATCATCGCATAACTCATAAATTGCTCACAAAACTTTTCTCTCGACGTTTCCCAGGGCCGCACCATAGAGTAGGAATGATGCGAGACTTGTAGAGTTTGGTTTTGGTTCATCGGGAGAGGGTCTTAGTTTCATTTGCATACTCACACAAAATAGCACCTATAGCATTTCAACAGTGACGTGGAAGCCAAGCCGTAAATAAAACGACTGTTTGTTTGATGGCAGCAGATATATCGTCTGGTCTTCGTTCATAACCAATTCGTTTCGGTTCTTTGTCAAGCTTTGAGAAACCAAAACTAACCGCGCAGCTGTTAAGGCCTATATATAGGCCAAGTAAAAAGTTCGTTCGGTTTTTTTTATTGATTTTACAAAATATGATAACTTTTTGTACATTTGTCCAATTCAAGTCAAATATGTGCCGTTTTGTTCGTAAACTTATTGCCTACGAGATCCCAACTTCATTATTCCCCTCTCGTAGAAGACTGCGTCTCTATTGGCAAAAAACTCGGAGAGCCTATTTTCACAGGCCTCTCTTGAGGCTAACTTCTAACCACTAAGCGCATTCGCCATGGACAGGAAAAGATGGTAATCACTTGGTGCCAGGTCCGGACTATAAGATGGGTGCATTAGGACCTCCCATCCGAGCTCCTGGAACTTCTAGCGCGATGGAACACAGTTGGGTCTCTGTTGATCAAAGATGGCCTCTTCTGGATGAGTGTTGCCTTCAAGCGGTCCAGTTGTTGGCAGTAGAGGGCCGAATTGAGCGTTTGGCTATAGAGGAGCAGCCTCGTAGTAAATGATTCCTTGCCTATCCCACCAAACACACAGCAAAACCTTCCTGGCTGTAAATTTCGCCGGCTCACCGCGTTTCGATAGCCCTGGTAGCTTGTGCTAATAGTTGTAATTTTAATTATAATTAATAATAAAATTAATAATAATAATAATAATAATTTCTTTGGAAGCAGATTATTGTTCAACATATTTTTTTTGTTTTTTTTTTTTTTTTTTTTTTTTGTAAACATTGGTATTTATTTATTGAACTCGCGTTGAAGTCTCACAAATTTTGGTGCTTAATTTCCAATTGAAAATCACCAACTGAACGAACTTTTGTTAATCCCCACGTAGATGTACACATATACTCGTTTATGTGTGACACTAAATACCCATTGACTTAATTACATAAAAAGGCCAAGCTGATTTTATTTAATTGCAAACTTTTTACTCAGCACATTCAAACATATAAACCAACAATTTGCGGCAATAACGGTACAAATGTTATAAAACATGCAACATTTCCGACACAATTTCCTTAAATATATATATATGTAAGGATATACAAATGTAATGTTGATATGTTTTTCTAAGCAATTTTATTATACAAACATATATAGGTATGTGTTTATAATTAATAACAAACTTACATATATATGATATATATATAATAAATATGTAGTCTCCAGCAACGCATACATGTAAACATAAATATTTATGCATATGTTTGTCATATCAAATACTTGAGAGTTAGCACACCAACCATTTAGCCATACTCATATACATACATAGCAGCATCATCTGCTCATACGTCTGTGAAATTTATAGGTAGGTATATACATATAAAGTAACTATACATAGGTATATATTTATGCTACGGTAGGCATTAATTCATATATACACGTATATATTTTTTTTCTTTTACTGACATCCAAGGCATTTGAGTTGAGTAACATATGGATGAAATGTATGATGATTAAGAAGCGGAAATGTGGAAATTTGTGTCACATGGCGTTAGTTTATAGTGATTACGCAACAAACCGTTTTAATGATTGTACATATAAACGTATGTACGAGTATAGTTGGAGCATTTGTCTGCTTGTGTTGATTGTTAGGGTTGTGCTCAAATGGATTTAATTTTTAAACTTAAATAAAGAACTATATATTAGTATTTGGTATCTCTAATCGAGTGTTTAGTAGAGTGTGCTAATTTGGGAGTTCAAATCAGGAACAGTTTAAGTGAAAGAAAAGTTTTTTTTTAGAATACTTATGATCTATACTGGGGAAATATGAATCTCACAGTACGAATTTCTGAACAAAACGAAGATTTTCTTATAGTTATATGCGCCTAAATTATGGATTTATCGTGTTAAACTTGCATAAAAAATATGGCAATAGGGATTCTAATCTCATAAAGGCTTTTAAGACTCCGAAAAAATGACTAAAATACTTAAAAAAGATTAAAGAAATATTAAATAGATATTTTGAACAGTTTTCTGGCTAAGGTGGGAAATGAAATTTACATCTTATTGGCATATGAGTTGGGTTGAATTGTTGCGGTTGCTGAGCTGAGCGACCAGCAGACTTAGGTCTAAAGTCCCATAGTGATACCACATCTCACACCTTCTTATATGCACGAGCCATTTCGGGTGCCAAATGAACGTACCATCCCTTGCTACGTCATCCAGGCAGTCAAAGAAATCATATTCCAGGTATGTGTGTCATGTGATGTTTAGCGCTGGTCTATGGCTGTGGTAGTGCTCGATAGACACTCCCTCTTCTTCGTCCCTGTAGCTATGACAAAAATCATTGGGAAAGTGTTCAATTCTCCTACCGGAAAGTCCCATTAAACCGTGCCCAATTGTTGAATGGTAGCTAAGAACTTGTTTAAAGTGCTTCTGCAGCATTTCATTTTTCATATTAAAGAGATCTGATGGTAGCTTGGCTATCAAAGTATTTACGGATTCATCGGTCTGTAACTAGAGATGCCAGCAACCATTCTGCGGCTTTCGTAATTGCAGTAAGTTCTGCTTGGAAGACGCCGCTGCAATAGTTTGGTAACCTCAAATTGAAATTGGTTGAGAGAGATGGAGGTTGAGATGTTATTAAAGCAGTAAGATAGGGTAGTCTAACTTCGCTGAAAACTGCGCGGAAGACAACTTCCGGATGTACTCTGTAGCATAGTTCCTCCAAGACTGGGTCGCGTCCAATCTATAAAAAAATGTTAGTGCCAAAATTGTAGCAACCCTAAGAACTAAAAATCTTTAGATGCAAATTACATTCAGTTGAATGAGTTAAGTTGACTTTGAGTTGTAAATTAGTTAGATGTATGGTTGGAAAATATTTTGCTACATCAACATCTCTAAAAGACCAACCAGGCAGAGAGTGTGATGCATTAGTCATTAAGGTGTAGTGGGGATATATCGCCACCGGGGAATTTGAAGACTAGTATGCAAAAATTCTAGTTAAATACTAGTATTTTGAAGACGAAATTGTACTAGTTTTTTGTGAACCGGAATTATACTAGTATTTAAAAGACATAAATATACTAGTTTGCCATAAACTAGAATTTTACTGGTTTTTTTCGGGTAAAATCTGGACTAGTCTGAGAAAATTCTAGTTTATGAACTAGTATTTTTTGGACAAATTCACATCAGTTTGTCGTTTTGCAAAAAAAAAAAAACAAACAGGACTCATAGACTAGTATGCAAAAATTCTAGTTAAATACTAGTATTTTAAAGACGAAATTATACTAGTTTGTTTTGGACCAGAACTATACTAGTATATAAAGTACAAAAATATACTAATTTGCCATAAACTAGAATTATACTATTTTTTTTTTGGTAAAATCTGGACTAGTCTGAGAAAATTCTAGTATATGAACTAGTATTTTTTGGACAAATTTACATCAGTTTGTTTCCACAAAAAAAAAAAAAAAAAAAAAAAAAACAGGACTCATAAGTAACTAGAGACACCAACAAACACATATTATTGTGGTTTCTCATACTTTGACAGTCCTTGACCTGATAAAAAACCTGGTTGTTCCGGTATAAAGACCCGACTGTCACGGAAACTATTAGATTTTAGTCGCCACTTACGACAGGCATGCCTTACCACGGCTAAAATCTTGAACCCCTTAACCACAGGTGTTCGGCAGAGCTAGTCAAACATGGCGGTGAAGAGCTATTAAGGTCTTCTTTGCAGAATATGATTGGACGAAAGCTTGCCCGGCGATTGGAACATCAGTGTGCCAATCCAATCTGCCCAATTCTTACAAAAAAGGGACCACACGATCTGCGCCAATTGCCATGTGATAAGCCTTCTTAACATCGCTTATAAGGTACTATCGAGCGTATTGTGTGAAGGACTAAAGCCCACCCACCAGTATGGCTTCAGTGCTGGTAAATCAACTATTGTTGGGCCTGTGAGTGAGATTCCCGATATCTTCACATGCATATGCACACATTTTACACGAATATTTCATGTCGTTAGAGGCAAAAATAAGCTCATCAAGCCAAAAATATCGTGTGTACTCAGTACAGTTTATTATAAAAAGCAATTAATGAGAAACTATGTGAGATCGGAATTATGCAAAACAAAAGGATAATATGACTAACAGTACAGACACACACACCGCCATGTATATATCTAAACAAAACCGGTGGCAACTGTCAACGAGCGACGAATAATGATGAGTGCATTTGTAATTGTAATTGTCATACACTTTGTTTATTTCTATATGTTTGTGTTGTTGTTGTTGTTGTTGTTACATAGTAATACAACTACAATTGTTATTTATTTGCAGGAAATAATAGACGAGGCTTTGTTTATTAAAAATCATTGTTGCTGCCTACAGCTTTCATTTATGTTATTTTACTATGTACGTGTGTGTGTTTGTATTGTAGATTTGTAGTTTACATTAATTGCATGTGGATTTTACACTTCCTCTTAAGTACTCAATATACACATACATATACACAAATACAAATACACGATAGCGTCCACAAAACACGTATGAGATAAACAAGATTTTTGTACGTGCAAACAGTAAAAACTTCAAAGTCAGAGAGAAGCTTTATTTTTCATATTTCTGTGCCGCTGTTGTGTTGCTGTTTGTGTTTGTATGTATGTGTGTGTGCTGGTGCGTGTCCGATTGTTTGTTTGAGCACCCAAGCAGATACGTTTGAGTGCCTGTCACACGTGTAGTCGTAAAAATAAAGTTAATTTGTATGCCTGACTATCCACTCACAACTATGCTTGTAATGTACCTAGCCGTGTCCGATGTGCCCCTAAAAGCAGACTACACATTTTCTATGCCAATGTGTTAGGTGCTGTTTCTGTTTCTGTTTCTATTTTACTTGAAGCTTTATGACATTTTGCAACATTTTATCACTTTTTGCTTGAAAAACATACATATATACATACCTACATATATACATACCTGCATACATACATACAAAGGTACAGGTAGTTATTTAGGTATATGTATGGCTGTATGTATATATGAAACTAAAATAAAAAAGTCCACAGCAGGCTTATTTCGAGTACTCGTTGCATGTTTACATAGCCATATGTATATATGTGTATGTATATTTAAGCATTTCGGTGCCATCTCTTTGTTTATAGGTATCTGTTGTTGTTTTTTTGCGGATGTACGCCATGTATGTACTCGTATAACGTGTCATAAGCGTTGTTAACACGTTCATGCCGCCACTTCTATGTACATATATACATGTGTACATACATGTGTGTGTATTTATAAGCTACATGTTGGTTTTACGCAGCCGTTGTACGCATTTCCGTTGTATTTCTCTTGCAACAGTTTGTGCCACAATTTTTTTTATTTTTTTTCTAAAGCATTTAATATGTCACGCATTCAGTTTAAATTGATTAAAATGTTACAGTTAACATAAAAAAATATATTAATTATGCAAAAATTTTTAATTTGGTAGACACACAAGAATATTACGGAGTAGCCAAAAATATTTAAAAGCTTGGGTTGATGTAATGAGATCAGCGATCGGTTCGCTTCGATTGGCTTTTGGGTGCTCAGGGTATTTTTTCAGGTTTTTTTTATTTCATCTTTCAGTTTTGGGATTTCGAAATCGGGCGTTTGTAATGAGCCAACGAGTACTTTGGACTAAAACCTTTGGAGAATATCTAAATTGGAGTTGAAGTTAGTTCTCCACAGTTGAATGACCTACACCCATATTAGCTTTTTAGTATGTATTTATATATTAAATCATCTTATTGTTCATAAAGAGAGAAGATTGTCGATCTAAAGCCAGTACATATTACTAATACCAGGTGTACAAGTATGAAATGTCGGTTCGAACATATAGATGTCTCGCAAACGTAAATATTTATCGATTGTCATAAAACTTTGACCTTGTGAAGTGTCAACCTTGACTGTCGAACCACCATAGTTTTGCGCGAATCGAGCGTCATTATCGTTTACTCTCAGTGCAGTCAACATGTCGAGTTTCGTGCCGAATAAAGAGCAAACGCGGACAGTGTTAATTTTCTGTTTTCATTTGAAGAAAACAGCTGCGGAATCGCACCGAATGCTTGTTGAAACACAAGGTAATTTTTCTCCATGACAACGCTCCATCACATACGGCAAGAGCGGTTCGCGACACGTTGGAAACACTCAATTGGGAAGTGCTTCCGCATGCGGCTTACTCACCAGACCTGGCCCCATCCGATTACCACCTATTCGCTTCGATGGGACACGCACTCGCTGAGCAGCGCTTCGATTCTTACGAAAGTGTGAAAAAATGGCTCGATGAATGGTTCGCCGCAAAAGACGATGAGTTCTACTGGCGTGGAATCCACAAATTGCCCGAGAGATGGGAAAAATGTGTAGCTAGCGACGGCAAATACTTTGAATAAATGATTTTTTCTTTTTCCACAAAATTTAACGTGTTTTTTGATTAAAAAAAAACGACATTTCATACTTGTACACCTGGTAGTTTAAATAGGTTAGGTTGAGCTGGGTTTCACATGGTGGATAATACATCCATGGTATTAATAGGCACACTACATACGACCAAGCTGCACTCCTATACTCCTATTGTATCTATTGTGTGAAAAACATTGCTGTTCCTTTCGCGAACTGAAGTAGTTATTCTGACCTTTTGACCCTAAGCATATCCTTTGTTCGTCAAATACTGGAAACTAACAGATTATATGCTCCATTGCCTCCACGCATTACTTATATATCGTACACTTGTTGTCCCTAGTCAGACCTATGCTATATTCAAAGCATGCGACACCAAAAGACAATGTCCCCTTAAGAGTCCTATCAGCAGCCTGGAATCCGGCCTCTTTACATATAGTAAAAAGTTACTTATCATACGTTTTACATATAGTTTTTGCAATTCTGCTGGCCTTAGCTAGTTCCCAGATTCTATTCACCTGTTGAAGTAGTATTACTGCTTTTGCTTCACTCCCCTGAGTGGAACTGGAAGTTTCGTTACTATATACTGTTCTAAATAGACACCCTCCTTAGCCAGTTTGTCAGCTTTCTCGTTACCTTCAATATCCGTATGACCTTGCCCCCAGTAAATGTAAACCCTACTGTTCTCTAAAAGTACTTACATCGCCCCTTTATATAGTGCCACCACAGCTGACTTCGAGCTATGGGTATGAAAGTAAGGCCTTAGTAGTGTAATTAACTTGGACACTAGGTCAATCGCGATTTCAAGCTTTGCAGTTCCATCTATGGCCATTGCGCACCGTCGTGGTAATAGTGGTGTCATCAGCAAACATAGCCAAAATATCCAGCTTTGAGGTGAGGACGGACGATTTTTTTTTTGCGCTAAAAACCTGACCGAAGGTATAGCAAAAACCTTCGAAAAGTTTGGAAACATGAAATGCAAAGCTCTTCTTAAAAATATGTTCGGAGACGGCTTAAAATAAACTGTAGTTGTTGTTGTTGAAGTAACTAGTGAAATATTCCCCGAAGTGGTTTACGGGAGTAACAGTCCTTGCTTGGATGAGGATCCGGGTCTTCTCGGGGTATAAAGACCTCACTGCCGCGGGAACTATTACTATTCTTGTTGCCGCCTCACCGCGTGTTGGTTCTTCAACTCCTAACCTGCTGAGGTCATAAGTGCCTACATTTGATGGAAAAACATCAAAACGTCTACGTCAAATGAAAGGATGAGTTCCAACACACCACACTTCAGCGATTACAAGGCGCCAATTGGTCAAAATTGACATCTCCATTAACTGAGTTCCCGACTTTTGAGAACGAGGATGGGGAAATCTTCACTTGCACTACACTTAAAGGAATAATGCATAACAGTTGTGAACCCATATCTAAATATTACATAATGAAGACCAGATTTTCACCGCGACACCCCCATGTAATTTCAAAATAAGATTTTTAGCTCTTTTTTTTACGATATTAATTTTGCTCTTTGGCGGCAGCTGGAAATATTAAGGAAAACCAGAGCACTCTACATATGATTCTTGCTATCAAGTGTAGGTCTTCTTCTTCATCTGCTTCCACCAGTGGGTACTGCATAAGGGGGATGGGACCATGCGCAGAAGTTCACGCAAGTGAGGAAAGTTTTTGACTGCCATTCACCTGGGAGTGGCCAGAAGGGATTCTTTTACATATGGTTCAAGCAGCTCATGACTTCCGATCTTAGACCAAGTATCCCCTGCTGGGTCGTCAACAAACTTCCCTTTGGAGGCGAACTAAAGTGAGAATGCGAATCCCATGCGGTGGAACTCAACACATGAAAAAACAACCCAATGAAAAATCAATTTCAGCCTCGGATGAGAGACCCCCGCAAATATTTTTAGGATTACGATTTGAGGGCATGCACTTGGAATGTCCGGTCCCTTAGTTAGGAAGTTGCCGCTGCCCAGCTTTTAGATGTCCTCAGAAAATTAAAGGCTGATATCACCACCGTCCAAGAGATGTGATAGACGAGACAAGGACGGAAGAAGGTGGGTCCTTGTGAAATTTACTACAGCGGCCATATAATGGAGCGGAAATTTGGTGCCGAGTACTGCCATTCTCTCCGGTGGAAAGTCTCGCCACAATCCGCGTTAAAACGAAATTTTCAAATACCACTCTAATTTGCGCCCACGCCCCGACGGAAGAGAAGGTCCTTAGTTAGATGAAATTATGACTGTGGAGCCGTGTCGCGAATGTGATGATTGTTTCCAGGTCTACTTCGTGAAAATAAAGTGTTTGTCATGCCAACACATGCAAAGAGCTAACGGTGTACCAGATTTGAACTACCTACCTAAGTACCTAGTGTTTCCCTAACTTAGGAAAATTCAGTACTTCTTAAAGTCTTTGGCATTTAAAATTATAAAAAATGCAGTAAAGTATAAATGTTTCGTGTATTTAAAATAATATTTTATTGGTATAAATAAAATTAAATTATTTCGAAAATTTTTTAATTAAAAATCAAACCTTAAACATAAACAATACGCCTAAGGGAAAACTTAACTAAAACCCAAATCCTTGGTTACGACCTTGATGAGACCAATAACCAAACGCCTTAATACTGACTGCGCCATGCATATTCATGTGTGATACTTGTGTGTAGTTGTTGTTGTTGTTGTTAGCTTTTGAAATAGTCATTCATTGTAATCTGTTTAAAAATTCAACTGACAACATCAGTCAGCGCACACTAATAAATCATAACTGAATTTTTTTTTCTCCCACCGAAGCTCACTAAGCGTTTGAACGAAGAAAGAAAAACCAAAAAAAAAAAAACAAAATAAATAAATATAAATGCATATGTATGTATGGAAAGAGCATAAGCATAGGTTGACTAACCATGAAACAAAACGGCAACATATGAGAATCTCTACAAAATATTCCACTCAACTGTGTGTGTGTGTGTGTGTGGAGATGTGTCATGCACATTTTGGTGCCACACAACAGTGGCAAAGATAAATTCAAAGGAGAATAATATACGTGTATGTACGTAAAAGGCGATAACCCAGCGGTGTATGTTATGGTATGCAAAGTACTTGTGTGGAATTGTTGCAAGAGAGTGTGTGTAAAAAAAATTTTAAATTTCCAACTATACATATAGAGACACTTAGTAAGAGCTACATAATAGTAGAAATAAAAATACTAATTAAAAAAAAAAAAAGTAAAAATTGTTTTCCATTTTTTATCAACTCAAAATTATGCCAGCTTGCCACTGGGTATTTCTATGCGGTGCGCCTGGAGTGCCTGGAGACCCATTAGTAAGCCCAGCTTCCTTCAGTGTGCCTGCTCTTGGCTTCTTCAACCCAGCATGCTGCCATGCTTTTTTGACTCCTCTTTTCACTTGTCGCCATGTGATAAATTGTATGAGCATAAGGATGACAAAAACAGAAATGAACAGTAAAGTCTGTGTAAGGTCGCTTAGCGTTGCTGGATTTTTTTTTTTCTATACAAAAAAAAAACAGGACATTAAAATTTTCCTAGCAATCAAAATGGGGGGAGGAGGAGAGGGAGATTTTTTTTTTGCGACGGTAATTTTTTGCTGCATTTAACCACTTCTTCAGGGTTGCGCCTTCAGCTCAAGCTTAAGCAAATGCATATGCCATACTCACTTTTAAGCGAATGCCACTGAAGTATGTTAGGATGCAGGATATTTATATGGGTGGTTGTGTGTACTTGCTTGCTTAATATGACTAAAGTAGTTCGTTTGATGTACAAAAAATGTCATCATAACAAAAAAAAATTAATAAAAAAAATAAAATCAAAAAAAATAAAATCAAAAAAATATGAGAAAAGCTAAAGGAAAAAGATTTCACAACAAAAAAAAAAACAAAAAAAAAAAATAAAAAAAATTAAAAGAAAACTGAGAAAGGCTAAAGGAAACAGATTTCATAAAAAAGGACAAAAAAAAAACAAAAAAAAAATGTTTAAGCTGAGAAAAGCCAAAGAAAACAGATTTCACAAAAAAAATTATTAAACAAAATTTTTTTTAAAACTGAGAAAGGCTAAAAAATACAGATTTTATAAAAAAAAAATTTTTTTTAAACTGAGAAAAGCCAAAGGAAACAGATTTCACAATAATAAAACATAAATAAAAAAAATTTTTTGGGAAACTGAGAAAGGATAAAAAATACAGATTTCATAAAAAAAAAACAAAAAAAAAAACAAAAAAAAAATTTTTAACTGAGAAAAGCCAAAGTAAACAGATTTCCCAACAAAAAAAAAAAATAAAAATTTTTTTTTGAAAACTGAGAAAGGCTAAAAAATACAGATTTCATAACAAAAAAAAAAACCAAAAAAAAAAAAAACAAAAAAAAAAATTTTTTAAACTGAGAAAAGCCATTCTTTGATTTCATAACACAAATAATAATTAATTTTTTTTTTTGAAAACTGAGAAAGGCTAAAGAATACAGATTTCATAACAAAAAAAAAAAAAAAAAAAAAAAAATTTTAACTGGAAAGGAAACAGATTTCACAACAAAAAAAAAATAAAAATTTTTTTTTTTAACACTGAGAAATGCTAAAAAATACAGATTTCATAACAAAAAAAACCAAAAAAAAAAAAACAAAAAAAAATTTTGAAACAGAGCAAAGCCCAAGGAGACAGATTTCAAGTGCATAAAAGTATGTATGTATGCATTAACGCCCACTGACATTCCCGTAATGCAGATACTGAGAAGCGCTTTCAGTATTGCATTGCAAAATTTGTCTTCTGCTTATTATTGCAGT
The DNA here is from genome assembly GCA_037013455.1 of Ceratitis rosa. Classification (NCBI taxonomy): domain Eukaryota; kingdom Metazoa; phylum Arthropoda; class Insecta; order Diptera; family Tephritidae; genus Ceratitis; species Ceratitis rosa. The sequence goes on from JAWMAG010000065.1 coordinate 7,032,236, forward strand.
TGCTTTGTTTTTTGTTTTTGTAAGAAAATTTGTCATTGCGCTCACGCTCCTTACTGCTTCGTTAGTATACCAAAACTTGAAACTTGGAACTTGGCATATGTGACTTTTGTAGAAAGCTTGCAATTCGTGCATACATAAATAATATATTGTTATTAATGATGCCAGCTTTTAAGGTAATATTTTATACGGCTTTCCTTTTTATGTACGCGAAGAACTGTAGACTTGTATATGACGTAGTGAAATATATGGTATACTCTTTGGCATATGTGACGTGGTACTATTTTGCAAAGATTTTTTCATACTATATTCAAAAGAAAAAAAACACATTTTTGTCTCATATAACGGAATTTTTACTTGGTTGATTGGACTTCATAATAATTTTTTTTTTTTTTAATTTAAAATTTCTAAACTTGTGTTTCTCCGTCGTTCTTTGGAACTAGACCTTTTATAAATGTTATTATACCGTATTCTGGTTGCTTGAACAACAAGCAGAGGAAGTCGACTTTTCGAACAAAATTTCCTTAAACGACGAGGCACATTTTTCTCTCGGGAGTTACGTAAATAAGCATCGCATTTTGCGCTCAGAGGGTGCTCAAATCGTTGGTATTATATGCTTTCAACAAGTTGGCGCCACATGCGATACAACACGAGCGTATGTGGCTTTATGCCGAGAGAAATTTCGCGGTCGTGTAAACTCTCGTCTGCTCTCTCGTTGTATCGAGATCGTAACATTTGTAGTGCTACGCGAAAGATCGTGTTGAGATTAATTAAATTTAAATTTTTGATATGCAACCAAAAAACATTAACATTTTTATACGGTAATCAAGATTTCTCCATGCCATTTGATTACGCATTTTATACACTAAATAAATTTGCATTTTTACACACATGACTTTATGCATTCTCACACTTTTATTTCCTCTTCTTCTTCTTCTTCTTCTCCTGACAGACGTTGGCTGCATAAATAAATGAAAATACCCACACAGCGCAGAACAGGAAATAATTGCCACTCAAAAATTGCTATCAAAAAAAAACAAAAACCAAAAATAACAACAACAGCGTTAACAACTGTAAATATTATTAAAGCAATAACATGGCCGAGTTAATGAAAAGGAAGTAAAAGCGACGCATTAAAGACAGAAACATCATAATAAAGCAATAAACGCATGCACATAGAAGTAAAAAGTTGGCATACAGTTCAAACTCAAGTCGATGAAGACGCTATAGAGCTGTGTTGAGCTATGTTGAGCCATGAACAGGCGTCGGACTGACTGACATGTGAGACATCATAGCTTACGGCCGTTCAACGCGCAAATCGACGTCAACAAAGGGATAATCATTAAAGGATAATAGCAAACGACGACATCACGTGCCAACAACAACAATATTGTAAAGTGAAACCAATTAAAACAGCGCGTGATGATGCCAGCCAGCTGAGCGACAACGGTAAAACGGCGTGTAAGAAGCTGCAGGCAGGCGCTGTAAAACAGCTCAGAGCAAGGTAGCAATTTATAAAATAAAATAAAAAATAAAAAAAAAATAAAAATTAAAAAAAAAATAAATACACGCCTAAAGCGGCCAGTAAAGGCAAGAAAAAGCAAAAGCAACAACTTGCAATTTAAAACGGAAGTAACGGTAAAATAAACCAATGAACAAGAATAACGGCAGTATCCGTGCTGAAATATTAATAAATAATGCAAGAAAGCCGTTTTCCGGGCAATAAACGGGGTATGTAATTTACAGCAAAAAAACATAAAGAAAAACACGAAACACAAAATAATAACGGACTAACGAGCGGCGGCCGAGTACGGTTTTTTTTTTAAGTGAAAACGACGGTGGCGCAAGTGAAAGGCGGAAACGGAAGTGACAGTGATTTCGTTGGAATTTCTGCGCCGATTTTTTTTGGATTTTTTTTTTGTTTTTTTGCTATGAAATACATGTAAGAGAATCTCTAACGAAGCCAAAAAAAAAACTAAAAATAAAAAATAGAAATAAAAAAATAAATAAAAATAAAGAATAAAAATAAAAAAAAAAAATAAAAATATAAATAAAAATAAAAAATAAAAATAAAATTAAGTGAAAAATGAAATTTTATAAAATCGATATAAAAAGCTAAAAAATATTTGCAAAAATAAAATAATAATAATAAACACTCAAGTCCTGCCCTCAACTGTTAATGTGATTACTCGCCTTATTTATACAATTTTTTTTTTTCAATAGTGTGTTTGTATTCAAAAATTTGTGGCTTATTTTTCGAATATATTTTTTTTTTCGACTTAAATTAACTTTATGCTGCAGTATTTAACGGTATGAATGTGGAAAATGCATTTAACTCACGGTGAAAAGTCAAGTTAAATTAATTTTATGCTTTTGTATTGCGCTTTTAAAAATAGAAATATATATATACACATACATATATACACATAAAAGCGCATAAAATTTTTAAACAAAATTAATTTCCCATTAAATACAAATAATATACAAATATACAAATATACGTATGTGTTTTAAAATTTATTTAAAAATTTATTATAATTAAGTTTTTATACACACATTAAAAATTAATGAGTAAAGGATAATAACGAAAGAGAAAAAAAGAAAAACAAAAAAAAAACACAAACAAATAATACTGTAGAACATTTTTACTTTCGTAATCAAAGGAAAAAGAAATACAAAAAAAAAACACATACGAAAATAACAAAAACAATAACAACAATAATAATAATAATAATAACATAACGCACATATCGATTAAAACGTACAATAATAATTCATATATATATATTTATATATATATCGTTTAAAATAACAAAGAACTTAATTAAATATAAACAACAACAGTCGCATGAATTGTCAGTAATTTGCCAATTTGTTATTATAACACTGACACGGTGACTACATAATCATCGCTTAAACGCAAATTCATCAAGAAATAATAACAACAAAATGACACATTGGGTGCACATACTGTTGGCGTTGCTGATGTATGCAGGTGAGTGTGCTTTTTGTTGTTTTATTGAAAATTTAAATTTTCGAAATTAACTTTTTCTCTATAAAAAATCTATGCGAATAAAGAAAGAAATTTTGTTTTCAACACAATTAAAAACGTTATTTTCGAAAATGTCTTGGATTTAAATTTATTAAAATGTTTGGAAGAAATTATTGTTGTTTCAGGTGTTTAAAAATTATATATTATATTATATATTATTATTTTAATATTTAAAAAATCTCCCGCATTACTGACGGATCAACATACAACAGAAAATATGAAACTTGAATTTTCTTTTACAAACAAATAATTAAGAAAAAAATTTACGAATACCAAAATTAAGAAAAATTTCTTGAAAAAAATATATATAATTTCATTTTAAAAATCAATTGGAAATTTATGAAACCTTTTCTCTTACCTCCGGTTTTTTTTTCAAAAAACCTACACTTTTCAACTTTACCATTAAACATCAATTGAGCTTTATTAAGCGAATTTCACGAAAGAAGCAGTTTTCTTCTTTCCATCAAAAACAAAATGAAACCAAAACTGTTAAGGAAATCGCAAAAACTTTTACTTTTCAAAATCAATTATTACTGCACAAAGCTTTGGCATAATAAAATAAAAAAAAAAATCACAAAGAAAAAATTTATAACATTTACGAAAGTTACAAAAGCATTGTTGAACAGCAAAAGAAATGCCGCCACTCAATCTTTCCAAGTATTAGAGACAGTGAAAATTTCAGTAAACCACCAAGAGTACCAACAACAACAAAACGCCTGTGCAGGTTTTACTCAAATTTATATAGGTATGTAAGTATTTACATGCACTATGGTATATTACGAATCTATTGGTATGTAACCCTGGTGAAAAAAAAAGTCGAAAACCGCACAGAATTACGGCAAATTAATACAGTTCATGTGCTGCGTTGACGTTTACTTTGCAGCGGATGAAAGTTCTGTAAATTCCGTGGTTATTTTGCTGCATTACTTTGTTGAACTTATTTAATTTATGACAGTGTGCCTGTAGGAAAAACTTTCAGAAGAAAAAAATATTAAAGAAAATAAAAATAAATATAAATAAATTAAATTAAATAAAAATAAATACAAAGAATTATTTAACAAGAAAAAAGAAGAGCGCTCTTCGACCTTTCATGAACACATCAAATTTATGGTATTTAATTTTAGCATTAATTAACAGTATTCATATCTGAAAAATTGGTTGGAGAGAGCTCTATGATAAAGTTTTCCCATACGTGTGTGGAATACCAAGTTTCTTGTTTGTGGGTGCTTTTTTGGATATTTTCGACCAGATAACTGGAGAAATACCTAGAATGGGCGCCTTCCAATTGCGATCATTTTTAGTTTCAAAATTACCTTGTTCTTATGTGTGTAGAATATCAAATCTTATACCTACAGATACTTTTTTGACGGATTTTTTTTTACCTAGAACCTCATAACTGAAGAAATAGGTCGTACGGGGGCTATATGATTTGGTCCACCGATTTCAATATTGTTCGCTGACACTATTTACTTGTAGGTAGGCATGTAGAATACCAAATTTTATACTCTCAGATGCCTCTTTGGCAGAGTTTTGTCTAAAGCCTCATATCTGAAAAAATCGCCGTGTGAGAGTCTACCGATTTTGATCATTTTCGGCACTAGTATGTAATTCAACAGATGTGGCCAGAATAGTAAATTTCTCGTTCATAGATGCTCTTTCAACACACTTATGAACCAAAATGTAAAATTTGAAAATTCGGTGGTATATACATATGCAATAGAGATCCGATTTGGCTGGTTCGGTTCCTCTTAAGTGTTCCAGAACAGCGTGTTCCAAAATTAATGCAAGATTAAAATATGCCGCCATTTATGTTGTAAAGTGTTGGTAACCCTAAAAAAAGCAAGTTGATAGCTGACAGTATAGGATTTTAAAAATGGAACGTTACACGATAGAACAACGTGTCTTCATTATTGAACAATATTTCGAAAATAATGAAAATTTGACAGCCGCAGTTCGAAATATTCATACAAAATATGGTGGTATTTTATTTTTTTCAACTGTGGAGAGTTTAATTGAAAACTTGCGGGAGATAGCATTAGTTGAAGACACCAAAACACGCTAGTCGTACAAAAACAAATCGTTCAAATGACAATATGGAAGCAGCAACCTCAGGAACCTCAATACAACGTTATGGAGAAAAATTTCAAATTTCAAGATGCTCTCTATAGCGCATGTCCACCAAAGATCTGAGCGTCCATACCTATATAATTCAGTTAACACAACAACTGAAGCCTAATGACCATGCATAGCGAAGAGAGTTTGTTGAATGGATCACTTATCAACTGTTTGCTAATATTTCGAACAAAATAAACCTAATCACATTTTTACTTTGATGGCTTTGTTAATCAACAAAAATTGCCGCTTTTGGGGTTCTGAGTACACAAGTGTGATTGTCGAAAAACAAATGCTTTCACAACGTGTCACTGTTTGGTGTGAATTTTGGGCTGGAGGCATAATACTAGAATACTAGCCTAGACTAGTGCGCGATATCACGGCATATTAACTCAGTGTTCTTTTTGCCGAAATTGGATGATATTGATTATGATCAATAAGTGGTTTCAACAAGACGCTGCCATATGTCATACAGTCGTGAAACACTTCAATTATTGCATGAGACGTTTGCAGGTTGTGTACTCTCTCTATGGTGATCAGAATTGGTCCCCTAGTTCGTGTGGGTTAACACATTTAGATTTATTTTTGTGAGGTTCATGGTGTATGGAAAGCCATAGAGGTTCGATGTGCTATTTCATAAATATTCCTATCCTATGTACTTTATGATTCAATAAAAAAAATGCAATCGAAAATCTGTTTAATTCCAATCTTGCGCTAATTTTGGGACACTCTTTATACATGGTTGGTGGAAACATTTCAAAAAAAGCGACTGGGTATCAACAGATGGAGCCAAGTCCATATGGAATCAATTCTTCCTTCTAGTCCCATCGCTACACATAAATTTCGATAGGCATGTCTCTTCTCATCTGGTACTCACATAGTTCGGATGACAGTTAATACCCCATTTTATATGCAGGAAAGATATGAAAATACAAAAGAACAAATATTTGCATTGTAACAAAGTGGGAGGTACCTACTAGGCGTTAGGAGGTCAATTCTCTCAGATTTTCCAGCATTGCTTAGGACAAAAAATTTAATGGAGCTTTGTTTTTCAAACCGTGGTATAATTAGAAGTGTGAGGGTATTTTATGTTGATATTTTTTATATCAAAATTTTAAAATTTTAAATTTTAAAAGTTAAAATTTTTATTTCTAAAACTTTTCGCATATTAAAAACTGTATTTCGATTTTTACATTAGGCTTACTAACAGACGATTATTTAACATTTAAAATACTGTCAAATATTTCAATAATCGGAGGCATTTCTTCAAGACAATGCCCGAACAGTGCTTTTTATGAAATAAATATTGGCAGCGCATAAAATTGTCGATTAATGATATAAGCCACATTAACCTCTCATAATTCCTGATAATTAAAAAAATAATTAGATTTAAAAGCAGAAGCAAAAATATTAAATTTAATTTTAATACTTATAAATAAAGTGAATAATTTTTATAACTAAATGGCATGCTGTTTTCTACTGGCTATCTCCATAAACTATGAAATATACATATTGTATATATATATGTATATATATATCTATAAATATATAACACATTTATTTACTTTTTTGGTCCTTTCTCAAGCGTCTGCTAAGTACGTTGATGCCACTGTTGTAAAAACCGCAAAATAAACTTTGTAAATTCGCTTAAACTCAAAGCACATAGCACAGACCCAAAAAAATAATAATGAACGTCTGTTTATACGTACGAGTATGTGCATTAGAAGACTAGGTGGGTGATTCCATCGAAAAAAAAAATCAAAATTTTGCCAATGAACATAAATTATATTGTTTTTCTAATTTCACTGACATTGTCAAGGCCTCGGCACTATATAGTAGTAAGATAATGATAAGTGACTTGTAGAGCTTGGTTCTCGTTCGTTGCGAAAGGAATTTACTTTTCAATTGCTTATTCAATCCACAGCGGCATCTGCTGGCAAAAGTGATTCTGTGTTGAATTTCAAAGGTGATATCAATAATGCTGTTAATTTTGGTCCCTTGATAGACGAAATTATCTACGTCATGGGAGTTCTGACGGTCAACAGTGCCAAGCCGCAAGTGCTGTTTGATAACAGGAGATATATCACTTCGAGGCGATTTTGGGTTTTCACTGGAGACATGTCGTCCATCTATCATATCATAATCGGTTTGGTTTTGAGGAGGGACCGTGCATAACTTCTAAATCAGTTTAAAAATAATAATAATTTGAGTTACAGAAAACTAAAATAACAAAGCTTCGAATTTCACTGGAATTGCCCATATACGCTAGAAAAAAAGTAAAAATATACACACGCCATTACTTGTATACATAGAACTTTTGCAAGACTTGCAAGTCACGAAATTTATGCACTCCACGAGCCACAAGCGCAGTAAATGCAACCAGCTGAGGCGGCAAATACCGCAAAGCTATGTGTGGGTGTTGTTGCAAGCTGTGGGTGTTGTTGCTAGTGTTGAACATGCTGTGGGTGCTATTGCTAGTGTTGATGCTAAGGCTGTTATTAGAAAGCAATGCTCGATGCGCTGGCACAAGCACTGCTAGTGAGTGTTGATGCAAGCTGCAAGTATTGTAGACTGATTTTTTTTGTTGCGAGAATTCCAACCAACAGTAGCCAAACTACAATAACTCGCCATATATCCACAAACACACACACACACACATGCTCAAGCACCAGACATGAGTACAAAGGAGCACTGAATTTCTAGTCGAAATTGTTTATACGATTTATGGCTGGTGAGAGAGGAAGGCCTGTATGTACCTATGTGCAGCTATTGTATTTTGTCTTATGTGAAATGAAAAAGCTAGCATAAAGACACACAGACAGCAGCATTGCCAAAATCCATTTACTTTGCCACAATTTGCTGCTTGTCTCTGAGCATGAAGTTTTCTATTTTTTTTTTGTTTTCTTCATTTTCTGCACGCAGCAGCAGCTCCAACACTCTATTATGCATTTGCGGTCAGACAATTGTTTGAGCAAATTGAACATTGACATCGGCAAATTGCATGCAGCTGCCTCGAGAAACCGCATGCATGCATATACCACACATACATATGTGTATGTGTTTAATGAACATAGCGTAACTAATATGTTGTTGCTGTGACAAAAATAAAAAAGAAAAACTTTTAAATTCTCACAATTTTAGTAACAACTGTTGTTAAAGACAGTGTCAATGGTACTCTAAGTCGTTGCCACATTCCCTGCGGTTGCGCAATATCAATGTGAGTTCATGTTCATGCATTTTAATTGCATACAACTAGGCGTCAGGCGAGGCAAATGTAGCGCAGCAGTACAACAATGGTATCATTAAGATTTTCATTGTGCGTACAATTTTTAATTACATCGTTATATTGGCGTGTTTATTGTCACTAATAATGAGTACGTTTCTCAAGCATCTATATATGTATATATAATATACATGACGTGTGCTCAAGCGTACTTGATGAGCACACTTGATAAGTAAATTTGTTAATAAAGTTATTTTTTTTAATAAATATCAACAAAAAGTATTTACAGAAGTCGGGAATCGGTTATCTTTAATTAAAAAATAATGACTTTAACAAAGTTTATGACTAAAATGTATTTAAATATAAATATAAATATAAATATAAATATAAATATAAATACAAAAATAAATATAAATATAAATATAAATATAAATATAAATATAAATATAAATATAAATATAAATATAAATATAAATATAAATATAAATATAAATATAAATATAAATATAAATATAAATATAAATATAAATATAAATATAAATATAAATATAAATATAAATATAAATATAAATATAAATATAAATATAAATATAAATATAAATATAAATATAAATATAAATATAAATATAAATATAAATATAAATATAAATATAAATATAAATATAAATATAAATATAAATATAAATATAAATATAAATATAAATATAAATATAAATATAAATATAAATATAAATATAAATATAAATATAAATATAAATATAAATATAAATATAAATATAAATATAAATATAAATATAAATATAAATATAAATATAAATATAAATATAAATATAAATATAAATATAAATATAAATATAAATATAAATATAAATATAAATATAAATATAAATATAAATATAAATATAAATATAAATATAAATATAAATAAAAATAAAAATGAAAATGAAAATAAAAATAAATAAAAATAAAAATAAAAGTAAAAATAAGAATAAAAATAAAAATAAAAATGGGAATAAAAATAAAAATAAAAATATAGTTCACTTATCCATTTCCCACAAGGCACTTATAAATATGTCAGTTATTGTATGTGCCATTCGAAATTTGCGCGTTAATAGAGCGAAATTCTCATTTAATTACAATATGTAACATTTTATTCCCATATATGTATGTATCTATGTATGTGCGCCGCATGCAATTAAAAATGAAACAAGTTTTTCGCATGCAACAGTTAAAAATTGTACGAATATTTTTTTATATTAATGAAAATTTGAAGTGGAAAATGCTATTAATATGTTTTTTTTGTTGAAATAATTATATGATTGTGCAACATAATTACCAGTTAAGTGCACTTTATATTGTCGCAGCTCTTTTTTTTGTATTTATAAATTTTTAAATTTTAAAACAAAAATTATTCTTTGTAATTTGGAAAGAAAAACAACATAAAAAATAAAAAAAAAACATTTTTTTGCTCATTGTATTAATGCTGTTAATGCATCTACCGTTTAGTTTAATAACTCAGCTTATACAAAATCAAAATATATATATTCCACGGCTGTAGGGGCGAAGAACAAGAGGAATTTTCTGAAGTTAGGAGTCTTAATCATAAGAAATCAAATTGCAGACTTCTGAAAAGAACTCAAATTTATTACTTCAGTCTCAGCTGGCAGAAATTCGGGAAGATATGACCTTTTATATGTATATGTGATAAGTCTCTTATAAGCATCATGATTATTCTTACACTCCCACAACGTATATTTAAAATAAAGTTGGCATAGGTATTATAATTTAAATTGAAAATTTTCTACATTCATTTCACTTCGGTTCCGCACGTTGCACGCAAATTGGGTAAAGAGTTTCATGCTTTTGCATTAAAACAACTGACAAGTTTGTAATTTTTGCAACTTTTGCAAAATGTCAAGTACATACAACCATTCATAATACGTTTTGCCAAGCTACAACAACAAAAAAGCACACGAAATATGCAAAAAGCTTGAAATGAAAATAAAATAAAGACAAAAAGGTTAAAAACTATATTCCCCCGACATATTTGCCAACACACCAAAACTATGAGTAATGGTGTAAAAATTACAGAAATACATACATACGAGTATAAGAAATAGCTAAAGGTGCAAAAGTAACGGTATTAGCGCGATTTGTTGGTTGCCGAGCACGAGCGAAGCACGAAAAATGCTGGACGGGCATGCAGTGAGTGGATGAACGGCGACCGATGGACGATCCATTTCACCAGCACCAGCAGCAGCAGCATCTAAGACGATAAGAATAATTGGAATGTCAGTTTGGTGGACAGGCGTGAAGTGCAAAAATAGTACTTGGCAACATAATGACATTAAATGTCACAAAGCATAAAAATCATTATGAATAAAGTTGACGCCGCCACAGATAATAGATAATAATATGCGCAAATGGTAAGGCAAAATGTTGATAATTATAATGTCATCATCATATCAATGATGAAAAGATGAAAAAAAAAAATTACGGTGTATGAGAATATGCAAAACGTTTACGAATACAATGGGCGCAAACGTGCACGTAATGAGGTCGTTGCAGCAGCGAGCTTTAGAGAGGAAAATTTTATTTGCAAAGTGTATGTGGGCGAGTGTATGAGTGAATGACCATAAAAATGGTAAAAGTAATAATGTGAAGTGATACTTTGCAGTGCGATTTTCTTATTTTTTCCGCCTACTTCACCTTCTCTTCTTCCTCTTCTGCCTCTTCTGCCCCTCCCTCTGCCTTGCAACTTACCAGCAAATCAACAAATAGGCAAGCAACCAAGCAAGTAGCGGTCAACTATGGTATCTGTGTCAACAAAATTGACTGAGTAATGAGGACGATGACGACGAAATGGAAATGTCGATATTGATGTATATATGTATACCATAAGTATGCATTCCTTTGTTATCTACTTATGCCTCTTTAAATTATTTGCTAAAAAGAGAAGGAAAAAAACTTAGCTTTACCATTCAAACTTGACTGCATTTCTATGATGATATCTGTGCATTGTAATTGCTACTGAATGTAGAAGCCAAGGCATTGTTATTAGAATCATTGCTTCTCGGTCTATTTTCTAGCAAAATACCAATAAAGTTAATTGGGCCAATTTTCCAAAGCGTATACCTAGATCTTAAGAGCATGAAATTGTTGCATTGATAGATAGTTGATATTTTTGTTTGATGTTCTTTGATAATAAAAGCTTCATGCTTCAAAAGGTATGCAAAGCTCCAGCTGAGAAAAGAGTTTTAATGACTTTCGAAATTCAAGCCAAAGAAGAGATTTGTCCTGCCGCTTTTGGAAAATTTTCATATAAAATGTATAATTACTTCATTGTATGTAATAGTCGTGCGGTTGGCATAACCTACAGCTATTTGGAAGTCCAGTGTTCGAGTTCGAGGTTCGATCAACATTCAAAATTGTGGAGGAATAATTTTTCTAAATTGCGTAACCCCACGGCAGAAATACACTCGAAGAAATAGACATCGAGTGTATTTCTGACGTGATATAAAAAAGCTTCTCATAAAAATCCAACAGCCCAACAGCCATTCGGAGGTGGATATGAATAAACTGTAGGTCACTCCAGGCATCTGAAATATCTGTACTGCTGTAGATTTTGCTATTCTGCAGCCAGATTGTTAACGTCGAAACAGTTTATTGACAATGGGCTTTAGTGCTCCAAATAAATACGCAAGACAAGACCTTTGATACCACGTAATTGGCGTTGACTGTGAGTTCCCCCTTAGAGTTTTCTTTATGTAGACCACACTTAAGTTCCAATTGACATTTTTTGCGGAAAGATTGTTCATGATCTTATCAGTTCTGTACCATCATATTAAAAAAACTTAGTCTGTAGTCTGTACTCGCTTTTTTTTTTTAGCAAAGTCGTCCAGATTCCCATCTTATTGAGCTTGAAATTCGGCCAGAGAATCTCTCTCTCTCTTGCTCTGTCTCTCTCTCTGTCTCTCTCTCTGTCTCTCTCTCTCACTCTCTCTCCTTCTCTCGCTCTCTACCTCTCTTTCTCTCTCTGCTTTTCTCCCTCTCTAACTCTCTTTCTCTCTATATATATACATATATATATATCTCACTCTCTCTGTCTTTCTCCCTCTATATCTCACTCTTTGCCTGTCTCTCTTTCTCTATGTCTCACTTTATCTCTGTCTCTCTCTCTCTCCCTCTCCATATCTCACTCTCTCTCTGTCTCCCTCTCTCTATATCTCACTCTCTCTCTGTCCCTCTCTCTGTCTCCCTCTCTCTCTCTCTGTCTCTCTCTCCGTCTCTCTCTTTGTATATCTCACTCTCTCTCTCTGTATCTCTCTCTACCCCTCTCTCTCTCTCTCCCTCTCCCGTGCGTACCGTACTGCTGGATAGTTTATTGAAGATAGCTGACGTCAAAGTCATGAATCTAATAAAGTTCATTAGAGAATCAAAATGGATGGATGATGAAAACTGATGGTAAAGTTTTTGTGGCATGGGTCTTAATCAGGCCTAAATGAATCCGACTCGAAAGATCGGTAGCCACTACAACCTAGCCTAACCTGGACTCAAGCGTCCGTTTTGTATAGTCTATAAAATTTCTGCTCCATCCGTCCGTGGGCTTATGTCATTTAACACGTGAATGTCAGTACTATGTTCCTTTGTAAGGACACTGCCGCATATGTTGCAATAATTTATCTTGCTCCGTCTTTGTCATCTCTTGAAAGATAGTGATTGCAACATTAATTTCGTGAAGTATCAAACAGAACCAGCAGAAAACGTTCCAATTAGGAGACAAGATTTTTCAGCTGCATCTCACAATCCGTGATCCTTAAAAAGCCTACCCGATGATCAATAAAAATTTTGCCTTCTCACTTAAGCATAATTCCAAGCGATTGTTTGGAGATACGCGACCTAAGCTGTAAGTTGTTCTAGTCTAATAAACAAGTATCATATCTGGGCACTTCCAATTGCAAACCAGTCAAAGACTTTCCATATTTGTGTAGGCTATAGCCTAGTGGTGTGTACTGCTCTTCTGGAGGCTCTCTGATTCGATCAGGATCCAAAATTATATATGTAGAACCATTTTTTTTAATCGCGGTCGCTCTTCGGCAGGGAATGTAAGATCCTTCGAGTGTGTTCTGATATTAAATAAAAGCTCCACATAAAAATCCATCAGCCGTTCGGAGGCGGCTTGAATAAATTGTAGGTCCCTGCATTCGTTGGTAGAACATCAAGACACAAAACCACCGAGGAGGAGCTCGGTTGAAAATCGCTTCTCAGGTATTATTTAGAATTCAAAATAAACCCATTTTCGGCCTTTGGAAGTGAAATCTCTCTTTAATTTTTTGTATACATATTTTTATTAAAATGTGCATTTTTGTTGTAATTTTTTTTTGTCATTTCTTAGTAAATGTGAGAATTTTAATCAACGAAGCTACACAGAGAGAGAAGTTGATTAGAAGTTTACGCTAGCTGTACGCATACGTGTACAAGTAGTATTATATATATGTAAATTACGTACATATATGGTATGCACTCGACAGGAAGCTTATGTTCTCAGGTAAAATAGGTTTCTAAAAAAGTGAGTGCTATTCTATTCAATTCTTTCTTTCCCTATTTCCATGGTCTTTAGTTTTTTGTTTTTTTTAGCCATAAATCAACCTTTCAACTCTGGCTTTATGCAGCGAACAAAAGCAAAAATTTAGGTTATGTAATCATGTTGGCGGCTCGACAACATACGAGTACATACGTGTATATATCTTACACTAACACACATACGAGCAAGTGTAAATGCATGCAAGTGTCCATAGCATATGCATTGTTACTACCTATACTTTTTTGCTTCTTCTCTTCTTTGGTTCTTAAATTTTTGCTATCACTTTGGAATTGGCAGCAGAATCTAATAGTTGTTTACAACAACAACGCTTACAATGTTAATCTTGCACTTGCATGGAAGCATAAAAAGAGATTTTTTTTGTATATGTATTTCTGTTGATATTTCTGTTGTAAATAACCATGAAAAGGTATTTTGTGGGGGAAAAAAAAGTGTGCCATAAATTGCATTGCCACTTGGCGGCTTTATAGGTGACGCCAAATTTTTTATATTTTTTTTCTTTTATTTTATGTCATAAGCGTTTTATGATTTTTTTTTTATTCTTGCCAAAGTACGCTTCTGCTAATCCCAAATGTTGGATATTTATAGTTTTGTTGTTGTTATTGTAATATTATTTTTTTGTAAAATCCACCTTTAAAGTGGCTTAGTTTTATATAATATATAAAAGACGCTTTGCAAACGCTGAAGGGATTTTCGGCTGAGTTTTGGTGTAGCTTATTTTAGGGACTTAATTTACAAGACCAGAAAAATATTTAATTTAATCTGTTAAAATTGTTTATTCGTTGTCTAAATTAAGCTCAATTAAAACAATATTAATAGTAGAGCAAAATCGTCGTTTGTTCGTTAACTACGGCCCTCACCTACAAGTAAAGTAGAAAATATTTTAAAAATAATTTGAAAAAAATTAGTTTGTTAGTAAAATCGTCTCTTTTAATTTGTAATATTTAATATTCAAAGCGACCGCATGGAAGAAGTTAAAATATTTATTATTTAATATTTAATATTTAATATTTAATATTTAATATTTAATATTTAATATTTAATATTTAATATTTAATATTTCATATTTAATATTTAATATTTAATATTTAATATTTAATATTTAATATTTAATATTTAATATTTAATATTTAATATTTAATATTTAATATTTAATATTTAATATTTAATATTTAATATTTAATATTTAATATTTAATATTTAATATTTAATATTTAATATTTAATATTTAATATTTAATATTTAATATTTAATATTTAATATTTAATATTTAATATTTAATATTTAATATTTAATATTTAATATTTAATATTTAATATTTAATATTTAATATTTAATATTTAATATTTAATATTTAATATTTAATATTTAATATTTAATATTTAATATTTAATATTTAATATTTAATATTTAATATTTAATATTTAATATTTAATATTTAATATTTAATATTTAATATTTAATATTTAATATTTAATATTTAATATTTAATATTTAATATTTAATATTTAATATTTAATATTTAATATTTAATATTTAATATTTAATATTTAATATTTAATATTTAATATTTAATATTTAATATTTAATATTTAATATTTAATATTTAATATTTAATATTTAATATTTAATATTTAATATTTAATATTTAATATTTAATATTTAATATTTAATATTTAATATTTAATATTTAATATTTAATATTTAATATTTAATATTTAATATTTAATATTTAATATTTAATATTTAATATTTAATATTTAATATTTAATATTTAATATTTAATATTTAATATTTAATATTTAATATTTAATACTAAGCTACCTTAGCTAATAAGAATTATATTTTCGGAGCGAGCTTTCAGAAGACTGTGCACACGTAAAATATTTTTATAATTTTTTACTTTATATAACATCAGTATTTTTCTATTTATTATATACGAGTATAAACAGTCTTGTGATAGCTTCTCTATGTATTTGAGTATATGTATTTGTACATTAAAACTCCTGTGTATGTACATATGTGCATGAGTTGGTAACTATATAATTGCCAGTAAAATTGTATCCTGCCACAGACATGAACTTTGCCACTACATTGCACACATTGAATACCATCATAACGCATTGACATTAGCTCAGCACTATTTGACATCATCAACGAGTATTTGATGCATCAGCGATGTTGTTGACAAAGGAATCTAGAAGGTCGTACGTATTTATGTACCATATATACAGTATATACAGAAAGACATAAGATGTGAGTGAAAATGCAGTGCCTAGAGTAGTTACGTATATACTAAAAAAAATATATTTACGCCAAAATTTTCCTGTTAAATAAAATCAGTATTTAATTTGGTATAAGAAGTTATGAAAGAGACTACCAAGAAATAAAAATAAGCATATTTTTACACATTGAAAAGCAGAAGTTATGAAATTTGGACTAAACACCATCTCTTAACCACACAAGAAAGTGATTAGCTTGGGTTTATTTATATTTACTATGGGGTGAAATACTCAAAAGAACTACTTATATATGAAAATATGTAAGCTGACTATATGCTTTTCCTCTGTGCAAGGACAGCACAGCGGATGTACCGTCGTTAAACATATATATATACCTATATCTACCTTGTTTGAATGGAGAAATTATAGTACTAAAATTATATAGATTTAACATTGAATATGTAAATATTTTTTTTACCTATAAAATGAATTTAATTTCGAAAATTTAACTCAGAAATTTATGCTAGAATAATCTGTTGTAAATATACCTATACTGTAAAATTCATTTATGATTGGTATGTAGTTCAAAAAAGCCTCTGGCTGTTGCCCTAAAACTTTAATATTTGAATGAAAAAATTATAAAAATATATAAATCAATTCAGAATGTGTTTGGTTTATTATAATTAATAATTTATATACTTATGTTAAGACATTTGACGCCCTTTCAAGACTAAATTCAGGCGTCTGCTAGACAAAAAACAAAATTAGAAAAATTTTTGCTAACAATTTCTTAATACTTTTGCCTTGAAAAATGATGTATTGGAGAGTGCAAAGACCAAAATTAAAAAAAAAATAATCCTTTAACGAAGCAATAAATATGTAACAATGAAAGCACAGGGAAATACTTTCAACTTAACAAAGAAATCTCTTCAAACTTTTCATATTTTACCAATGAGTTTGGCAATAATCAGACGCGCTTAAAGCATTGAAGTAGAAAATATTTGTCAATAAACCCAACTCAGCTGAACCATTAAAATCATTAAAATTGCAAAACGTACAAAACAAAACACCTTCACAGTCTAGCGCCTTTTGTCTACTTTGTCTGGTGGCCACTTGTGCACTCATATGAGTTCAGCAAAAAACAAAAAAAAAAAAACAAAAAAATTAAAAAACAATAAAAAATGGTGAAATCGAGAAAACAAAGCAACAAAGAAACAACAGACAGACAGACAGACGGACAATAGATAGAGCCAAGAAGCGCAGAAGGCCAGAAGGTGTACAAAAACAAAGCACACTTATCGTTGGCTGTCGTTACAGGCAAATAAGCTGGAAGCTGAAAATTGGAAAAGTTAAAACATTTACATTAATGGTGAGGTGAGGTGTGTATGTACAATATATACACACAAATATACGCACACATGCTCATTAAGGCAGTGGACAATTTGTTTTTTTTTTTTCAGCGTCGACGATATTAAAATTCCATTTCAAACTCAAGTGTGTGTACGCCTGCTGTTGCACCTTTGTGTCTCGCATATCAAGTGCTTATTTGCCAGGGCCCAAGCTGGTTTTATTATTTACAAGGCAAGGCGAACACCACCACCACCACCACCAACCTCATGTCTTTCAAAACTCACGTGCCTTCATGTGGTCGTGCGCTTTTAATCTAAGTCACTGTGTGTATGCCCGTGTTGGTGTTGCTGTTGGTGCATTCCCTCGGGGTACTTGAGTTACAGTTCACTTGTTGTTTGCTTGTTTTTTCCTACTCTCTGCCCAACTTGTCACCTTGTTTGTTCGCTTGTTTACTGTTTATTGTTGTTCGGTTTGTTACCTCACTTCATGCGCTGAGGTGGGTGTATTCGTTTGACACTTAAATGACATCCGCTATTGTTGTTGTGCTGTTTTTTTAATTTTTTCCCAACACTTATATTTAACATAAAAGATGCCTTAATTTACAAAACGCTTAAATTGTCAGAAACACATTTACGAGCCCTGTGTGCCCGCGCAGATATATTGTATATACTTATATGTATACTATATACCATAAACGTTCAGCATATTTGAGTGGGTCTCAAAAGAAAGCACACACTCCGAGGTGTTTCAGCGAACAGTACTTGGCTTCCCTTTGTTGTGCTTAATTTAGTACAAAATTTTTTCTTATATTTTTTATTTTTATTTTTTATTTTTATTTTTTTTTCATATTTTTTCATATTTTTTATTCTTTTTCTATCATACAAATAACACTCATTGGCGTAAGTCGCAGTTGTTGTGGTGAAAATAATTTAAATTTATTGCCCATGCCATGTACAGCACTGTTTGTTGGGATTCATCGATTCAGTAAGTCTGTTGAACCCCTCAAAAGCCAACTCATCAGATGTACGATAACAAAATCTGAAGAGTCGCTGTTAGGAGTTTTCGAGACAGAGGTTTTGCGTAAGATTTATGGTCCTTATTGATAAGAATACTCCAGCTTAGAAAGTAGAGGAAGAAGTAGACCTGCACTCCGTTGGAAAGAGAGTTACTTGGCCTATACTCGATACTTCCAGTTGGCGCCAAACTGAGGAAAAGAAGGAATGATTGGCACAATGTTGTTAACTGCCAGAACGATTAATTAAGTTCGCGAAAAGAACAGCAGTGTTCCTCACAACCTCATACACGTACTAAACCCTTGCGGGTTGGGGGCTAAAGAATTTACACGTGGTAAGGTATACCTGTCGTAAGTGGGTTTTTATATCGAAACGACCTGGACTTTAAATCCGGCCAAGGACTGTCACTCCCGCAATATTCTCCGAAAATCAATTCGGGGAATATTTTGCGGTTACAACAACAACAACAACAACACCTTCATATTAGAGACACAATAAAAGTGTAGCAGTGCAGCTTGGTCGCATGTAGTGTGTTTGCCAACACTGTGAGACCGAATGGGTCTGCCAGCTCCACCTAATCTAAGGTGCATTTTGGACGAGATGGAATATGATTTCTCCATCTTACCATCAACTATCCAGCTTTCAATCTAGTCAGAAAACTCGCCGTCAAAATTCCTCACGGTAGAATCATTGAACCTTTGGTAGTTGTGGATTATTTATATTTATTATTATTTAATTGGATCTATTGGGCTGTAACTTCGTGTTTTTAGTGCAATTTAATCACGGTTTTGTACTTTGTGCCATCTTTTGGGCTTATTAAATTTTCAACCCTGCTGACATATAACTGGTCAAACGGTTTTCGAAGTCTTCATTTGAATTGAAGCTTCGCTCAACCAAGATATTGGATGAGTGCATAAGTTCGTGCCCGATTTCAAGTACAAACTAAAATTGAAATTTTTTGAAGAAAGCGCTTTTATTAATCAATTATTTAGTTTAATTCTGGCTTACAATAAACTAGTATGAAACTGGTATTTAACTAGAATTTTAGCAGAATAGTATACCTTCTCTTTGTAGGATATTTACAATATTTTACCACTTATTAATGGTGATTTGAGATCTGTTTTGCTGGCACGTTGGACTTTTCGTCACGCTTTAAATAGCACCTGGTTTATAATACCAGTTATAGTGACTAAATTGCACAAAATGCAGACAACCAAATCAACGTGTGGTAGTTTAAAATAAATATTTTTGTTTTAAGCTCATTAAGTAATGTGCAAAACCTTAAATATTTAAAATCATGTAATATATGATCACTTCACCATCCCTAAAGCGGCCAATAATTTGTTCTCTGTTCACTGTGTCTCGCTTACATATTTGCGTAATGCATTTTGAATGAGTTCATTGAAGAGGAGCATATTAAAAGTATATTATTTTCTATGAAAAAAAGGGGGGGAAGTGAAAGATATGAAACAAAGTGAGACAAAATTTTTACCAACCAAGTTGTCTGCAGCTCTTTTGATGACCAGGCGTACGTGCTTCGGTCATTGTCTGCTGTTGACTGTCAACACCATAGTAGACCACATCACAGAGATTGCGCTCAAATAGTAATGGTTGGTATTGTGGATGAAAAAAAAATGAATGTAATCCATGGAAGCTGCTGCAACTGGCTAAACGTTGTCGTTGTGCAGTTTCACTTATATTTTACTATTCATAATGATTGCTAATCAGTAAGCAACACGGGCACAGTCAATGCTTTACTCCTTTTTTATTTTTACTGTCATCAAACAGGCAGACAACAGCACGTGCAACAACATCAACTTGGCGGGCACACAATGTTCCATTTAATAACACTGCTACAGCATTGTAGTTGTTTGTGTGGCATATTATTGCCCATATTAACGTTCATGCTACTGCCTCCAGTACTTTCAACTTCATTTAGTTTCTTTCAGAATTTTTGCTTATATTAACACGGGGAATGAATGTCCTTAAGGTTGCTACTGCCGCACTGTCACCGTGCACGCGAAATAATATTTTATAAGCATACTTATAGGCGCATGTTGTAACGGTCGGCGCCGAGCATTTGCACAAACCACTGAACTCACTGAACTAACAACTTCATTGTGTATTGCCCTGCTTGGTGGATTCTCCTCAGCCAGTCACCAGTTGTTGCGTTCTTTTGCTCGTTTAGTCGCACGCTTATCGCTTGTCGCTTGTCTTAATAGACATAATAAATATTGATGTTGCTACTGCTGCAGCAACTAACTTCCCTTTTACTGCTCCCTTACTCTGCTTGGTTGCTTGTTTTTATTTACCATCTACTGATATTAAAATTTAAAGTTTCTCCTTTCTACAGCTATTCATGCATTTGCTTTGCTACTCATTGTGTGTGTGGTGAAATAATAATATTTACCGTTACTTAATGGTTGTTTAAACTTTTTCATAATATAGTTGAAAGTGTTTAGTTTAGTGATGAAGTTGTAGCTGTCGTAAAGGTGTGTGCAAAAAGTTTGTTAAATTGTTCATTCCACTGCAGGGAAGGAAAGTGTTCGTACAATGTATGTATGTTAATTTGTATTAATATCATAAATAAAAAAAATATTATTTACCAAATTTTTTAAGAGAAAATTTATTTATCAACCGATAGACGAGTGATTAGCATTGCATATTGCCATTTTGAAGACCAGAGCTCCACTCCTGGTTCGACGAACATACAAGACTATAGAAAATTAGCCCTTAGGCAGGCAATGTCAAGCCCACCATGAGTGTATTTCTGGCTCCTCGGAAAAATCCATCAGTCAAATAGGGGTGTTAGTTGAAGTGTGCCGGTTTTACTAGTAGATGTCGCTAGCAATATGTATAAATTTCTATGATTTGGCATATGTATGTAATTTTTTTCTATTGACATTAACCTACAAAAAAACGCAAGTCACATTCCGCCAAAATAATAGCGTCATATTTGTTTACCTCATTGAATATGTCGAGTTTCGTTCCAAGGCATTCGTTGCTTTTCTTATTTCATCAAAAGAAAAAAGCAGCTGAAGCTCACCGGTTGCTGGTAGAAACTTGTGGAGAACATGCTCCAGTGATTAGAACATGTGAGACATGGTTTCGTCAATTTAAAAGTGGAGATTTCGATTTGACAGACAATGAACATCCTGGTGCAGCGAAAAAGTTCGAAGACGAGGAATTGCAGGCGTTATTGGATGTTGATCCCACCCAATCGCAACAAAAATTGGCAGAAACACTACATGTGACTCAAAAAGCAATTTGCCAACGTTTAAAAGCCATGGTAAAGATCCAGAAGTATGGAAAATGGGTGCCACACCAGATGAACGATAGACAAATGGAAAATCGAAAAATCGTTTGTGAAATGCTGCTTCAACGATTCGAAAGGAAATCTTTTCTGCATCGAATTGTCACGGGGGACGAAAAATGGATTTATTTTGAGAACCCGAAGTGAAAAAAATCATAGCTTTCCCCTGGTGAAGCTGGCCCATCGACTGCAAGGCCAAATCGCTTTGGCCGTAAGACAATGCTCTGTGTTTGGTGGGACCAGTGTGGTGTGGTGTGGTGTACTATGAGTTGTTAAAACCTGGTGAAATGGTGAACACGGATCGCTACCGACAACAAATGATCAATTTGAATCATGCATTGATCGAAAAACGGTCGGAATGGGCCCGAAGACATGGCAAAGTTATCTTGCAACATGACAACGCGACGTCTCATACCGCTAAACTGGTGAAAGACATATTAAAAACACTTTATTGGGAAATATTATCGCTCCCGCCGTACCCTCCAGACCTCGCCCCGTCCGACTATCACCTTTTCGCATAGATGGGACACTCCCTTGCAGAGCAGTGCTTCGCTAATTTTGAAGAAGTCGAAAAATGGTTCGTCGAATGGTTTGCCTCGAAAGAGAAAAAGTTTTTTTTGGAATGGTATCCATAATTTGCCTGAGAGATGGGCGAAATGTGTAGAAAACAATGGTCAATACTTTGAATAAAAAACCGGCAAATTTCAACTAAAACCCCTGGTATTTATTTATTACAATAAAATTAAAAGCGGCCACGTTAGCCGAGTGACTACAGCCACTGGGAAAGTTGGGGTTCGAGACTTGCTCCGACCAACCAGTAAATTTAATAAAATGATTTATACAAAAGAGAAGAATAAAGGAACTTATAAGAGCTATTTTCAGTAGCCATATCGGCCAAGTAGTGTGTAAAAACTGGCATTAAGTTATAATATTGCCAATAAGCATGTCAATTTAAGCAGAAATCAATGCTTTAACCTATCGCCAAGCAAAAAATATTAAAGAAAAGCAACAAAATATCGAAATATAAACATAAAAGGAGTAATAACGTAAATAAATGATAAAACAATGTTTGAGAATGTGAAAGTATTTTTATACCTACAAACAACAATAAGGTAAACGCTTAGTGAAGCGATAAACCAAACGATTAGAATGCGATAGAAAGTATAAGAATTGTATTATGTTATATGTACTCACACATATATTTACTTATATTTACTGTTGATTCCTACTCATGACATTACCTGCGTCTTAACCTACGAGTATGTTTATACGAAATCGACGCAAGCAAACAAATTTCATCATTTGCAACTAAATAAATACAAAATCGACTACTGTTGCTTGGATTATTTGTTTATTTACACATACATATACATACATATTTTATATATGTATAGCAAAACGAGCAAATTTATTTCACTGCATACTATTTTGTTGTTCTTACCTCGTGCTCGCTGGTGTGCATGTATATACGTACATGTTGTGTGTGTGTGCATTTAGCTTTCACGTTACCTTGGTTACTCATACGCCCGATAAGTCAGGCATAAGACTTGGCTTAACTTGTGGTGACATATCATTAATATGCACATATATATATATATATATATATATGTATATATATGTGCAGTATGTGATAATATTGTCTTGGATTTTTTATTTTATTTTATTTTATTTTATTTTTTTTTTGCAAGCACTTTGTGTAGATCTATTTATATATGTATGTTTACCTATGTGTTAGTTGAAATTATTTGCTTAACATGAAAAAAGCAAATAAAACTTTGCAAAGGTGTGGAAAGTCAAAGAATTTTTGGTTTGGCAGTGGAATTACATTTTCAGACGCTGTGAAGTGTGAAGGTTTTGCGGTTTGCTTCTGTAAAAACCACAGACAAGCGTGAATGCGTAGTTAGGGTTTCACACACTGTGTGTGTGTGTGTGTATTTGTTTATGTGGTTTTAACACCATGATAGCTGTCGATAGCAGGAAGTATATGTCCTTCACGCTACAAGAAATCGTTGTGTAAATAAAAGTTTACATACTCTTTTTTAGCCAGTTTACTTCGAAAATAAGGCAATATTCTTATGTACATATACGTGTATGTATGTGCTATTGTGTGCGTAGTTAGTTAAAGAAATGAGCTTTTGAAGTACACGCACATTTCAGCCCATTTTCGCATACCACAAAAGCATTTTATTTAACTGCTACGCATTTAAGCAATCACTTTTTTTTCACCTACCACACACCCGCACTGCTGATTTTCGCTGTTGGCCTCAGCTGCTTGCAATCGTGTAAAATGCTCATAAATTCTAAGCACATTAAGCACACAACTTTCATCCACTCGCACACAACTTTAAGTCACTTAACGCCAGACAAAATACGGCATAAATGTTAAGTTATGCTCAGTTGTAGTTGCCGCACTTCAGACAGCAGCGGGTAGAATGTCGATATGAAATAGTGTGTAGCGGCTGAACTTTATTTAAAAAAAAAAAAAGAAACACTTGAGTGCATGGAAATTATATGTATTAATGCTTAGCTAACAATGTTTGCTTTTTTATTATTATTTTATTTTTTTTTAACAAAATATTGAATGTTGTTATATTAAAATTAGCGTGCTCAACACTTTAATTTGCTTTCGAAAAAAATGCGTCTCAAACAGGAAGAGCTGAAGAAGAGTTTTACTGGCATATAATACTATAAAAAAGCTTTTAATTGCGAAAAAAAAATTAATTTTTCAAGGCTTAAAAATTCCAGAAAAACTATTTAAAAAAGAGCCTCAACTTTTTCAAAGCATTTTTAGGCAAAAATTATCATTCAGAAAAGTCCACGAGTTTTACAAAACAGCTTAAATATATTTAGCTGAACTCACATATATACATACGTATTTCTCAATAAAATTTATAATGCATTTTGCACGCGTAATTTAATAAATTGAAACTTTTTCATTTTGTCATCTAAATGAAATTTTGACCTTGGCGTAATGGAAAATTTTTTGTAATAATCATTTGAAGGCAGACAGCTATATGTTCTTATATAAAAAAATATATATATACATATTTCAAATATTTAGAGGTTTTTTTTTGGGAAAAATAAGTCCAGAGTTGCTTATGATGGATCTACTGCCATTTATTTATACAAGTACATCAACTAAATGCGAACATAAATACAAATAATACATTAACACTGTAATATCTTTTATATAAGCTCTGTATTAATTACTCCAAAACAAAAAAAAATCTGATTTATATACCGAATGAAAGCAAAAACAAACTCAGCAAAGTATAAAATCTTCAAATATTATATGTATATACACGAGCATGACTAAGTACGCAATGGACGCTGTTAAGCCTGACGTAAACTCCCAGCAGTTGATTCCACATAAATCCGGCG